>NW_026847993.1:35480298-35493052 GCF_025583915.1 Anolis sagrei ordinatus
CTAGGACTGTGATATATTTTCGAATGATGTGCGCAGATCCAAGTCAGATTATTATTATTATTATTATTATTATTATTATTATTATTATTATTATTATTATCATTGCCAAAGGTCCAATTAAGGCCAACACATATGTAGAGGAATTTACTGTGTAGTTCATGGTGCTGATAAAACAACCCCGCCAGGATGTTTGACTGAATGGTAACCTTCGAGGAAATAAATATTGCCATAATCAGAGAGCAAGAAACAAGCGGAGACCCTTAGTCCTTTCTTATTAATACTGTCGCTTCCTTTTATGCCATCTGTTCAAGGCCGAAATGACATGTGCGCTTCCAAACTTGTCAATGGCCACCCTCAAAACATTCCCCTGATTCAGGCCATGGGTTAGGGTCATTCATTCAAACTTCCGGCACAATCATTGTGCAAACTACATCGCTCCTGTTGTCCCAGATGGTGTGGAAGAAGAATGGATCACGTTGGTGGTGTTAGCAGGCGACCTATTCATGTGTACGTGTGCTTTTAGGCAGTCCGAAATTTGTTTTTCAAACTTTTCAATAGGAGATTTATGTCAAGATTTTGCTGCACTAGTGAAAAACCCTCGTCCTCCATAGTAAACTAGTTCCGAAAAGTAATCGTTCACATTGCAAGGTGGTGGGAGACTGGAATAATTTAGGACGGGTTTTTGAGAGGAAAACTCTTACAAGTTCTAACTTCTTATATTCTTCACTGGTCCCATCTTCTAGTTGTCTTTTATGGATTGGGTTGGGAGGACAATTTCTCAGGGTCCTAAATTGTTTAGGGAGTCACCATATATAGAGTTGCTTGCCAATTTTAAGCCTCCCCAGTTAACTTGTGAAGATAATGGGTGTATCATGAAGGATGTGATAAAGGAGAGAGTATACTTCCATTCCTTATATGGGATAAGGATAGGATTGTCAGGTTGAAAACTGGAGGGGACTTCTGTACCTTTAGCTGTAGTGAAGAAGGAGTTTCAGCAGGTGTTGCTTCTCATACAAATGTGTCATAAACAACACACTCAAATCCCCTCTTTCTACCATTCTTAAAAATATAGGAGTTCTTTCTATGTTATACTTTAAAGGGGTTCCTGTACCTGGCTCCACTGGTTGCCATTCATTTTCTGGACCCAGTTCAAGGTGCAGGTTCTTACCTACAAAGCCCTGAACGGTTTGGGACCCGCCTACCTACATGACCGCATCTCTGTATACGAACCCACACGATCTCTTCGATCATCTGGAGAGGCCCTGCTCTCAATCCCACTGCATCGCAGGCACAATTGGTAGGGACGAGAGAGAGGACCTTTTCGGTGGTGGCCCCTCGACTCTGGAACTCACTCCCTAAGGACACCAGGCAGGCCCCAACTCTGGCAGTCTTCAGGAGGAGTTTGAAAACGTAGTTGTTCCAGTGTGCCTTCCCAGAATAATATTCCCATAGCACTTTGTCCTCCAAAGCACTTTACATTTAGGTGTGCTTGTATGTTTTCCATTGTTTTTTTGCCGCTGGAGCCGAAATGAGGTACTTTTAAGAGAGGATGTTAGGCTTGCATCCAGCGGGAAGCCAGGGGGTCCAAAAAGAAGCCTTTAGGAAAATTCCCCTTATTTAAACAGTCTTTATGAGAAATATAACAGTTCTTTATTAATGAACAAACAGGCTTAACAGTCTATTAGCTCTTGCAATCTTGTTTACAGGAAACAGGCACTATCTTCAAGAATTTTGCCCAAAGGAAAATTCCCCCTTTTAGCTCCTCCCAGGCTGCTGTGAACCTAAACCTGACTGATTTGAGTCTACTACCGGCTGAACTGCATCTCAGAACCTAGCAGACATATCAACAGGCCTGTAGTCACTTAGCTGGAGATGAGCAGAGCTATTATTCCCTCCGGAAGTCCTCAGGGCTGTAAAGCTGTTTCCCTGGAACCTTTTGGGAATCTGTAGAGGCTCTTAAAACTGTTCTCCCCCGGGAAGTCTTGAGAGACGAAGCCTTTGCACAGGAGGACGTTCGTGTACATCCTCTGCATTGACTTCCTTTTTGAGCCGTTCCAGAACATCCACAAATGCCACTTTCACCTTTTCGCCCATTACTTCCAATTTTAACTTTACATTTGGCCTACCCACAGTTTTAATTATGTGTTGTCTTATTGTTAATTGTTACATTTTTTATTGTTTGATGTTTTTATTTTAATTGCTTGTATTGTTGTTGTTATTGCTTGTATTGTTGTATTGTGGGCTTGGCCTCATGTAAGCCGCACCGAGTCCCTTGGGGAGATGGTAGTGGGGTACAAATAAAGTATTATTATTATTATTATTATTATTATTATTATTATTATTATTATTATTATGTTCTGTTCCCATTCATTTCAATACAAGGGGATGGGGGAAGGTCTTTTCTTGATCAATTCCAGCTTGAGAAAAAGAACACCAAAAAAATAATAATCTTTCCTGCCGACATGCCAATCTCCAGTAGTTCACAAAAGGGTTAAAAAAAAGAAGGGGAGAAAAAAAAACAGAAAGAGGAGAGAAAAAAAGAAAGTAAGTGCTATCCATTGGTTTGCTCTGATGTTCCTGTAGATATTGTCACTGGATGTATCCTCGGAAGAATTCTATTCAACACCTCTGTCTTTAAGTACAAAGCTGTAGGCTGTAGCAGCTTTAGGAAACATAAGTATCCTTTTTTTACTGCACAGTATCTGTGTGTGAAATTCTCTAAAGGGGTTTAAGTATTTACCCTGAACACTATCAGACAGTTTCTAAAATTTTCCTTATCCTATTGCAAAAAAAGAAGAAGAAGAAGGGGGGGGGGTCTGGAGAAGAAGGGGGGTAGAAACCACTTCAAAGAGAATCGTAAACACAGCCCTTTGTGCTTTGAGCACACATTTTGTTTTGGAAGCTTAGCTTTGAAATCGCTCAGAATTGTAAATATATCTATACGAGGGAGATGTGATAGACGCTCAGCAACCGGGGAGAGCGCCGAATTTCCTTCCCTGTTTATGGAGATCGGGCAACGTCACTCGCCTCGGTCCTTAAAAAACATATTTATTAGGAAATCGGCTGGAATCAGCTGGGCTTGTTCCTTGTATATAAAGTGTTTTGCGTCGGGCTGCCAAAGAGGAAAAGCAGAAGATAAAACGCTGCGACTCAAGTTCAAACTTTGGTTCTTTTCATTTCTTGAATTCCTGGACATTGCATTTTGCTGGCTCTTCTAATCCTATATAACAAAGTTATATGCCAGTCTTCTGAATTAACTTGTAATTAAATGTGTTCAGACGGTGTTAATGTTGTGCTACTTATTCAATTTCGAAGTCACGAAAGAGATGGAATGGGTCTTTGCAGGCCTTTCTCTCTCTCTTTTTTTTCATTGGAGTTGTTGTTCATTCGTTCAGTCGTCTCCGACTCTTCGTGACCTCATGGACCACCCCGCGCCAGAGCTCCCTGTCGGCCGTCACCACCCCCAGCTCCTTCAAGGTCAGTCCAGTCACTTCAAGGATGCCATCCATCCATCTTGCCCTTGGTCGGCCCCTCTTCCTTTTGCCTTCCATTTTCCCCAGCATAATTGTCTTCTCTAGGCTTTGCTGTCTCCTCATGATGTGGCCAAAGTACTTCAGCTTTGTCTCTAGTCTCCTTCCCTCCAATGAGCAGCCGGGCTCTATTTCCTGGCTCTATCTAATCCAGTGTTCATTGGAGTAGAGAGCACAAAAGCATTTCCTCTCCAACCTAGGTATCAATCAATTTGACTTCTTTTTCACATATTTATTATTTACTAGTTGTACCTGCCACGCATCGCTGTGGCCAACCTTCCCTCCCTCTTTCACTCCTCCTTTCTTTCTCTCCTTCCTTCTCCTTTTTCTTTCATTCTCTCCTTCCTTCTCCTCCTCTTCCCTTCCTTTCCCCCACCTTTTCTTTCCCTTCTTCTTTCTCCCCTTTCTTCCTTCTCTACCTATTCTTGGACTGCAACTCTCAGCAGTCCTTCTACTATCTATCTCTATCCAATCCAGTGTTTCTCAACCTTCCGAATACCGTGACCTCTTAACACAGTTCCTCATGTTGTGGTGACCCCCAACCATAAAGTTATTTCCATTGCTACTCCATAACTGTCATTTTGCTACTGTTATGAATCGTAATGTAAATATTTGATATGCAGGATGTTTTTTCATTCACTGGACCAAATTTGGCACAAATATCCAATACGCCCAAATTTTAATACTGGTGGGGTTGGGGATGGGGGGAGGAATTGATTTTCTCATTTGTGAGTTGTAGTTGCTGGAATTTATAGTTCACCTACAATCAAAGAGCATTCTGAACTCTACCAACGATGGAATTGAACTAAACATGGCACACAGAGCTCCTGTGACCAACAGAAAATACTGGAAGGGTTTGGTGGGCATTGATCTTGAGTTTTAGAGTTGTAGTTCACCTATATCCGAAGAGCACTGTGGACTCAAACAATGATGGATCTGGACCATACGTGGCATGAATCCTCAATATGCCCAAATGTGAACACTGGTAGAGTTTGGGGAAAATAGACCTTGACATTTGGAAGTTGTAGTTGCTGGGATTTATAGTTCACCTACAACCAAGAACATTCTTGGTTGAACCCCACAATTATAGAATTGGACCAAACTTCCCACACAGAACCCCCATGACCAATAGAAAATACTGTTTTCTGATAGTCTTTGGCGACCCCTCTGACACACCCTCACGACCCCCTCAGGGGTCCTGACCCCCAGGTTGAGAAACACTGATCTAATCTATCTATCTGGATGATTGCTGAGAGTTGCAGTCCAGGAATAGGAAATTGGAAATATGCAGGGATTGGGATGCTCTCAAAGAAATCCAAAGAGAAGAAAGCTTGCAGCTTGGAAGCAGTGCATTTGGATCATCCTCCTCTCCTAAAGGGCCTGGTCTAGGGGATGGTGCGAGCTATAGTCCAGAAGAGTGCTATTGTATGGGTTTTTTTTGGCCGGGGAGTAATTTTTGCGCATGCGCTGTAGCATCTTTTTGCTTTTTTGGCTTTTTAAGTCCCTTCTGCTATGTTTTTCAGTGTTTTTATGAGTGATGGTCATACACTGGCCTGATAGGTGTCTTTTGTCCAAATTTGGTGTCAATTCGACCAGTGGTTTTTGAGTTATGTTAATCCCACAAATGAACATTGTTTATTTATTTATTTATTTATTTAAATCATTTATATTCCACCCTTCTCACCCTGAAGGGGACTCAGGGCGAAGCACAGCATATATACAGCAAACATTCAATGCCGGGACACAAATTCTTATAAACATTATAAACATTATAAACATTTCTCAAAATATTAAAATTCATCATTTAAAACAGTCCTAGTCATCCACGTCAAATCTAATTGGACTGGTAATCTTTCCTATTGCTGCTTTATTGCCCTGTCCTGAAAGCTTGGTCCCACAGCCAGGTTTTTACCATCCTTCTGAAGGACAGGAGGGAGAAAGCCGATCTGATCTCACCAGGAAGGGAGTTCCATAGCCAGGGAGCAATCACTGAGAAGGCCCTGTCTCTTGTCCCCACCAGTTGTGCCTGTGACAATGAAGGGACGGAAAGCAGGGCCTCCCCGGAGGATCTTAATCTCCTCGATGGTTCATAGGGAGAGAAGCGTTTGGACAGGTAATTTGGGCTGGGGCCAAAGCCAGCACTTCTAAATTGTGCCCAGTAGCAAACTGGCAGCCAGTGGAGCTGGCGTAACATGGGAGTTGTATGCTCTCTGATGCCGCCCCAGTTATTAACCTGGCTGCCTCTCGTTGGACTATTTGAAGCTTCCGAGCAGTCTTCAAAGGCAACCCCACGTAGAGTGCATTGTAGTAGTCTATCCTAGATGTAAATAGAGCATGGACCACCATGGTCAATTCTGACTTCCCAAGATACATACGCAGCTGGCGCACAAGTTTTAATTGTGCGAAAGCTCCCCTGGCCACCGCTGCAACCTGGGATTCCAGATAAGTGAGACTCTACTACTGGAAACAAGAGAAAATTATGTCTTGGATTGACAATATTCATAAAATTAAACATTTGAGGATCAAGGAAACCCAAAGGAAAATAATCTCCAAATGGTATAGGACCCCCACCCAATTAGCACACATAATGGGAAATATCTCAAACAAATGCTGGCACAAGTGTGGGGGGATAGGTACATTCTCTCACATGTGGTGGGATTGTAGAAAAATTCAGAACTATTATGGTAAAATAAGGACTGCAATGGAAGACATAATAGGGAAAGAATTAATGTGGAATAAAGCCAGGTTCATGTCCCTCACCATAAAGGCAAAGGAAGATAACAATAATTGGACAGAAATCCTAAAATATATGACAGCCGCAATACAGGCCACAATAGCCCGGGGATGGAGAGACGATACAAAATGGGATTTGGAAACCTGGTGGGCTTATCTATCAGAATATATAATTAATGATTTTATCAATCAAAAGAAAAACAAGTTTATAAATAGTCAAAGAGAACAAGACTGGTTTAGGAAATGGTCTGTGTTAATTGACAAAATAGACGGAGACGACAAATACAGTATTTTGAACCAGGCTTTCCACACGGTTAAATTGATGCAATGACATGATTTAGAATTGCTGTTCCAGGGGGGTGGGGGGAATGGGGGGGGGGGTTGTTGGGTGATACATAATTAAGGAATGTATAGAATGTCATTTAAGGAAAATTTACTTTTGGAATGATATTTATTGAAATAAGACCTGAATGGCAAAATTTTTGTTGATTGTTGGGATGTATAAAAAAAAAAAAAAAAAAAGAAAGAAAAAAAGTGAGACTCTACTATATTTGTAAGAGAAATTAGTCCAGGAATCGTCCTTAAAGGCTGATAGTTCTCTGTTGTGTTTCCTATGACTAAGACATTTTGGATAAAGTGGCGGCGGGGAGCGGGGGGGGGATTGGTGAATACAGAACCCATCGGAAGGAAACCGGTTGATCTGCAGACTTTTCTCCTTCCTTGCACCAAGGAAAGACACAGTTGAGGAAATGGTTAAACAAAGAGAAGAACCAAACCTTGCCATCTCAGCTCCGAGCAATTATTGTTAGAGATTCCTCTCTGTGATATTAACTTTGGAGTCTCAGTGTCTGCAAGCGGCTCAAGGAGCTGAGCTTAAATCGAATCGGCAATAACAGCATCATCGATGTCAGCCAAAATCAAGATGACTTTATGCGCTCCTTTCTTTTCCACACGTAAACATCGCTTTTAAAACTGTTCGTTAAATGCGCCGCATCCAATGAGGGAGAAAGAAGCCGGAGTGGCTGTGGGTCCCTCCCTTCCTCTCTCTCTCTCTCCCTCCTTTTGGTACTTTCTTTATAGAAAGGTCTAAAAGCCAAGTCCAAATGTTATCGTTGCTTCTGCCGGTGCAAAGGGTGCTGCTCTGTGTCTCATAAAGATTTCTGGCACAGTGAGAAAACCTGGTCAATTTCAGATTCTTTCTTGGGACCTGTCTGAAGTGTTGACAAGCGGCTCGCCTGAATATTAATACACTCTCCATCATCAAAAGCTGTTGCATACCCAAAGGATGAGAAATATTTTAATCAGCTTTCAGCTTGTCTAGCAAGAGGCAGTTTATTCCATTGGGATTATACATTCGCACACTTCATTTTTTTTTTGTCTCTGTGCATACTTTTCACTTCCTCTCCGTGTTACTTTGAAAAGTGGAGTAAAAGAAACAAAATTTTGCCCTTTTCCTGGTCAATCTTGTGATTCAATGGCTTGGAAAGGTAATTAAAAATAAATAAACCAAATGATCCACCCTCCCTTTCCTTGTTCACCTTCTAGATATGTAGTGTCAAAGAACGATGCAAAGATAAAAATAGTTGCCAGATGAGGCAAAAAGATCTGCTCTGAATATATTGGTTCTTGGGAATGTGCATATTCACTTGATCGATGCTCTTCCCTCTTTCATTGTTAAGCACTGCTTGTGTATATTGAAAATATACACAATTTTCAAACCAAAATTGTAACAAAACATCTTTGTCATAGAAGTACAGTTGCTGGGCTGTCTACATTTACAAGTTATAACTGCCTAAAGTGTGGAAGTAACCCTGGCAAAAATGATTTAAGCCTCCAGTTGTCCATAACAGGGATAAACCAGCTCCAGAGACTATTTTTTCAGCCTTCCAAGTGTGGACCTCCTTGGTTGGATAAGATTGAGGAAATAATGGTAATTGGGGTCTATTAACATCTGAAGGTAAAGGTTTTCCCATGACATTAAGTCCAGTCGTGTCTGACTCTCGGGCTTGGTGGGGCTTGGTGCTCATCTCTTTTTCTAAACTGAAGAGCCGGCGTTGTCCATAGACACCTCCAAGGTCATGTGGCCAGCATGACTGCATGGAACACTGTTACCTTCCCACCAAAGCTGTGCCTATTGATCTCACATTTACATATTTTCGAACTGCTAGGTTGGCAGAAGTTGGGACTAACAGCGGTAGCTCACGCCGCTACCCGGATTTGAACCTGCAACCTTTCAGTCAGTTAAGTTCAGCAGCTCAGTGGTTTAACCCACTGCGCCATCAGGGACTCCTTTAACTTCTCAAATTGTGAGGAAATTCGTAGTGTGGATGTTGCTAGAAGTTGGAAAGACCTCAAGCTACTACAATCACTTGGAAGCTTCATGCTTTGTAGACCTTTTGTAAAGTTTCCCAATTCTGCTGAGACCTGGATTCTAGCAGGTCAAAACTAGTCCAAGTTCAAATACTTTAGTTTCATTAATTTGTGGATCACACCTTTGTGCCTAGAAGGGACTTGTGCCATCACACCCAGGCGCTATAACGTTAAAACTAAGATGTGCTTCTCTCTTTATCTGGGCGAACTGCTGGGGGTCTTTCTTTGAAGCAATAACTCAATACTTTCAGCAACTGATGCCAGTCAAGATATGAACATCAACAAAATGTTTATTTCCAAAGTCCTTGGCAGACTTGGCACAGCTTGATAAAGTTACAACACAAACAGTCAATTTGGGAAACCATAGAGAAGTTCTTTCTTTCCCCTTTCTTCAATTACTGAGGTAACCTTTCTCCAAAAGGTAGAAAAAATCCTGGGATCTTTCACCCTAACCCTGAGCTGCTATGGTTAGAAAGAACAGGCCTTTCCCTATCTAAGCTCAAGGTTAGCTTTGGAGATGAAGTAATGCTCAATAGTACTCAATAACTATTTCTCTCTATTTCTCGATAACTAAATTACTATCTCAATATCTTAATATCTCTCTCTCTATAACTCAATACCTATTCTATCTATCTCAATATCTCAATTGTTCCAATACTCACAATGGGTTTTTCAGAGCTCCCTGCCTGACCAACAGCACATCTGAGGTTCTTTTCTCTACTGAAGGAGGCAGGGGAGATTCCAAAATGGAGATCTCAACCCCAGGAAAAAGGGCGGACTCCAAACCCAAAGAGATACTTTCTAAACCAATAGCTGCAGAGGGCCTGCAGTCTGGCTTTCCAGACTCTGATACTATTTAACTTCCAGGAAACGCAAAGGAATGCTATCCCATGCAGCTAAAAGGCAACGTAAACCATGCTCCTGGAAGATGGAATAGGACTAAATAAAGGAGGTAACATTACTCTAAATGCCATAACATTTACTATTTTAGCCCAGGGGATGAAGGACATTTGATTTTAAGGGGCAGTGAAATATAATAAATTCAAAAGCAATCTAGATATTGCTGGTTAATTTCTGTAGTTGTCTTTCTTGCAATGGGATTGAGTACATCCAAATAAGGCATATGCTTGGGAGAGAAGTGAGGCAGCTAGAAATAAATGTGCATGGATTTAAAAATCAAGCTGTCCTTTGTAATGATGTGAAAGGTCCAAGTCCCAGGCATGTAGCCGGGGGGGGGGGGGGCTTGAGGGGCTTCCGCCCCCCCCCCCGAAATTCTCATGGTGGTTCGCGAAAAGGCCTTACTGGTGCATTATTTAAACTGTTATGTTTATTCATATCATGATCTGATCACCATACTCAATATATCCCATCTGCATGGGGGTATTGGGGTAATGATACAAAAGGTTTGCTAGGCTAGACCCTCTTTCACTCAGACTCAGCCCCCCGCCCCCCCCCCCCTGAAAAAAAATTCCGCCCCCCCCCCCCCGAAACGAAATCCTGGCTACGGGCCTGCCAAGTCCCCTCCAAGTGGTGCGGCATGTTCAAGAGTCTCCTTTCCTGGTGTCTCCCACTGTTTGTGCCATTAAGCAAAGCTGGAGCCTTGCTTATATGAGGTGTTACAATTTCCTGATGACTGGCTATATTATTTATGATCCAAAGGGTGCTAATCCTGCAGCAATTAACACCCAATTTGACTCAACGGTGCGGTGGTGATGGTCAAAGATTTCCCTTCCTTCTTTTTTTTGGTTTTGTGTTGGATTGTATTCCTTCTTGGCTCATGTTTGCCCTTCTTTCTCAAGCTTAGCATTTAACTCTTGATTTGCAAAGTGCTGTTAACTTATTATTATCTTATTATTGGGGGAAAGGGTGTGTCCTCCACCAACTGCTTATAATGTTGTTTTCTTTTGAGTAACTTTGGCATTAAAGACTACAGTAGTAAATGGTGTAAGACTTATACTAACTATTTGAAGAGGAACCCAAGACAATATAAAATTATATTAGGCTAAACAAAACAAAAATGTTTCAGGGATATTGGACACAATTATGCCTTTTTGGTGCTGTTTATTCATTCAGTTGCTTCCGACTTTTTGTGACCTCATGGACCAGCCCAAGAAAGAGATCCCTGTCGGCTGTCACCACCCCCAGCTCCTTCAAGGTCAAGCCAGTCACTTCAAGGATACCATCCATCCATCTTGCCCTTGGTCGGCCCCTCTTCCTTTTTCCTTCCATTTTCCCCAGCATCATTGTCTTCTCCAAGCTTTTCGGTCTTCTCATTATGTGGCCAAGGTACTTCATCTTTGCCTCTAATATCCTTCCCTCCAATGAGCAGTCGGGCTTTATTTCCTGGAGTATGGACTGGTTGGATCTTCTCACGGTCCAAGGCACTCTCAGGATTTTCCTCCAGCACCACAGTTCAAAAGCATCTATCTTCCTTCACACAGCCTTCCTTATGGTCCAGCTCTCACATCCATAGGTTATTGTTGTTGTTGTTGTTTATTCGTTGAGTCGTTTCCGACTCTTCATGATCTCATGGACCAATCCACGCCAGAGCTCCCTGTCGGTTGTCGCCACCCCCAGCTCCTTCAAGGCCAAGCCAGCCACTTCAAGGATACCATCCATCCATCTTGCCCTTAGTATCTTCCATTTGTCACTGTTTTGGCCAACCATCTCTCTAATCTGTAATGTTGCTTTCCACATGAGGAAAGGAGAAAGAAGGGGCAAGACTATAGATTCCTGTTTTTGTATATTGATCCCAGTCCAATAAATTATGCTGAACAGGGCTAAAAGTGTACAGGAGATCTCAAAAAATGTGGCTGCTCATTCCAGCCATCCTGAACTCACAGTCCGACAATTTACAGTTATTTTAAGTCATCTGAACATATGAGGATTCCGTTTTCTTTAGTTACCACCTTTCAGTTCATCATTAGTGAAGCTGGTATTTATTTGAGTAAAATCATATGAATGATTTATTTAGGTTAATTAACCTAGTTAAGGAAACAGAACACCTTAGAGATGAAACCAAGACTGCTCCCAGGGCTAGGAAGCTTGGCATGGCAGCAAATCAGTTCCAGATTTACAACATAGTTCAGGAGTAACTGGAGACTCCGCCTGCAAATATTTCTCCCAAGTTAAAGGATGTGAAGAACTCAAAAAATGGCTCATTTGCCACCAACTGTTCCAAATAGCCTCCTCTTGAAACTCTGATCTTGCCAGCTGTTGGCACAAACCTGGAACCATCCAATTGCCCTTCAAGTTATGATTAATGTCCATTTCTAATGTGCTGAACAGCCATATATAGGTGATTCACTTGCCCAGTATGTGTGTATGTGTGTATGCATGTGTGTTTGTAACCAAGTCTAGGCGGAATTTTTCATAGGCAGAACTAAAGCTTGAAAGCAAGCAGATATATTTTGCAAAGCAAAATGAATATAGTTGGTTTGGTAAAAAAAAATTAGTTGCATAGCATTGGGAATGTAAGCACTATTCTCTCTTTGCTGAAACGGAGTTTCCAAGTCATCATTCATTTTCTTGTCTCATCCCCATTTTTCAAACTGTGAAGTTGCAAAATAGTCTTCCATTCCAGGTTGTTGTTAAAACACAATTGAACTATCCATATCAAGGGTCCTCAAACTAAGGCCCCGGGGCCCAGATACGGCCCTCTGTCCTGAATTGCCCTTCAAAAACAGCCTTTAGACAATATTGAAAGTAAAAGAAAAATGCTTTACTTCAGCAAACACAAAGGATAAGCAAATACAATTGAAAAGTGCAAAAGAAAGCAAGGAAGTCTTAATCCAGACACAAATTCAAGTCTCTTACAAGGTCCTTAAAAGAAACATTAGTCTTCCATCAGACAACAAACGATGAACTAAGTTCTTAGCAGCAGACACAAAGCAGGTTCCATTGGAGTGAAAACAACAGTATCAGGGTTGTTGTTACCAGTGAAAACCGACTACTCCTTCCTCTGATTTATAGCTCTGAATTCCCCACATAGGAGGTGCTAGGGAGTCTCCCAATTAGCTCAGCGTTTTAAGCAGCTATTCTGGCTGAACGGCGTCTGTGCTCTGTCTCTTTTCGTCTCTCTAGAAATGTGGGCACTTTCAAACCCTCATCGTCTGATTCTT
>NW_026847993.1:35499456-35743608 GCF_025583915.1 Anolis sagrei ordinatus
TCAGTTTGGTTATAAGACCGCTGGCGTGGTTGAGTGCAAAGAAGTCCAGAATCCTCTTCTGTAAGTAAATTCTCAATCTGACACAATAAACTTCAGGAGGTCGAATTCACCTAATATATTCTTAATCTCAACTAGGAAGAAAAATGAAATGTGAGACAATTCCCACTGGGGAGGCTGTAAATCTTACAAAATACATACGTTTTCTGTTTCAGCATACATCAAAGTGAGGTGGCCCGGGAGATTAGAATATGTTTCTAATCTTAGTTTGATGAGCAAAACTTTCACTGCAATATTTATTATGAGTGGCTTCATTGTGTTGCTTCTTTGCCTTTGTTCTGTTTATACACGGCTTCCTTTCTTCCTGCAGAAGAGACGAAGGAAGTATCACTTTCACAAAGCCAAAAGATAGCATGGCGGTTTGTTCGTTTTTTAAGCCCAATTGTAGGTCCACGTGGCAGAGACAAACTTTCCTTTTATTGTGCTCCCTCCCCAAGGGAAACACTTGCTTTCCAGTGGCTTCCCATGAATGCTTCTCATTTATGGAGGCGTATCTGTGGGTTCAGCTGGCTGTGGGAGGATCAAACAGGCAAGGGAATGGTGGGGCTTGAGACACGTCGCCAGTGTCTTGTGTTGTTTTCTTAGAACCTCTGCTTAGTCTTGTATGATTTTCCTCAGGGGCTTTGCCACAGGAGACCGAGAGGAAGAGAAGCAATGGGTCTTGGGTTGTGTTGCACCGTCTTTGTGATTCGCATCACACCACCTGTGTGATGTTGCCTTTTCTGTTAAGCTTGGATGTACTGGCACGATCCACCAATACATTTTCTTCTTAAATAGCACAATCTGTCCGACATATTTTGTGATGTGAAGCAATGGACAAGATGGTGCTCCTCTACCTGTTGCATGTATTTATTTATTTACTAGACGTCCCCTGCCACACGTTGCTGTGGCCCAGTCTGTGTATATGTGTTTTGTGTGTGTATATATGTGTGTATTTATTTATTTATTTATTTATTTACAGTTTTTATATTCCGCCCTTCTCACCCCGCAGGGGACTCAGGGCGGATTACAGTGTACATATGTAATATGGCAAACATTCAATGCCAATTTTGACATACAACATATACAGACATACACAGAGGCTATTTAACTTTTTCTGGCCGCCAGGGGAGCTGTCGCTTTCATCGTCCATCTGCAACACTGATTAAGTACTTCTGCATTCCCCGCATGCTTTTGCTGGACTGCTGGAGTCTTTTTTATGGCCTCATAAATTAGTTAATTTAGCCTCCCCACACATAGGTGGTACCTAATTTTCCTACTTGACAGATGCAACTGTCTTTCGGGTTGCAAAGGTCGACAACAGGCTACACAATGGTTGGAAGCCCACTCCAACCCGGGCTGGCTTCGAACTCATGACCTTTTGGTCAGAGTGATCTTAATGCAGCTGACACTCAGCCAGCTGCGCCACAATCCCGGTGGTTTTGTGTACGCGATGAAATGTATTTTTTATTTTCAGTGTTTTTATGAGTGGTGGTCATTTGTTGGCCTGATTGGTGTCTTGTGTCCAAATTTGGTGTCAATTTGTCCAGTGATTTTTGAGTTATATTAATCCCACAAACCAACATTACATTTTTATTTATAGAATAGAATAGCCATCCCCTGCCACGCGTTGCTGTGGCCCACATGGGGATTCTGTGTGGGAGGTTTGGCCCAATTCTATTGTTGGTGGGATTCAGAATGCTCTGTGATTGTAGGTGAACTATAAATCCCAGCAATTACAATTCCCGAATGTCAAGATTCTATTTTCCCCCAAACTCTACCAGTGTTCACATTTGGGCATATTGAGTATTCGTGTAGAGTTTGGTCCAGATCCATCATTGTTTGAGTCCACAGTGATCTCTGGATGTAGGTGAACTATTATTTCAGTTTCTTCTACCCCGCCCTTCTCACCTCGAAGGGGACTCAGGGCGGCTTACAAAAGCAAAGGCACAATTCGATGCCCGCATCACATAACAATCAAAACACAAAATTACATCAAATTCACAGTTAAACAACAATTCCTGCATTATACCAATAAAAATCAGTAAAATCAATACAGACCCAATTCCTCCTCCTAAATGGCCAGCGTTCGTTATCTCATAGTTCTAATTTTCAAATCCACTTCGTCAGTTCTGTTAGTCTTACTCATCTGATTGTCTTATCTAGCTGTCAGATTGCCCAAAGGCCTGGTCCCACAACCACGTCTTCACCTTCCTCCTGAAGGAGAGGAGGGATGATGATGCCCTGATTTCCCCGGGGAGTGAGTTCCACAGGTGACAACTCCAAAACCAAAGGGCACTGCCCACTCGACGCTTCCAGTATTTTCTGTTGGTCATAGGAAAACTGTGTGCCAAGTTTGGTTCAATTCCATCATTGGTGGAGTTCAGAATGCTCTTTGATTGTAGTTAACTATAAATTCCAGCAACTACAACTCCCAAATGACAAAATCATTTTTTTGAGTGAAGGACATACATTTGGGTTGTTAGGTGTCTTGTGTCCAAATTTGGTGTCAATTCATCCAGTGGTTTTTGAGTTCTGTTAATCCCACAAACTAACATTACATTTTTATTTATATAGATAAATGATGGAATTCTTGGAGTTGTGTTGTAAGAAATGAAATGAAAATCAGTTCATCCAGCCCTGCTTCTTGTTTACTATCCTAACCTGAAGAAACACATTTTTCTTTTCTTTTCAAGCATGCTCCCTGTCCTCTGTATTACTCTTTTGTTTCTGTCCTTCATCTTTCCTCCCAGATCTTTAACAGTCATTGTGCAGAACCTGGGGAGGAGTGGATGCCCAGATGGTGATACCCAGTAATGTGGCGAAGCATATTTTTACAAGAAAACCGCCGGGCATAAATCGAGCAATCTGCTCCTCCCTGTTTCCTTTGTTTTGTCTCTCCCCCCACTTTAATAAACACTTAAAATGTTGAAGTGGTCGGGCTGAAACACGTACCATCTTTAGAGGTCAGATGGGGCTGATACTGGAACAGCTGTCTGACAAACATTCTGGAGTGTTTTTAATTGTCTTCCCTTTTCCCCAACAGCAGTAATTCTTGTATACATTGTCAAGCGCTGTCTCCTGCTTTCCCAATGCGAGTTCACCATCCTCGGAGGTCACATGCTTAACCCCATGGCATGGCGACAATATCAGTGGCCCCCTTTTATTTCTATCCAAAGTAGTATTGTACAGGCAAGATGAGAGTGAAGAGCGTTTAAATAACTTCTTGTTGTGGTGGGTTTTTTTTAAAGCCACAAAGGAGAGCATATTTTTGTATCCATCCTTTTGTTGGTTAGCGTTCTATGTGTCTGACCACAAGCGAGTTGATTGATTTTCCAGTGGCGGAGGGTTTTTGTGTGTCATGTTGATCTCTTGACCTGGAATATATTTTAGTGACCTTACAGATTCTTTCCTTCTTTCTTTCTTTCTTTCTTTCTTTCTTTCTTTCTTTCTTTCTTTCTTTCTTTCTTTCTTTCTTCTCTCCCTCTGTCTTTTATTTTACAAATCAGAAAGGCTAGCTAGTTGGCTGACTTTCAGCAACAAACTTTCCCTTCCTTCTATCCTCTTACCATCATTTTATTTGATGATTCATCAGGTGTTAAAGTTTGCCCTGGAGACATGCAGAAGGGGAATGGGTTCACCAAAGAAACCCTTTCCTTGTTCCTGGGAGTGTTAAGAGGATGTTGTTGGTGGAATAAATGTTTTCACATGGTCACGGATCTCCAATTGCTTTGGGTGTTGCTTTATTGGCATCAGCTCTCCAACTCATGTGAGGTCTCCGTTAGAATACTTCACTTATAAACTCAGAAGAAACTAAAGCATGTCTCCTATGTGAAATGGACACTTACTGTCTGGTTAGAAATGGATGCAGTCTGCAGATTAAAAACATGGGCCTTAGAATCTTTAGTGTTTCCCAACCTATCAGGACAACCTATCAATGTCCTGATAGGTGTATTGTGTCCAAATTTCATGTCAATTAGTCCAGTGGTTTTTGAGTTATGTTAATCCCACAAACGGACATTATATTTTGATTTATATAGATGGCATTGGACGACTCACTATGAAACTGACACAAATAATTGGTCTATGTGATCTCTTTTTCTTCTATAACAATGCAACTACTATACTGTATCTGGCCAAATCTAGATGCCAACCAAAACAAGCAAACAAAACATGGATTACTCATTGAGTTTGTTGCTTAGCAAAAGTGGCATGACTTTGTATTATGTTGAGCAACTACATTTGGCCATCCAATGCTATCCTCTCCTTTCCATAGTTTCATATAAGGGTTGTAGGATCAGGTGACATACATTGTGGTCATACGGGACTGTGGCACAGCTGGCTGGGAGTCAGCTGCATTAAGATCACTACTGACCAAAAGCTCATGAGTTTAAAGATAGCCTGGGTCGGAGTGAGCTTCCGACCAATTTGTGTAGCTTGCTGTCGACCTTTGCAGCCCGAAAGACAGTTGCATCTGTCAAGTAGGAAATTTAGGTACCGCTTATGCGGGGAGGCTAATTTACGATGCCATAAAAATCTCCAGCAAGCATGCAAAGAATGAGGAAGTACTTCATCAGTGTCACAAATGGACGGTGAAGCGTCAGCTCCCCTGGTGGCCAGAATACCCTCAAGAAAAACTGGAATGATAAATTGCCGCTGTGTCTGTCTATATATGTTGTGTGTCAATGGCATTGAATGTTTGCCATGTATATGTACATTGTAATCCTCCCTGAGTCCCCTGCGGGGTGAGAAGGGCAGAATATAAATACTGTAAATAAATCTATATAAATAAAAATGTAATGTTCGTTTGTGGGATTAACATAACTCAAAAACCACTGGATGAATTGACACCAAATTTGGACAGAATACGGCTAACAACCCAATGGGTGACCATCATTCAGAAAAAACTGATATTGTCATTTGGGAGTTGTAGTTGCTGGGATTTATAGTTAACCTACAATGAAAGAGCATTCTGAACTCCACCAATTATGGAATTGAACCAAACGTGGCACATAGGACTCCCATGACCAACAGAAAATACTGGAAGGGTTTGGTGGGCAGTGTCTTTGGTTTTGGAGTTGTAGTTCACCTACATCCAAAGAGCACTATGGACTCAAACAATGATGGGTCTGGACCAAATGTGGCACAAATATTCCATATGCCCAAATATGAACACAGATGGAGTTTGGGGGAAATAGATCTTGACATTTGGGAGTTGTAGTTACTGGGATTTATAGTTCACCTACAATCACAGAGCATTCTGAACCCCACCAACGATAGAATTGGGCCAAACCTCCCACACAGAACCCCCATGTGGACCACAGCAACGCATGGCAGGGGACGGCTAGTAATAAATAAATGAGTTTGGAGAGCCATAGTCCAAAACCTAACTTTTCTAAGCCCTCTTCCCAGGTCATCAACATATTTCCCCCCTGTTAGTTTTCCTTTCCCCCTCCTTCTCTTCAAGTTGCTTATGTGAACGGTATAAATATGAATTGAGGAGTTTGGGGCTTTTCTTTTAGAACCATCGTACTCCTTGATGTGTTTCAAGTGTGTTTTTCTAAAGCTCATACCCACTCATCCTTAGCAAACCCAGCTGAGGAATATGCCCTCTGTATTTATATGAAAGCTTCATTTTGCACTTGTTCCTCTGTGTAAATGGAACGTATAAATATACCGAGGAAGGCAAAGGAAGCTATTATCTCTAGAAGATGAGCCAATAATATATGCTTATCAAAGCAGAACACGGCTCGGAAAAACTGCAAGTTATACTTCAGTAAAGATTCGTGCCAGAAGCAATAGTAGTTTCTGGGTTTTTTCTCCGCCATCCACCTCCAAAGTGCATTAATCAGGTTGAAAACAAAACTAAATCTCTTTTTCCTGTTACTCGTCTTTGTTTACCTATTTCTAAACAGAGAGAACCCAGGTATAAAATAAGAGTAACAGAAATCCTATGTACACGTTCGATTGTTTTTTTCTAACCAAAAAGGAGACATTGAACCTATGGGAAGAGGCAGCAATGTCGAGGTTGTGCGTCCTGCATGCAAATCATATGCAAATCCAACTTGTGATATCAAACAGAATGGAGTTGGATTGAATGACCCTTGTCATCTGTTCCAACATTATGGTTCTGTATCTTCTCTACTTAGGCAGAAGAAATGAAATGCAAAGATACAGAATGGGGGACGCGTGGCTCGAGAGCAGTATGTGTGGAAATGATCTTGAAGTCCTCGTGGACAACAAGTTAAACATGAGCCAAGAATGTGATGCAGCGGCAAAAAAAGCCAATGGGATTTTGGCCTGCATCAGTAGGAGCATAGTGTCTAGATCCAGGGAAGTCATGTTACCTATGCTCTATTCTGCCTTGTTTAGACCACACCTGGAATATTGTGTCCAATTCTGGGTACCACATTGAAGGGAGATATTGACAAGCTGGAATGTGTCCAGAGGAGGGCAACTAAAAGGATCAAGGGTCTGGAGAATAAGTCCTATGAGGAGAGGCTTGAAGAGCTGGGCATGTTTAGCCTGAAGAAGAGAAGGCTGAGAGGAGACATGATAGACATGTATAAATATGTGAGAGGAAGTCACAGGGAGGAGGGAGCAAGCTTGTTTTCTGCTGCCCTGGAGACTAGGATGCAATGGAACAATGGCTTCAAATTACAAAAAAGGAGATTCCATCTGAACATTTAGGAAGAACTTCCTGACTGTGAAAGCCGTTCAGCAGTGGAACTCTCTGCCCCGGAGTGTGGTGGAGGCTCTTTCTTTGGAAGCTTTTAAATAGAGGCTGGATGGCCATCTGTCGGGGATGCTTTGAATGCAAATTTCCTGCTTCTTTGCAGGGAGTTGGACTGGATGGCCATGAGGTCTCTTCCAACTCTATGATTATATGATTCTAATGTAGTTCACATTGATATTCCAATTGTCATTCTGTCTGCTAGCAGCCCCAGAACATCCCCAAAAGGTGCCCATAGTTTTAAGTGCCATTTCAACCAGGGTCCAATGGAAGTGAACCTTGTATTATGTTTAGGAAGTCATTGTTTACTTGCTTTCATGTCTGGAATCCTCTTGATGACTTATGACTTATAAAGTCATGACTTATGACTTATGACTTATAAAGTCATGGAGAAATTACACTGTCTAGCCGGTATCGCACCACCTGACATCCGCCAGGAAGTAGCAGCCAATAGTGAAAGGACCAAGGCAGTGACATCTCCAGCTCATCCCCTGTTTGGGTATCAGCCAGCACGTCAACGACTTAAATCAAGAAATAGTTTTCTGAGATCTACAGAGACACTCGCTGGAACACCCCAGCAAGCGAGAGTCCAAAAGTGGCAGGCTCAAACCCAGAGCCTAAATCAATGGCTGATACCAAATGAGAGACTCCCCCCTGGGCACATGGAAGACAGGGTGACTTGGAAGGCGCTGAACAGAGTGCGCTCTGGCACCACGAGATGCAGAGCCAACCTTCAGAAATGGGGCTACAAAGTGGAATCCACGACATGCGAGTGTGGAGAAGAGCAAACCACTGACCACCTGCTGCAATGCAACCTGAGCCCTGCCACATGCACAATGGAGGACCTTCTTGCGGCAACACCAGAGGCACTCCAAGTGGCCAGATACTGGTCAAAGGACATTTAATCAACTATCAAGCTTGCAAACTCTGTGTTTTGTCTGTCTGTTTGTTTTGTTAAAAATTTAATACAAATGCCCCTGACACGATAAATAAATAAACTTATGCAAACTTATGCGAACATAATAGAAACCTATTTAACTACACTTGGTGAACATAATAGAAACCTATGAATGCTTCTTTGGCCAGTGCAAAAGAAGCTATCCAGTGCCTACTTGTCCAACACTTTCTTCCCAGGAGGTATAACTGTGTCCCTTCAGTGAAAATGGTCACTCGTATGTATGTATGTATGTATGTATGTATGTATGTATGTATGTATGTATGTATGTATACTGGGGAGTTCCTTCATAACATCCTCCAATGGGTAGCCATTGCTTTCATAGAGTGCCTTTTGCAGACCTCTGTTTTTAAAGAGTTGAGCAGCAGAATTAAATCAGGTGTTTTTCTAAGCAGCACAGCTTCTCTGCAGATCTTCCCCACCTTCTCAAAAATGTGGGCCAAGTTTTCCAATGAGGTAGTTAGAGAAGAGAATATTTATGCATTTTCCCATTTGCCTGGATGACCATAATGGTTGGGTCATTTTCTTTGGCATAAGGAACTCTTACTTCCAGAGGCTGAGATTCCCCACCAAAGACTTCCATAGGGAACAGGAGTAATATGAACATCATTTTTTTTTTCAAAAAAAAGAGAAGGAAGCTGCTACAAAAGCCTTCCTAAGTAAATATTTTGAGTAAAGGAAAGTGCCAGCAATAATGTTTCTGCTAACATATGTCAAACGTTGTCAGAAGAACCTTGCAGCAGACATAAAACTTTTTAACACTGATTTTAAGAGCCTTGAAAAGGAAACAGTGGATTTTTTTCTGTACTGGTTTTTAACTGTACAAGATATTTGAAGATATTTGAGCTTTTTAAGTGAGTCTTTTCATTCTACAATGTGACATTTTTTTGGTAGTACTGAGGGTATATCTGCAGCGATTTAGTTCCAGGAGTCCCTGTTGATACCAGATTCTCAGTCAAGCTTCAGCCAGATTGTAGAATTGATGCAGTTTGACACCACTTTAACTGCCCTATCTCAATTCTATGGAATCCTGGGATGTGTAGTTCAGTGGGGCATCAGCACTCTTTGGCAGAAAAGGCCAAAGCCCTTATATCCCACAGTTCCATAGCATTGAGCAACAGCAATTGAAGTGACGTCAAACTGCATTGCTGGATGAAACATTAAAAACCTTAGATATGCAGATGATAGCACTTTGATGGATGAAAGTGAGGAAGAGCTGAGGAGCCGTATAGGCATGGTGAAAGAAGAAAGCGCAAAAGCTGAGTTGCAGTTAAACATAAAAGAAATCAAGATAATGGCAAGATGGATGGACAACTGGAAAATAGAGGGAGAAAGCATGGAGGCAGTGACAGACTTTGTATTTCTAGGCACGAAGATGACTGCAGATGCAGACTGTGGCCAGGAAATCAGAAGACGTTTACTTCTTGGGAGGAGAGCAATGACCAATCTTGATAAGATAGTGAAGAGTAGAGACATCACACTGGCAATGAAGATCCACATAATTAAAGCAATGGTATTCCCCATAGTAACGTATGGATGTGAGAGCTGGACCATAAGGAAGGCTGAGCGAAGGAAGATAGAACTGTGGTGTTGGAGGAAAATTCTGAGAATGCCTTAGACCGCAAGGTTTTATTTATTTCAAATTATTTATTTCAAATAATTATACCCCACCCTTCTTTACCCCCAAAGGGCAACTTATAGCCAGCAACAATTTGATACCCCCCATATACAAACAGGTAAAACAACAGTTACATAATAAGTAAAACATTACAATTAGATTAAATACCATTTAAAATAGTGCAAATTGAATTAGTTGACCATGTCTAAGTCCGAGTTCTACAATCAACAACTTAATCCGAAGCCTGTCCATAGTCCATTTTCCATAGCATTGTCGTCATTTTATTGCCACCCTGCTATCCGAATGCCTGTCTGAATGCCTGATCCCATAGCCACATCTTCAATTTTTTTCCTGAAGGAAAGGAGTGAAGCCATTGACCTAATTTTGCCAGTGGAGCGAGTTCCACAGGTGGGGGGCCACAACCGAGAAGGCCCTGTCTCTCATCCCACCAAACTCGTTTGCGAGAAGATCAAACCAGTCCATACTATTGAACTGTGGTGTTGGAGGAAAATTCTGAGAGAATCCTGAACCGCAAGAAGATAAAAACCAGTCCATTCTCCAGGAAATAATGCCCGGCTGCTCACTGGAGGGAAGGATTTTAGAAGCAAAGATGAAGTCCTTTGGCCACATAATGAGGAGACAGGAAAGCTTGGAGAAGAGAATGGTGCTGGGGAAGATGGAAGGAAGACGGGCCGACCAAGGGCAAGATGGATGGATGGCATCCTTGAAGTGACTGACTTGACCTTGAAAGAACTGGGGGTGGCAGTGGCCGACAGGGAGTTCTGGCGTGGTCCAGGAGGTCACGAAGAGTCAGAAGCAACTCAATGAATAAACAACAAACAAACTGCATTAATTCTACAGTGTGGTGAGAGTTGTAGTGCCTCTTCAAACTGAAGGATCCCAAAAGACAACAGTACCATGAGACAACTGTCATCTTGAATGTTGCCTATGAAATATATTAAAGAATGGAAAAACCGTAAAATATTTTGATTTTTTTGAAGAAAAATTTGAGATATCATCAAATAGACATATTTGGTTTTTCTTCTAAAAGGATGACAGCTGGGTTCTATTTGACCCCAATGTCACATCAGAAGAGTATTTTCCACCCAAGGGCAAATCAGGATAATTCCAAAGGAGAATACCTTGAAAAACAAACCAAGCTCTCTTTTTTTGTTTTAACGAAACAAAAAAGGTCTGGAGAACAAGCCGTATGAGGAGCGGCTTAAAGAGCTGGGCATGTTTTGCCTGAAGAAGAGAAGGCTGAGAGGAGACATGATAGCCATGTATAAAGATGTGAGAGGAAGTCACAGGGATGAAGGGAGCAAGCTTGTTTTCTGCTGCCCTGGAGACTAGGATGCAATGGAACAATGGCTTCAAACTATAAAGAGAGGAGATTCCATCTGAACATGAGGAAGAACTTCCTGACTGTGAGAGCTGTTCAGCAGTGGAACTCTCTGCCCTGGAGTGTGGTGGAGGCTCCTTCTTTGGAAGCTTTTAAACAGAGGCTGGATGGCCATCTGTCAGGGGTGATTTGAATGCAATATTCCTGCTTCTTGGCAGAATGGGGTTGGACTGGATGGCCCATGAGGTCTCTTCCAACTCTATGATTCTATGAAACCTAATGATTTGTCTCCTTCGCTAATAAAAGCAAACACATTTATGGTGTTTCTCATCCCATTTTCGCACTCCACTGCTACTTTTTGTATGTTGCGTTGGTTATTTAAAGACAGTGGATGTTGTAAGCGGCTGTGATTTTTGTAAGCAGAGAGCACTTAATAATAATATCTTTCCCCTCTGCTTCTCTAAGTCTGTCTTTCTCTACCTAGTAAGCACAGAATATCTTGAGCCTTAAACAAGTCTATTAGGAGCTACCGCAGCAACAAACTTGGAAAATCGTGGGGAGGAAAACCGAAATGAAGGGGTGGAAGTGGGGGGCAGTTGCATGGGGAGAGACAGAGAAAGCAACGTTTTTTGTAAACCTTGCAAAGGTCAGAAAAAGGCTTTTTTGGTAAGTATGCAGAGGCCAGAAATCAAATCCCATTTCCTATCATAAGAAACCAGTTGTTTTTAGCAGCAGCGGTTAATGTACTGTATGTGAAAGATTTAAGACTCACTGGAAAAGCTTTGCTCCTGTTTTATTGGGCTGCTATTGAAAAGCCAACAGCACAACTTCAACTAGGTGCTTTGAGATTTCTTAATGGGCTGTCAAGGGCAAGACACCAGGTCTGTGCTCGGCTCGCTCTTTCCTGTACATTAAAACAACAGGGGCCAAAATGATCATATACAGAAGTATGAATTACTTGATGCTTTCTCTGTTCCATATGGCCGGCCATGTCTTTGGCAATTAATCATGCTACAGAATCAGTTGAGCGCTCGCTCTCCGAAGCATTGAAGTCCAGGGTTTTAGTTATACCTGGGCTGGGCTAAGAAAGAGTAAGGGGGGAAAGAGGGGGTCGCAGGCGTAAAATAGCAGGATGAGAAGTTGCTGGCGCCAATGCCTGAACAGCTGGCTTCTATAAACAACCTCCCCCTTTTCCTCGTCACTTCGTTCCCCTCGTCCCTCCCTTTGCTTTTCTTCCAGAAACATGGGGCCATTTTTCATTGGGGTGAAAAAAAAAAGAGAAGAAATCATTAGCCCCTCCCCTCCAAATCAAACCCCTACTGCAGAAGTTGTTGAGTGAAACCCTGATATCAAGCATGGCATACTAATAAACAAAAATAGTCCAACGGTTGGGAGTAATGTGTCGCAATTGGTAGGTGATAACTGAAAACATACCCAAGATTTGCACCGGAGTGTTACCAATGAGTTTGCGCCAAGTAAGTGCATTGGGAGGTAGGATGGGAAACATATGATCTGAATGGACGAACCATGCAAGCTAAATTGTAGTACGATGGGCCAGTCTTAGTCAATGTTTTGTTTATTTACTTTATTAATTGAATTTATATTTCACTTTTGTCCTGATATGGGACCCAATGTGAGTTAAAACAAAGCTAAGTTGGGAGAAAGGAAAGAATCAAAGTTTAGAAAACCAATCAACCAGACAATCTATATGGATTAAAATGTAATGTTCGTTTGTGGGATTAACAGAATTCAAAAACCACTGGATGAATTGATACCACATTTGGACACAAGACACCTAACAACCCAATCTATGTCCTTCCCTAAAAAAAAATAATGATTTTGTCATTTGGGAGTTGTAGTTGCTGCGATTTATAGTTCATCTACAATCAAAGAGCATTCTGAACTCCACCAACAATGGAATTGAACCAAATGTGACACACAAGGCTCCCATGACCAACAGAAAACACTAGAAGGGTTTGGTGGGCATTGACCATGAGTTTGGGAGTTGTAGTTCACCTACATCCAGAGATCACTGTGGACCCAAGCAATGATGGATCTGGACCAAACCTGAATATTCCATATGCCCAAACATGGACACAGATGGAGTTTGGGCAAAATAGAACTTTTGATCTGTTTTCATTTCAGATTTTGGGTCCCCATCCCCCCGGTTTTGTTTTCGGGAACATTCCGGGAGATTATAGTTCCATTTCTGTTTTGGGAAGAATTTTCCCAAAACCAGAACGGAAACAGAACAGATTCTGTGCCATTTCACACATCCCTACTAGAGAGATCTGAAATCAGATCCTCATTATGTCATGAATCCCAGTGGTTGATTTTTAGTTGAACTGGTGCTTGGCCGCTGTGACGGTCTGGATGAGAGCAAACAAATTGAAACTGAATCCAGACAAGACAGAGGTCCTTCTGGTCAGTTGCAAGGCTGAACAGGACATAGGCTTACAGCCTGTGTTGGATGGGGTTACACTCCCCCTGAAAACACAGTTTCGCTGCTTGGGTGTGATCCTGGATTCATTGCTGAGCCTGGAACCTCAGGTTTCAGTGGTGACCAGGGGAGCATTTGCACAGTTAAAACTTGTGCACCAGCTGCACCCGTACCTTGGGAAGTCTGACTTGGCCACGGTAGTCCACGCTCTGGTTACATCCCATATAGACTACTGCAACGCTCTCTATGTGGGGTTGCCTTTGAAGACTGTCTGGAAGTTTCAATTGGTTCAAAAGACGGCAGCTAGATTGCTAACAGGAGTGGCGCTCAGGGAGCACACATCCCCTCTGTTGCGTCAGCTCCACTGGCTGCCAGTTTACTACCGGGCACAATTCAAAGTGTTAGCTTTAGCCTATAAAGACCTAAACGGTTCTGGCCCAACTTACTTGTCCAAATGCATTTCCCCTTATGAACCTTCTAGGATTTTAAGATCATCTGTGGGGGACCTGCTCTCGATCTCGCTTTTGTCACAAGCATGGCTAGCAGGGACGAGAGACAGGACCTTCTCAGTGGTGGCCCCTCGGCTATGGAATCACCTCCTTATGGATATTAGATTGGCCCACTCCCTTTTAACATTTCAGAAGAAAGTTAAGACATGGCTTTTCGAGCAAGCGTTTGCAAACACAGCATAATGGACATAGGAAAATGGACTGACTGGACGAATGTAATTGGATAATGTTTCAATAAGGAGACTTGAATGGCACATATTTTATGGATTTTATCATGATTTTATATTATCTTAATTGTTTTTATTGTATTCTTATGTTTTGATGTTGACTTTAAACTGCCCTGAATCTTCTGCAGGCTGAGAGGGGCGGTATACAAATGTAGCAAATAAATAATTAAATAGTAGGCTTGGGTAACCACGGAAAAATTTGGTTCTAAACTCGTTTCGTTTTTAGGGGGGCCCTTGCGTTTCGTTTTTTTAAAGAATTCCGAAATTTTCCTTTAAAAAAGTTCAAAATATACGAAATTTCGTAAAATTACGAATCGATTTGTTAATGGCGGACGCGATTGCGCAATATGCTAAAAAACCCTCCAAATGGGACAGGGGGAACTTCTGAAGCTTCCCTCTCCCTCTGTTGTTGACTGTTGGTGTGATAATTTATTTTTTATCACTGATAAAAAAAAACAACTATAAAACTTGCACCAGACATATGGAAATAATTACGAAACAATTTCAAAACAATTTCGAAACAATTTTGAACCAATTACGAAACAATACGAAATAAATTGGAAAAATTGTTTTGATTTTTAATTACTCCTCACAGTAGTCCTGCATGGCTCAATATTGGATCGTAAGCTAATTTAAATACGAATTAATAACGAATTACGAAATTAACGAACGAAACCGCCCAAGCCTACTAAATAGCCAGTGATTGTATTTCATCTTATTTATTTATTTATTTCACGCATTTCTACCCCGCCCTTCTCAACCCCAGAGCGGCTTACAAAAGGCACAATTCAATGCCAACAATACAGATAATAAGATAAAACATATATCAGCAACAATTAAAAACAATTAAAAACAATCCAGTTATACACCATAACTAATAAAAAGCTATGTAATGATCAATGTTCGCCAAGCTCAAAGTCCATAAGTTCATTCCGCATTGTCATAATCCTATCCAATTCTAGTCGTCAATGTCCTTGGTCTGTCTGCCAGATTACGCAAAGGCCTGGTCCCATATCCATGTTTTTAGTTTCCTTCTAAAAGAGAGGAGGGATGTGGATGACCTAATTTCCCCAGGAAGTGAATTCCACAGGCAAGGGGCCACCACCGAGAAGGCCTGCTCCTTGTCCCCACCAATCTCACTTGTGATAGAGATGGGGCCAAGAGCAGGGCCTCCCCAGAGGATCTTAAACTCTTGATGTTCCTCAAAGGATTGTTGTGAATATTAGATGGGGTAAAGGAGATCCATGGACTCTCCTACAATCCCGTTGGTGGAAAGATAACACATCAGTATAACTAATAAATGTGACACACATGTTATCTTTCCACCAACAGGATTGTAGGAGAGTCCATGGATCTCCTTTACCCCATCTAATCTTCACAACAATGTGTGTGTTATTATGAATGCTGCTGCTGTCACAGTCTGGATAATTAGAGGGGATGGATTATGAGGACCTCATGGCTTGCCAACACAAGTTCCTTCCCTCCCACGCCACTTTTGTTTGCTATAGATTATTAGCTGTTAAGACTACT
Organism: Anolis sagrei ordinatus; assembly: GCF_025583915.1. Classification (NCBI taxonomy): domain Eukaryota; kingdom Metazoa; phylum Chordata; class Lepidosauria; order Squamata; family Anolidae; genus Anolis; species Anolis sagrei. Next base: position 35,514,847 of record NW_026847993.1, read on the forward strand.
TACCTTGAAGTGGGAACAGCTTAGCAAAAGCTCAGAGATTTATCCTCCTAATCTCTTTGGAAAGACTAACGAGTACATTAGATCTCCTGGCAAAAAACAAAACAAACCCTAATTTGTTGACAAAATAAAACAGGACTCTGCAAACATTGGCCTGTTTCATTCCGGGGATGGCAACTATTTGTGTAAAATGTGTCTATGGAGAAAAAAAAGGGTCTCCAAGGGAAAGAAAAGGTGATGGAGTGGTTTTTGCAAATGCTCGAAGCGTCTTTGAGGGTTATTGATGGCAATAATTAACCCAGGAAGACCAACTCTTGTCTTTCCAGTATCTTCCAAGCCCTGGTTTGTTATCTCTTTCCAGGGCCTGTTCAGGATGTGCTCTTGCCAATACAGGGGCCAGAAGAAAGATAACTTCAACAGATCTTAAACATTCCCACTCTCCAAAAATTCTATGCTGAGAGGCCGGGAAGATAAGGGAGACTTGCAGGCCTTGTTTGTTTATTTTGCCGACCTTGGGTCCCAAGCAGGAAGCAAGAATGCTCAAACCAAAGTTGAATCCAAAGCTTGAAGACATCACTCACCGTTGAGTAAAATAGGGCCTCTGTAGACAATTATCTGTCATTAAAGTTCATTAAATGAATGAAGAGCTCCAAGTTGACCTTACGTGATAGGACACACAGCTTTCAAAAGAAGATCTCTTCCATCTTTTCAGGACAGGGGCGTAGAGGTTTTTGACTGATTTTTTGAAATTGGTGTTGATTTGAGGAAATTGCCTTCCCATTTGATAACATCTTATGTTGAAGTTTTTGAACTCTTAACCTCTGGCAGTCAGAACACATCTTTTCTCCTTTTAACATATATATATATTAACTTGGATTATTAAAATGGGGCAAACACCAGAAACCCTTTCATGATGCAATTTCTTAACTTAGTTCAGTGTTTCTCAATCTTCCTAATGCCGCGATCCCTTAGCACAGTTCCACATGTTGCGGTGACCCCCAACCATAAAATTATTTTCGTTGCTACTTCATAATTGTAACTTTGCTACCATTATGAATTGTAATGTAAATATATGCAGGGTATATTTTCTTTCACTGGACCAAATTTGGCACAAAAACCCGATTCACCCAAATTTGAATACTGGTGGGTTTGGGAGTGTGTGTGTGTGTGATTTTGTCATTTGGGAGTTGTAGTTTTTGGGATTTATAGTTCACCTACAATCAAAGAACATTCTGAACTCCACCAATGATGGAATTGAACCAAACTTGGCACACAGGACTCACATGACCAACAGAAAATACTGGAAGGGTTTGTTGGGCATTGACCTTGAGTTTGGAAGTTATAGTTTACATAGAAATAGGGTATATGATAGTATGGACCGTGATAACTTTAGTTTTCAGTGATATATCTTTGCACTTTAAAATCATTGGGTAGCAGCATCCTCAGCCAGTAGAAGCTAGGAAATGTTTGGAGGAGAAACTGTGATTGTTGAGCTAAAATGGAACTGGTAGCCCATTCTACCTCTGTCCATGAAAGTATGGGGTATCCCAGGACACAAAACGTCTTGGATTATGTGATGGCACACCCGAGCCTTTGAGAAAATGATAGTGTCTGGTTTTACTCAGGGGCTATCTATATACCTTCTGTTAAGACCCTTAGCGAACAGAGGCATTTTGGGCAAGGTGAAAAGATAACCAAAATGAGTTTACTGCAAACAAGATGAATAAAGGGTTAACTCCACCTGGGACTATCATAAGATAACTTAAAACAATACATTACAAAAGGAGGCTTTACTGGCTGCAGTCATCTCTCTGGAGTCTTCTTCCTCTGGTGCAAAGCAATGATTATAAACTGTCCCAATCTTTCTTCTTTTGAAGCATAAGCTGGTCATAAGCTTCTGTTGTCCTTTGGACTGGTGGGATAAAAATACTCCTGAATGCAGGTGCTAAGGATACCTGTTTCTGGATTGCTTGAGCCTAGGATACCAGATAATGCCCCAAGCCTCTAGTGATTGTAGAAAAAAGGGAGGAGTCCAGCAAGAGAGCTCTATACAGGCAAATGGAATAGACCAACTAAGGCTGGCCTCTTGGGGGTGTTATGTGCCACCCAAAAACTAATATAAAGGAAGGTATCATCTACACTATTGGGGAAACCTATAAACAGGGGGAACTGAAGCAAAGGAGAGAAAAAGGCAGAGCTAAGACTTCACAGATTATCATTGCAAGATGAGAGCTGTAATTTTGAACAGATATGGCTCCTTACAGGGAGCGGTCAACCCTCCTGTTCAAGGAGCTCCACTGGCTGCCATTCATTCTCCGGACCCAATTCCAGGTGCATGTTCTTACCTACAAAGCCCTGAACGGTTTGGGACCCGCCTACCTTCGTGACCGCATCTCTGTATACGGACCCACGCGATCTCTTCAATCATCTGGAGAGGCCCTGCTCACGCTCCCACCTGCATCGCAAGCGCAATTGGTGGGGATGAGAGAGAGGGCCTTTTCGTTGGTGGCCCCTCAGCTCTGGAACTCACTCCCTAAGGACATCAGGCATGCCCCAACTTTGGCAGTCTTTAAGAGGAGCTTGAAGACATGGTTGTTCCAGTGTGCCTTCCCAGAATAATGATCCCATAGCACTTTGTCCTCCAAAGCACTTTATATTGTTTTAGGTCTGCTTGTATATATTCCCACAAACCGCCCCATCACTTTTTCGCCAAGGTCCAGCATTATTTTTTAATCTTTTAAATTTAATTACATTTGGCCTACCCATAGATTTTAAAGTGTGTTGTCCTATTGATAATGCTTATGTTATTGTTTTATTGTTTTGTTGTTTTTAAATTGCTTGTATTATTATTGTTATTGTTGTATTGTGGGCTCGGCCTCATGTAAGCCGCACCGAGTCCCTTGGGGAGATGGTAGCGGGGTATAAATAAAGTATTATTATTATTATTATTATTATTATTATTATTATTATATGTCAGCATTTTCCATGCCCACAGTATTTCTCAATGTTAATGCTGTTGAACAATTTGTGTTTTTTTTTAACCTGGTGTGTGATGGGAAAATAAGAAACTTCAAAACAAGAAAGAACAAGAAACTTCAAAATAATCCCAACTTTCTATATTATAGATAATCCCAACCTGTCTCAGAAGCAACTCATGAAAAGAGCCCCCCCCCCCAAGTAAAAAAGCAAAATGCATTATTTACAAAGGTTTTTGGAAGGTAGTTGTAGAAATAAGCAAATTATATACATAATTTCTATAATTTCTAATAATAGTCTAGCCAATCGGGTAAAAGGAAAAGAGTACTGTGAAAATGAGAGCTGGAATGGCCAGTCTGTCATGTTACTTAAGGCAATGAAGCTTTAAGGTATTACTTACACTCCATGTTCTTTGATTAAATACCAAATAGATGGTGGCCATTTTTGACCATCATTTACTGTATTGATCTGGAAAGCAGTAGAACTGTAATAAAAAGGGCCATTGATTTGCTGTCCCTATTTGCTTAGGGGCTTTTTAATTAATTTTATGCTTTGTTTCCTCTTTTTGTTTTATTATGTTTATGGTCTTTTCTCTTCTACCCCTCCCCTCTCCCGTCTACCTTCCTGCCCTCCTCCCAAGACAAGTCTCCTGCTCTGCGAATTCCGAAAAGAAGAACAGATGGAGGAACAAAGAAAGGAACAAATCGGTTGCCTCTTGCCCCTCCTTATAGAACGTCAGGAGCTGCGCCAGGAATGGCTCACAAGGTGAGAATGTGATGAAAACAAAAAAAATTAAAAGGTCCATCTTTCCATATTTTTTTATAAAGATCTTGAAAACGTTAACGTTTGATTATGACTCTCCAAATTGCCTACTACCTTGGCTGGAAGATTCTGAGAATCCTAGTTCTATATACAGTAGAGTCTCACTTATCCAACCTTCACTCATCCAACGTTCTGTATTATCCAATGCAATGCCTCCCACCTGGATCCACAGCTATTTCAATACACTGCAATGTTTTGGTGCTAAATTCGTAAATACAGTAATTACTACATAACGTCACTGTGTATTGAATTGCTTTCTCTGTCAATTTTTTTGTAAAACATGATATTTTGGGTTGTTGTAGGTTTTTCAGGAGGCCCAGTGACACAGTGGGTTAAAGCACTGACTGCTGAGCTTGTTGACCAAAAGGTTGCAGGTTTGAATGTGGGGAGCTGCGTGAGCTTCCACTGTCAGCCCCAGCTTCTGTCAACCTAGTAGTTCGAAAACATGCAAATGTGAGTGGATCACTAGGTACCGCTCCAGCGGGAAGGTAACCGCGCTCCATGCATTCATGCTGGTCACATGACCTTAGAGGTGTCTATGAACAACACTGGCTATTCGGCTTAGAAATGGATATGAGCACCAACCCTTAGTCCAACATGACTGGACTTAATGTCAGGGGAAAACCTTTACATGCAAATGTGAGTAGATCAATAGGTACCACTCCGGCAGGAAGATAACGGTGCTCCATGCAGGCTATATGGCCATGTTTGGTTGGAAATCTTCATAATTTTGTGCAAAAATGAAAATTTAATGGAAAAAGGCCAGAAATGTGAAAATCATCATTTAAAAGGTACAACACCAGGAATAAATGTTTAAAATGTGTTCTTCTTGTTTGTAAGAATAAAGTAAGATTTACATTCCTTACTTGGCCTGTGGTGGCGCAGTGGGTTAAAGCGCTGAGCTGCTGAGCTTGTTGACCAAAAGGTCGCAGGTTCGATTCCAGGAAGCGGCGTGAGCTTCAGCTGTCAGCCCTAGCTTCTGCCAACCTAGCAGTTTGAAAACATGCAAATGTGAGTAGATCAATAGGTACCGCTCTGGCAGGAAGATAATGGTGCTCCATGCAGTCATCTTGGCCACATGACCTTGGAGGTGTCTATGGACAATGCCAACTCTTCGGCTTAGACATGGAGATGAGCACCACACCCCAGAGTCGGACACGACTGGACTTAATGTCAGGAGAAAACCTTTACCTTTAGATTTTTCAGGCTACATGGCCATATTCTAGAAACATTCTCTCCTGACGTTTCGCCTGCATCTATGGCAAGCATCCTCAGAGTTTGTATGGTCCTCACAACCTCTGAGGATGCTTGCCATAGATGCAGGCAAAACGTCAGGAGAGAATGCTTCTAGAACATGGCCATATCGCCTGAAAAACCTACAACAACCCAGTGATTCCAGCCATGAAAGCCTTCGACAATACATTATATTTTGGGTGCTTAATATGTAAAATCATAACGTAATTTGACATTTAATAGGCTTTCCCTTAATCCCTCCCATTTATACAACATTTTCCCTTTCCCAACTTTCTGCTGGCCCGTTTATGTTGGATAAGTGAGACTCTACTGTAATAACTTTTCTAAACCATGCAAACATGTTATGTAAAAAAGGAAATGGAACATGACTGCAAACAGCTTCAATTACAGTTCCGCAGAGCTACAGATATAATAGCATGGCTTGCTAACATTTAGTCCATTTCAAATTGAAATTGTAAGCTCATCAATGATATATTGGAACCAGGGCCAAAGTGCTGGAGATGTTTTGGTAGGAAGATGTTACTCTTCATTGCTATCCTTTAAGACAATCTGGAATCATGATCATCACATTTCCAGGTGTAGGAAAGATTTGCCTATATGTTTTCGTGATTTGTCACTGTTATGATGTAAAGTATTTTATGGAAACTTGGTCTTGGAAGAGCCATCAAGATCCATTAGATTCACAACAGACTTGCTTCTGGAAGAGATGAACACTGCTAGAACTGGTTGTTCACATGGAGTAGAACATGGTATGGCCAAAGTATAGTTATCTTTGCTTCAAATGAGAGATCGGTTTTGATTTATTCTAGAACATATTTGTTTTTGCAAGTCCATTGTATCCATTTAACTCTTCTACGGCACCATATTTCAAATGAATGAATGCTGCTTCGGTCAACTTCGTCACTGTCAATACATAGATATCAGAAATATTAATTATTTATTTAATGTCCTGTCTTTCTCCTGGATGGGTTCCGCAGAATATTTATTTCCTACTAATGCCATATATGACCATGCATTCCCTTGGATGTAGGACGTACAACACAGCTTGATTCTCGCTACTCCTCTTTTACTTTAGTGGTTAGGAAAGAAATAGCATTGTTTTAGGCCAGTGATGGGCAACCTTTTGAGCTTGGTGTGTCAAAATTTGCCAAAAACCTGAGCATATCTTGGGTGGGGTGTCAACTTCGAGAAAAAAACTCATAATTTTGCAATATTTATAGTTCAAATAAGAAAAATGTATATTCCATGCTGAGTTATGGAGTGAACAACGCTCAAACGTGCAGATGTTTAATTTGTAGAGCCTTTTACAAATTTAAGGATGGAATTAGATTGGCTCTTATAAGGTGTACTTCTCCATATGTGGCCGTGTGTCATCAAAAATAGCCATGCGTGTCCGTGCTGACACGCATGTCATAGGTTCACCATCACGGTTTTAGGCTTTGCCTTTCATCACTCCCCTTCATAAAACATGTATGGTCAGCATCACTACTATTTTGAAGGTTCTCAAAGGGTTTGCCTTCTGTATAAACAGTGGTAAGTATTAGGCTTGGGCAATCCATGGTTCTAAATGGTTCTAAAGTACTTACAAAACTAAAATTCTGGTGGTGAAAATTTCAGAACTCTAACAAAACTCTCAAAATTTCATAATAAATGGCAGTTCCTAATTGGTTCTGTCATTAAAATCACCAATAATGAAATAATAATTAAATTTTGAAAGTTTTGTTAGAGTTCTGAAATTTTCACCACCAGAACTTTAGTTTTGTAAGTACTTTAGAACCATTTAGAACCATGGATTGCCCAAGCCTAGTAAGTATCAGCTGCTTGGCTGGCCCAGTTCCAGTTTTGGATATATGAAAGCAGATGCTGATAAAATTAATGTGAGTCATACAGCTAGCATCATTTAGCCCAATGGTTGGATTCCTATGAGCCTGACTTGGCTTCTGTGGGGATATACCAGGTGTGCCATGTCTAATTTAGCCCTTCAAGCAGCCATGATACACAATTGTCCCTGGTTCTTTCAAATAGCCGTCACAGTTATCAAAAGTGGCACAGCATCTCAGTGTAATGGGCCTGAACAGATTTCCATAACACCATGAAGCAGACCCATTTGACACATACAACAAGGAAGAGTACTTATAAAAACAATGTTTTTGTCATGAAAGGGTGTGTCTCAAGACAGGTCAAGTCAATTTCATTACATTGCCATTAAAGATACAGGTAGCTGCTGTAGTCATTTACCACTTCTCAGTCTGAAATCAATGGAATGCTATGTCTAAATTTTGAAAATTTCTGATAACTCTACCAATACCAACCCTGTCTATTTTTATACCATGTACCTTGATGTGACGTTATCAGAAACTCAGAAGCTTGTCTCTGATGTTCTTTTTTTTTTTGTTCAGTACATCATGTAGGAAACTTTCGTATCCAGGCATTCCCATCCCCATGACCCATCATGGGTCCCCTGTAAGTCTTGCAATTGGGGAATTGAGTGGGTAGAGTAAATAATATAAATAGCTTAGTGGAGGGTTTTGAGTCTATTTATGAGTCTACTAGCCATCCCCTGCCATGCGTTGCTGTGGCCCAGTCTGGTGATCTCAAAACTAAAGTAATGAGGAAGTGTTGGTTTCTAATATATGAAATGTCTTTATGCTTGTGGATAAACAGTATTTCTTGCTATTTCTTTGTCAGTCTTGATATAGAGATTGTCTGGTTGGCCTACTCTGGAACAAGCAACATATCATTGTCCTTCTTTAGGGGTCCCTTTCAAATCTATGATACTATATCTCTCTGTGTGTGAATCATATATATCTATCTATATCTGTGGCTTGATGGCTCTTTGTCAGGAGGGCTTTGATTATATTTTCTTGCCCTAGTGAAGGGAGTTGGACTGGATGGCCTTACATATTTTTTGTTAGTCATGTGGGTTCTGTGTGGGAAGTTTGGCCCAATTCTGTCGTTGGTGGGGTTCAGAATGCTCTTTGATTGTAGGTGAACTATAAATCTCAGTAACTTCAACTCCCAAATGTCAAGGTCTATTTTCCCCATACTCCATCTGTGTTCACATTTTGGCATATGAAATATTCATGCCAGGTTTGGTCCAGATCCATCACTGTTTGAGTCCACAGCGATCTCTAGATGTAGGTGAACTGCATCTCCCAAACTCAAGGTCAATGCCCACCAAACCCTTCTAGTGTTTTCTATTGGTCACGGGAGTCTTGTGTGCCATGTTTGGTTCAATTCCATTGTTGGTGGAGTTCAGAATGCTCTTTGATTTTAGGTTAACTATAAATCCCAGCAACTACAACTCCCAAATGACAAAATAATTTTTTTTCATTGATGGTCACTCCTTGGCATGGTAGGTGTCTTGTGTCCAAATTTGGTGGCAATTCATCCAGTGGTTTTTGAGTTATTGTTGTGACTCAGCTGGAATCAGAGAGTGTTTCTGATGAGGATGATGGGACTCAGGTTCACAGTTTGGTTCAAAATGCCCCTGTTATAGACAGTGAAGAAATGCTTGTTATAGACATTGAAGAAATGCAGTTTCCCACAATAAGGCATGAGAGTGTTGATATTGAAAATAGCCAGGTGCAGTTTGACTCAGAGAAGGAGGACAGCTCTCAGCCTGGCTCTCAGCCTGATAATGAGCAAGTAGGGAAACAGGCTAACACTAACGAACAGACTGACTTTGACGATATGGGAACTTTAGATCGGGCTGACTGGTTGGAATTCCGAATTCGAAGGAGTGAGAGAATAGCTAACAAGAGGGAGGCCAGAGGCCAGAGAAACGCCTTCATGTTTTGCAAAGGGTATTAAACAGTGTGTTTGAGACCAGAGCTTTGTCAAAGCAACTTCGCATTTACCTAAGGAGCTTGCCTAAGCTAGGCTGGATTACCTTGCAGTTTTTGTTGTTCATGGTTCCAGGACTCTGTCATGTTCTCTTGGGTTTTGCTTTGCTGATGTCTTTTTGGATTAAGCTTCAAGTGTTATGTCATATTGATCTTTGGGAACATTAACCTTTGCTTTTAAGAACTTTTTTACCTTTTATTTTTGATAAACTATAAAGACTTCTGGCTGTGTACAGTTTGGTGTTCTTCAGCTAGGTGAATCTTCTCTGAGGTGCAACAGTTATGTTAATCCCTCAAACGAACATTACATTTTTATTTATATAGATGTATCTGTGTCCCTGTTTAGGGAAAAGAAGAAAAAAGCAGGAGGGAGGAGAGTATAAAAAGTGTAACTGTGAGTTGGCCAGTTTAGTAGAACAAATAATCAACACGGAGGAGGAGGATGACAAGGGGAAAATGGAAGAAAGACTCTAGTTACACCGTTTTCTGGTCTTTTCTTTTAACAACTACCAATTTACTCAGGAGCTGGAGCCAGTAGACATAATTTAGCCTGTAGAACAAAAATTTTAAGTACTTTGCAAGCATGGGAGTCAAGGGAAAGAGGGGGAGGAATTGGGAGGGGGGGTGAATGGAGGGGGACATAGGAGTGGACAAAATGCAGGCCTCATTAAAGCTAAACACCTGAAAGAGAATGTCAAGAGCCCTGGGTCTTGAAAGCCTGAGAAAGACTGTGCCTCCAGAGTATTAAATAACTGTAATCACCCCTTCTCTCTCCCCTTTTGCCCCCCAACTTTATTTGATGTTTCCCATCATGTTGACCTGTCTTAAAGAGCCCCATCCATGTGATCCATGAAAACAGATTGTTGCCATATACCATTTTTTTTTAAAAGCCTCATCAAAGGTTTGGAGAGATGTCTGGAATGAAGGCTTTGCGATAGTAGCCGCTGAGTGGCACATAGTGTGGTGAAAGTTATAAAACACCCGGCGCAGCTTTGGCAAAGCAGCCCTGTGTTTTAGAGATCAGCCTATTGTGTACTTTGGAATTACACGAGAAAAATGTGCTTCGACAGGAAATAATTAGCGCTTGTCAAAGGCCAGGCAATAGGTTATAGTATTTTACTTTCAGCAAGCTATCAGGGGATCAGCTAGATTAGATAATAGATTTTCCCCCTCCCGCTCCCTTTCTCTGGAAGTTAAATACAGATGACTCTAATTACCTTAACACTGCACATTGGAGAGAGATATATTATGAACAATGCAACTTTGAGAAATTTAGGTCAAGTAGATGAGAGAGAGAGAGTTGCAGCCATCGCTTTGGTGGAGTGGGGATAGCTTATGTAAGGCTTTATGCGCATTTAGGGGCTGAATACGAGGGACATAATTCTTCACTGATTTCATTTTGGATGTGAGCATTGAGAAATTACGGCCATTTTCTTTCTGCAGCAAGCAAACCTTCAAAAGTTTGTAGCGTTCAAAGACTGTTCACCGTTCAGTCTCCATTCTGCACAAAATTCGCATCTTGGTTTTCGCAACAGAAAATTGTATTTTGTGTACAGGACATGGGAAAGTGCTGTTTTCTGCACAAAAAGCTGTAGTTGGGAATTGGATGTGTGTAAACACATGTAACTTTTCTATGCAAAACACTAAAAAGATTTTTTAAACCCCCTAAAAACAACCAGGTGTGAATTTTGCACAGATTTATTCCTTAACTGCAAAAATTCTCAGCAGTCCAGGTTTTTCCTCATCAGGGATTTCTGACATTCAAGAAACATGTGTTTCCCCCATTTTTGAATAGTTTCAAATATTCTTCCCATCCCTACTATGCGCAGGTCCTACAGTTTTAAACCTTATTTTAAAACAGAATTTTGGAGTATACTTATTTAGGTGATCCCTCATAGTCCGGGTAGGATTGTCTTCCAAGATCGGTGTCCTGGTGGTGGGTCCGTAAGTGACTGTGGAGCCCTATTCTTGATCTGCCTATTTTCCCGCAGTGATGGCATTGGTTTCCAGGTGGGAGGCGGTCCCAGTTGGGATTGGCTTGACACGCCTTCCTCTTGGCACATTTCTCTCTTTCGCTCTCCATTCGTGCGTCTTCAAATTCTACAGCACTGCTGGTCACAGCTGACCTTCAGATGGAGTGCTCAAGGGCGAGGGCTTCCCAGTTCTCAGAGTGTATGCCACAGTTTTTAAGGTTGGGTTTGAGCCCATCTTTAAATCTCTTTTCCTGCCCTCCAACATTCTGTTTTCCGTTCTTGAGTTCAGAGTAGAGCAACTGCTTTGGGAGACGGTGGTCGGGCATCTGGACAAGGTGGCCAGTCCAGCGGAGTTGATGGTGGAGGACCATGGCTTCAATGCTGGTGGTCTTTGCTACTTCCAGCATGCTGACATTGTCCGCTTATCTTCCCAAGAGATTTGCAGGATTTTCCGGAAGCAATGCTGATGGAATCATTCCAGGAGTTGCATGTGATATCTGTAGACAGGTCACGTCTTGCAGGCGTAAAGCCGGGTTGGGAGGACAATACCTTTATAAACAAGCACCTTGGTCTCCCTATGGAGGTCCTGGTCCTCAAACACTCTCTGCTTCATTTGAAAAAATGCTGCACTTGAGGAGCTCAGGCGGTGTTGTATTTCAGTGTCAATGTTGACTTTTGTGGAGAGGTGGCTGCTAAGGTAGCGGAAATGATCAACATTTTCTAATGTTACACTGTTGAGCTGTATTTGGGATGTAGACATGCATAAATCAGAATCTCTTTGTATTCTCCTATCTTTATGTCCCAACAATGGTTTTAGCGTTTGAATGGCTGTTTTATTCCAGTGGCAGCAGCAAGATGGTATATTTGATCCAAACGGTGATTTCTGCAGACAGTTAGTGAGAGTAACTAGTTTTGATCCAAACAGCACCTTGCAGAGCTTCAGATAGAGTCCAGGACAAAGAATCCCTTTCAGCCTAATTGCCAAATTAAATTGGGGTTTTCGGAAAGAACACAATCCTTTGACAGGCAAGGCTACAAACAAAGAAGTAGGACTAAAATACCAGTATATTGTATCTTAGAGTCTTGCTAAGTAGGCTTGGGTAACCACGGAAAAATTTGGTTCTAAACTCGTTTCGTTTTTAGGGGGCCCTTGCGTTTCGTTTTTTTAAAGAATTCTGAAATTTTCCTTTTAAAAAGTTCAAAATATACGAAATTTCGTAAAATTACGAATCGATTTGTTAATGGCGGACGCGATTGCGCAATATCCTAAAAAACCCTCCAAATGGGACAGGGGGAACTTCTGAAGCTTCCCTCTCCCTCTGTTGTTGACTGTTGGTGTGATAATTTATTTTTATCACTGATAAAACAAACAACAACTATAAAACTTGCACCAGACATACGGAAATAATTACGAAACAATTATGAAACAATTTCGAAAACAATTACGAAACAATACGAAATAAATTGGAAAAATTGTTTCGATTTTTAATTACTCCTCACAGTAGTCCTGCATGGCTCAATATTGGATCGTAAGCTAATTTAAATACGAATTAATAACTAATTACAAAATTAACGAATGAAACTGCCCAAGCCTATTGCTAAGCATTAGTTGAGATATTTTCATGTCTAAACAAATACTGTAGATCCACCAAATGATGGCCTAATGGAATTGTGTCCATCTGGAGAACCTCAGAGGGAATAATTGGAACCTCAATAAATCACCCTTTGAGCTGAGTGATTTATGCTACCACTACATACTGGTAGTCATAGGGAATATGATGGAAATTTAATGTTTAAAACAGAGTAAACCAAAAGTTGCCATTGTTTTTGGTGTGGCTGAGCAAATTATGTCCCAGACCAGAGAGATATTAACTGTTTTAAGAGCTAAGTATATAGATTCAAGACATCCGACTTTTTGTGGATGCATGATATTTTTTGCAATGATTCCATAGCAATGATGGAACAGTCCCGGATCCGGGCAACTCCCTGTCTGTTGCTCACTTTGCCTACCATAGCTTCCTGATAGAAGGCATGTTTTACATACGAAAGGTCCCCAGTTCAATTCCTGGCATTTCAACTTAAAAGATCTCCAACAAAAAAAGACTGATAATAACTTCTGCCTTTGAGCCCCTGTTAGTTTGAGCCGGCAACACTAGGCTAGATTGGTCAGTGACCTGACTGAATGTGACGTCTTCACGAGATCAAAGCTAGTTTCTCAACTCCCGTAGGCTTGAACACAATGTGGTCTTGATTTGCTAAACTGCAGTGTCTTTTATCATTTTGATTCCTGATAAGTTCGAATCGCGTGTGTGTTACATTTAAACAAGTAGAAAGACCATCTTGTTTTTTGTAGTCTTGCAAATTATAGGCACAGGTGTTGGATCCAAAAGTTTTTTCCTGATCCAGAGACTCATCCAGTTCTAGTTTTTTTCAGCAACAGTGGAGAGTATCTGGGGAAATGGGAATAAGAATTATTCCAAGGGCTTGTCTTTTAAGACACCGGATGAAATCAGTCTGGAAAGTGTATAGAGCAGTATTTCTTAATCTGGGGGTTGGGACCTCTGGGGGGGGGATCACGAGGGGGTTTCAGAGGGGTCACCAAAGACAATCAGAGAACACAGTATTTTCTGTTGGTCATGGGAGTTCTGTGTGGGAAGTTTGGCCTAATTCTATTATTGGTGGGGTTCAGAATGCCCTTTAATTTTATGTGAACTATAAATCCCAGCAGCAACAACTCCCAAATGTCAAGGTATATTTTTCCCAAAGTCTACCAATGTTCATATTTGAGCATATTGAGCAGGGGTCCTCAAACTTAGACCTGAGGGCTGGATATCCTCCAAGGTAATTTACCTAGCTCTTGCTCAGGGTCAACCTAAGTCTGAAACAACTTGAAAGCACACAACAACAACAGCAACAACAATTCTATCTCATCAGCCAAAAGCAGGCCCACACTTCCCATTGAAATACTAATAAGTTTATATTTGTTAAAATTGTTCTTCATTTTAATTATTGTATTGTTTTTAAGTGTTTTTTGCACAACAAATAAGATATGTGCAATGTGCATAGGAATTCATTTATGGTTTTTTTTTCAAATTACAATCTGGCCCTCCAACAGTTTGAGTGACTATAACCTGACCCTCTGTTTGAAAAGTTTGAGGACCCCTGATATTGAGTATCCATGCCAACCTTGGCTAAGATCCACTGTTGTTTGAGTCCATAATGCTCTCTGGATGTAGGTGAACTACAACTCCAAAACTCAAGGTCAATGCCCACCAAAACCTTCCAGTATTTTTTGTTGGTCATGGGAGTTCTGTGTGCCAAGTTTGGTTCAATTCCTTCATTGGTGGAGTTTAGAATGCTCCTTGATTGTAGGTGAACTATAAATCCCAGCAAAGACAACAACTCCCAATGACAAAATCAACACCCCTGCTCCCAACCCCACAAGTATTCAAATTTGGGCATATCGGGTATTTGTGCCAAATTTGGTCCAATGAATGAAAATGCATCTTGCATACTAGATATTTACATTATGATACATAATAGTTGCAATATTACAGTTAGGATGTAGGAATGAAAATACTATTATGGTTGGGGGGTTGCCACAACATGAGGAACTGTATTAAGGGGTTGAGGCATTGGGAAGGTTGAGAAACACTGGAGCCATCATAGTGTCTTAATGTCCTGGTAAGTAGAGAGAGAAAAGTTATATGAAAAATGATGGGATGATAGGGAAGAAGTATGTGAATATGCTCTTAGTGTAACAAAATCAGCCGAAAGCTTCTTAAAGGTTGCCGTTTGTTTATTTTGCCAGATAGGGTCTGATGGACAGATTGTTATAGCTGTTAAAGAGGTTCTCGAGCCCTTCAAGTTGACCTCTTCTTAACCTTCGCTTGCCAAGGGTCATCTTTCTCTTAATAAAGTAAAAGCAACCATCGTAGATTGTACTGTAGAGTCAAAAGCTAAAGAGTGTGGTTGTGAATTTCAAACTAGTCATGCAAAGGGGAAAAAGGCAGCGGAGGGAGGGATCACTTGTTAGGTTGTTGGCTTTTAGGGTCACTGTCTGATAATGAAAATTATTACCAAATTGTATGGACGTTGAACTGCAATAAGCAAGTACTGGAAGGCTGGGCCTTGTCTATTGGGTTTGATAAATGAAGTGTGAAGCAGCCCATCTGGCTAAGGACAGCTCTCTCTCTCTCTCTTTCTTTTCCCCTTTAACCAAAGAGAAGCCTTTAAAAATAACCACGGTACATATAGAATCGGCGACCCAGAAAGAGAGCTGGAATAGATTAAGATTTAATGGTAAACGTGGAAGAAATGATCACATGGCAAAGAAGACAAAAGAGAGGATGGCAAAGTAATGTTTATTGGGTGGTGAAAAATAAATAAATTGTGAAATGTATTTATTTTACTGTGCTTGGTTAGGTTACTGAAAAGCAGGTCCCATGATTTCCATAGGATTCAGTTCCAGGATGGTATTGTCAGGAGTACAACCATTGTGTTGCAAGTGGTTGTTGTTTATTGAAATGGTTGAAAATAGTTTCATCATATGCTTTAGCATAGAGCAGTGTTTCTCAACCTGGGGGTTGGGACCCCTGGGGGGGTCGCGAGGGGGTGTCAGAGGGGTCACCAAAGACCATCAGAAAACACAGTATTTATCTGTTGTTTATGGGGGTTCTGCGTGGGAAGCTTGGCCCAATTTTCTCATTGGTGGGGTTCAGAATGCTCTGTGATTGTAGGTGAACTATAAATCCCAGCAACTACAACTCCCAAATATCAAGCTCTATTTTCCCCAAATTCCACCACTGTCCACATTCGGTCATATTGAGTATTTGTGCCAATATTTGCTCCAGATCCACAATAGTTTAAGCCCACAGTGCTCTTTGGAGATTGGTGAACTATAACTCCCAAACTCAAGGTCAATACCCACTGAACCCTTCCAGTATTTTCTGTAGGTCATGTGTGGTTCAATTCCATCATTGGTGGAGTGCAGAATGCTCTTTGATACTAGACAAACTATAAATCCCAGCAACTACTACTCCTAAGTGACAAAATCAATCTCCCGAACCCCACGTATCGAGTATTTGTGCCCAGTTTGGTCCAGTGAATGAAAAAACATTCTGCATGTCGGATATTTACATTACAATACATAACAGTAGCCAAATTACAGGTATAAAGTAGCAATGAAAATAATGTTATGGTTCGGGGTCACCACAACATGAGGAACTGGATTAAGGGGTCACAGCACTAGGAAGGTTGAGAAACACTGGCATAGAGGATCTGGTTGATGTATGTTAATGTTGGGGGGAGTGGTTATTCCAAAATACAACTGGTAAAAACAAACTTATTTTGATTTTTTGAGGAATTCTCACATTTTGAGATTCTTTGTGAAAAATAAAATGTTTGCGCACACAAAAACCCTCTTTGGTTTGGCATTGTGCTGGTACAGCTGTACCAGGAGCTCCAATTTTGTTTGCTTTGCATTGAATGTTTGCTTGCAGCCCTGGGTTTCAGGGACTCTGCAGATAGGTGGTTTCCTTTGGTTGCACTCATAGGGCAAGTCACCTGTCCATCATCGTTAAGTTTTGGTTCCGCCCCTTGCTCAGGGCAATTGGGAAGGGAAAGGAGCCATTTTTTAGTTACTCTCAGCAAGGAAAGCTAATGTATAGGGCATGTGCAAGCTTCCTCTGTACAAAAGCTTCAACTCTTAAGAATTTCAAGGAAAACAGCCCTAAAGATGAAAGAACTCCAGCTGGAGAGTCTACTGCCTTACTGGTAGGTCCACTCGGCGTTCGAGACGCAGTTTGACCCGGTAGCGGAGCCCACATCAGTAAGGCTTAGATTACAGTCAGCCTGGGAGAAGTTAAAAAGGGGATTTTCATTTAAAGAAGAAGTTATTGAAGACAGTTGCCTGTCCTTCGTGGGCAAGATTAGGCATTCACCAGTTGCCTAAAGGCTTGGAATCATTTGCTTAACTTTACTGAATATAGGAGAAGTTTCTGTTTGATTGTTCATTCATAAAAGACTTTGTTATACTTCACAAGCCATCTAAAAGTCATTTGTGGTGGAAAACCTCTGAGAACTTCTCCTTGGGCCCCCTGGCTTCCCGCTGGGCAAAGGCTGCACGTCCTGTTCCAAAGGAAATTCTTTACAGGCCCAGCATGCAACAGAACAGGCATAAAACAACATTCTATACAGAAACAGCTCATTTTGTGTAAATGTGTTTTCTGTATAAACAATATTTTGTGTGTGTTTGTGTGTGTGTGTTTGTGTGTGTGTGTGTATGCAAAATCATTTTCTCCCACAAGAGCTCTCTTGTGTATCAACATACTCTTTTGTGTATTGATATACAATATATGTGAATATTCTTTATATCCCTACATCGGAAATAGCGTAGTCCACCCCCTATGTAATGCAGGTTCTACAATACTATATGCAATTACAGCATTCCATACCAGCAACATGCGTCCTTTGCTTAAATATCTCCAGTGACGAACAACCAAACCCCTTAACTGGCAACTGTGTCCATACCCAAACAGCTCTGACCATTAGGAAGCTTCTCCTAGCAATTGGCCAACATGGCTGCACTTCAGAACAGGAATAACCCTCTAGCAGTAAATACCACACGTTGAATAGGAAAAAAACAATCCTTTTATTGAAGATAAGTAAAAAGCAGCAAAGCGAAATAGCGAAATAGGTAAATCCAATTAGGTAAGATCCAATAAGCAGGTACAAATTAGTCCAATGTAGAATTCAGCAAAGTCCATAAAAGCAAAGTCCACACCTCTCCAATACAATCCAAAAAATCAGGAATACATTGATCCAAGGCTTGGGTAAGCAATCATGAAATATAAGAATCCAAAACCATGAACAAGAAATATCTTAGCATGAAACTTCAAAGCAAGGTTTCCATAAAACAAGGATGAGAACTTAGTGTGATTCTAAACGATGCTTCATCTGACTACACATCCCAAACTTGCGACTTTTATCCCCTTGTTAGCTAGGTCACTAGTGGTCCGAAATTGGTTTCTCTTTAGTTGAGGCTTTGTTATTGTTTTCTGCCGAAGCCTGGCAGATCGCCTAACCCTTTGCACAGCCCTCCTGTTTTGACTGAACTCTTCTCGTCTATCTCTTGGCTCGTTATCTATTTCTCTTGGCTCGTCATCTATTTGCTCATTAATTTCTGCAGGTGCATCCCCACACCCCTCAGGGACATTCTCCTGGGAAACTACAGGGATCTCCTGGTCATTCTCTGCATCAATATCACTGACCAAATTATTGCCATCTTGAAACTCATCTTGAGCCTCATTAACATCATTCCCCACATCCAAAGCATCCTGATCCTGAAACACAATCACAGGATGAACTCCAACACACATCTGTTTCCCTGCAATTTCTTCCACTGGGTTGTAGGTTTGCCCTCTGGAATGATAGAGAACAGGAATACATTGGATCAATGTATTCCTGATTTTTTGGATTGTATTGGAGAGGTGTGGACTTTGCTTTTATGGACTAATTTGTTCCTGCTTATCTATTTTCCATCTCCTTCAGTCTTTCAGAGATCCCATCTCCTCTTAATCTATCTTCTTCAAATGGAAACATCATTGCTACAGATACTTCTTTCACCACTCATTTCTCTAAATCAGTGGTTCTCAACCTGTGGGTCCTCAGATGTTTTGGAATACAACTCACAAAAATCCCATTCAGTTTACGAGCTGTTAAGAATTATGGGAGTTGAAGGTCAAAACATCTGGAGACCCACAGGTTGAGAAACACTGCTCAAAATTGAGAGACAACCGGGGTGTCCCAGAACTTCAGATTTGGCTTTGGGTTTCTAGTATGCAATTGTTATGCCGCTCCCTACCTCTCTATAAATAAATAACAATCCAGCAATTACATTCAAATGCATCGCAACTGATCTTTGATTCTCATTGGATAGAATATTTTTTTTCCAGAATGCATCTTGTACTTCCTAAATTCTGTCATGCTAAGTCCTGTATTGTTCCTCCTGTGAATTTAGTTTTTTTCCCCCTTAGGTTGTTGTAGTTCATGAAAAATGTTTACAGAGGGATTGGCTTCCCTGTATCTTGATGGCGCTTTCCCCCTCCACCACTGGGAACTTCCAAGTGCAAGGAACTGAAATTATTGAGTTTCCCAGCAGCGTAGGATGGCGGAAACCCAGTACATCACAGGGCTGACAAATTTATAATCTGTGGAGACACAGCGTTAGTTCCATCATCTGACAGCTGAACCACAAAGTGGTATTAGTATCAGCTGTCATCAGGCCTGTTAAGAACAATGGTGTCTGCCAGAAGCAACAGGGCAGTAGGAGAAGGAGCTGGAAGCAATGCAGGTAGTTTGTTTATTGCTTGGTTCCTCTCTGTTTTCAATGACTGAATTGGTGTTGCAACTGGAAACAAGGAACGGTTGCCTGGGGACTGACGAAATACCTTAGATTTATTTTTAATCCATTTTTGAGGATTCTTGTTTCTGTGACATCAATCTGTGCTTTCTTTTGTCCCTTAGCAGAGCATCCATTGTGGCTCATAACTTGATATCTCCATAAAATCTGATCACAAACGTATTGCTAAAGAGTGCAACTTTACACAGAAATGGTCATTGAGCATGAATACAGCCCTTGAGAATAAATGAAAATCACTCCTTCCCAAGAAATGGTCCCATTATTTTGATGAAGTTCAGAACTGAATTTGCCTTTGATTTGTTGTCATTAACAACCAGAGTGGACTAAGTGGGCTACAATGGCCACGTTTTTCTCGAAATTTCTCATCCTGTCCAAGAGATCTTGTCACAACAGGAATATTGGGACCAGGAGTATTTTGAATTATGTTTTTGGATTTTGGAATGCTCATATTTACATATGAGTCCTTCTGAATAATGAGTACATATGCGTCCTCTTTGGGATGAGAAGGGCGGCATATACATGTCATAAATAAATAAATAAATAAATAAATAAATAAAATGAGATATCTTGGAGATGGGACCCAAATCTAAACATAACATTCGTTTATCATATATATATATATATTATACACATAAAATTAAGGTCATTAGTCGCCTTTGGACTGAGAAAGGTGGTATATAAATAAGGTAAATAAATAAATAAATAAATAAAATATTTAATAATTGTGTGCACAAAACAAAACGTGTGTACATTGAACCACTAAAAACAAAGGTTTTTCAGTATCTTTATCTCAGCAACCCATGCTGATAATTATGTTTTTTGGATTTTGGGATGCCCATATTTACATATGAGTGCCCTTTGTGGTGAGAAGGGTGGCATATAAATGTCATAAATAAATAAATAAATAAATATAATGAGATATCTTGGAGATGAGACCCAAGTTTAAACATAACACTCGTTTATCTTTAATATATGTATTATACACATAAAATTAAGGTCATTTTATATGCAATGTTTTTAACTGCCCTGAGTTGCCTTCGGGCTGAGAAAGGTGGCATATAAATAAGGTAAATAAATAAAAAGTATATATTTAATAATTGTGTGCACAAAACAAAATGTGTGTACATTGAACCACTAGAAAACAAAGGTTTTTCAGTGTCATTATCTTGGCAACCCATGCTGATAATTTTGGATTTTAGAGTATTTAGGAATTCTGGATAATGAATACTCAACCCATCCTGTAATTATTATATTTATTTATGTCCTGCTGTTTTCGAATTGCAAGACTCTTACAACAGTTAAAATAAATGCTTAAATATTAACAGCATGCATACATTAAAAGGCAATTAAACCATTATAAAATGTGAAAACGGTTAAAACAAATTAAATTGGCAAGTGAAAACCAATAGCACATTAAACAAGGACTCTAGTCCCTCTAGTCCAAATTCATGCTAGTGTTGGCCATCCAACATCTGTTTGAGAACATCTAACAAATGAGAGTCCACCACAATCAAACATTTCTTACCATAGTTCTTCCTGACATTTAGACTCTTACCTTACAGAACTTCATCCACTGTTGCTCATATCAAAATTTATGAATTCCAATAAGCCCAAACAAAGTAGTTCACCCCACTTCTTCCACAGTTGCCGAACCTTATTTTAGCTCAGAGGTTCTCAATCTGTGAGTTTCCAGATATTTTGGCCTTCAGCTCCCAGAAAACCTAACAGCTGGTAAACTGGCTGGGATTTCTGAGAGTTGTAGGCCAAAACATCTGGGGACCTACAGGTTGAGAACCAATGTTCTAGCTCAAGAGCAACTTGAGGCTTTTCAGATGTTGCTCTCATACAACTCTGTCAGCCCTAGCTATGGCAACCAGTGCTGCAAAATCATGAAAGTTGCTGTTCAACAACATCTGGAGGACAACATGTTGCTTATCATTGTGCTACTTTTTCTATACGAAGACCTTTTAAAAATGCAATGCATTTTGGCCTGTAGCATAGTTCCCTCTCTGAAGTTCCACACAGCTTATTCCCTATAGATAAAGAAGGAGAAAGAGGCATCTTTGTTGTGACAAAAAAGAGAGCGAGGAAGCATTGACCAAGAAATCTCTGGTGTAGACCCAGTTGACAGGATATGCTGGTAAGGAGTAATGGTTCTTCTTTCTGTTAAGATGATACTTTTACAGCAACGATCTCAATGACCCCTGAAAAATTATTTATAGCAACAGATGAGAACTATGGGAGGGAGGTGGAGGAGGAGACAGAAGGTGACATTGGAAGGTGAGCATTTTTATAACCCGCTGGAATTTCTGGAGAGCCATGACTAGAGAGAAAGGACCTTTTAAAGAAATGACACTTTCCTTTAATAGTACTAATGAGACTTAGCGTCCTCATATTGCTCCGGTTCTTTTGATTTGACTTTTGTTTCAAATATGGCTTTATTAAGTATGATAGAAGATGTCTAGGCCAATGATGAGGACTAAGGAGAAAGTGCAGCAGTAATACTTAGTGTTTAATATTTTCCTCCTCCAAAGAATTTCACATTCTTGAAGACAATTAGGCTAGTATGAAAAATTGGGGAGAAAAATCTTTAATGAATTTATGCAGTGATATTCAGAAATGGTAGTAGAAAAAGATAGCAATGTAGTTGGAAATAGAGAGGGAGAATGGATATTCCCCCTGGGATTAGTAAAAGTGTATGCATCAAAAAGGTTCGAGAAATTTCAGCTAGTCTGAAGGTAGGCCTCATTGTTCTTAAGCGCCTTCAAGATGTTTTCATCTTATGAAAACTGTAATGTGACCCTATCACAGGGTTTTGGGGGCTCAGACTCACCCAAGGTTGGCCAGTGGATTACCATGGTCCAGTGGAGAAAGAAACCGTGGTCTCCAAAGTCTTAGTCCAACACTCAAACTAGTATACAACACTGACTGTGTTTACTCTTATGTTGTTGTTTATTTGTTCAGTCACTTCTGACTCTTCATGACCTCATGGACCAGCCCACACTAGAGCTCCCTGTTGGCCATTGCCACCCCCAGCTCCTAAAAGGTCAAGCCAGTCACTTCAAGGATACCATCCATCCATCTTGCCCTTGGTTGGCCCCTCTTCCTTTTTCCTTCCATTTTCCCCAGCATCATCGTCTTCTCTAAGCTTTCCTTTCTTCTCATGATGTGGCCAAAGTACTTCATCTTTGCCTCTAATATCCTTCCCTCCAGTGAGCAGTCGGGCATTATTTCCTGGAGGATGGACTGGTTGGATCTTCTCGCAGTCCAAGGCACTCTCAGAACTTTCCTCCAACACCACAGCTCAAAAGCATCTATCTTCCTTCGCTCAGCCTTCCCTAAGGTCCAGCTCTCACATCTGTAGGTTACTACAGGGAATACCATGGCTTTGACTATGCGGATCTTTGTTGCCAGTGTGATGTCTCTACTCTTTACTATTTTATCGAGACTGGACATTGCTCTCCTCCCAAGAAGTAAGCGTCTTCTGATTTCCTGGCCACAGTCTGCATCTGCAGTCATCTTTACACCTAGAAATACAGAGTCTGTCACTGTCTCCACATTTTCTCCTTCTGTCTACTCTTATATTCATTCTGTGAAGACCTCCTTTAATATTAATTAATATTAACAGTGGTCAAATATTACCTAGCTGAATGTTTTGATGCTGGTTTTGTATCATTTCAAAAACTTGATTTTCCACTTAAAATAAGCCTGGGCTGTAAACATGTACATATATATTCATATATATATTTAATTCCTAGCCTGGTAGATTCGCAGAGAACATTTTCACAAAGCATTTGAGTTATGTGAGCATCCTGCTGGATGTTAAGGAGAGATAAGTGTACTTCCGACGCCCCCAAATTTGTCTTTCACTGCCGTGTTAGTCCTTTAATCAGAATGATTTTTGACCATCATGGTCAAGGTTGATTTGAAGAAATACCCTAGAGAGGAAAGGTTAGCAATTTGTCCTCCTCATAATGGATTAATCGCTAGCTGTACAGTGTGTTTATCTTAAGAAGACAATTTACCACACATGAAGAGTAGTAATTTTATTTTATACTAGGGGTGTCCCCGGTGTATCTTGGTCATTTCCTTTGCCATGTATTTTCCACATTATAGATAAAGTCTAAATTCAGCTGTCAGCTGGGGAAGCGGCTGAGGGCGGAGGTGGTTTATTAACTGCTTATCTTGCCTGTAGGTGACACTGTTCCATCATTTATCAAATTGTTTTCCAATATCTTGTCTGGGGACAAAAAAAATATTGGTATGTGGGAAGGGAGGGATTTTGAAAGATCCAAATAAATGCCTTCACCTTCTGGTCTTTGGTGAGGGAATGAAGAATGAGTCTTTTAGATGCCATTTTCTTAAAACTATTTCTGATCATCACTTATGGAGTCACAATATTTCCTCCTCTGATTAATTAGATATTAACACAATCCCTCTTCAGTATTTCTTAAGGCAACTGTTGAAAAGATGGAGGGAATATCACAGTTGCATATCTTATAAATGGCTCCATACATAGTTTTGTGTGCCATTTAAAAGCGTGCTTATTCACTTCCAGATGTTGTGTTCATTAGATTTGTGGATTCAGTTGCTTCTCTTTTAACCTAAACCATTGAATGGTAGAGTCTTTGACTAGAGTCTTTGGTCATGTATAAATATGTGAGGAGAAGTCATAGGGAGGAGGGAGCAAGCTTGTTTTCTGCTGCCCTGGAAACTAGAACGCGGAACAATGGGTTCAAACTACAAGAAAGGAGATTCCACCTGAACATTAGGAAGAATGTCCTGATTATGAGAGCTGTTCAACAGTGGAACTCTCTGCTTTGGAGTGTGGTGGAGGCTCCTTCTTTGGAGGCTTTTAAACAGAGGCTGGATGGCCATCTGTCAGGGGTGCTCTGAATGCGATTTTCGTGCTTCTTGGCAGGGGGTTGGACTGGATGGCCCATGAGGTCTCTTCCAACTCAAGGATTCTATGATTCTAGAGTAGACCCATTCAGTTAATTGAATTTGCCTAACTGTTGACTCATCATTGAATAATTAAGTGAATGGTTCAATTCTATTTTGAATTAGCCAATAGGAATCCAATCACAACATTTCAGACTAAAACCCAGAATTCCTTTGGATACCTTGATGATCAATAGATTGCTGTCAAGTAATGATCTCGAGTAGAAGTTTGTAGTATCAGAGTAGGCCAAAGTTTCAGAACCTTGGAGAGTTTCTACTGAGCCACTTCCTATATTGAGGCTTAATTCAGGTCTCCTATCTTAATAAACCCAAATTCTGTTTTTTTCTCTCTCTCCGTGAATCAGAAGGTCTTCTAGGTACAGTCCCCAGGTCTAGAACCTAGCACTCCTCTATTCTCTGATTGTTTCCTCTTTGTTAGTTTCTAATCTTGATAGGAAGGCAGAAGAAGATAGAGATTGGGATAAGGACATGCCAGAACTTGGAAAAGTTAAACTTTTGGATGCTATTTAAAAGTAGTTTCCTGGCTCTCCTAGCCAGCATGATCAGCTGCCATGGTTTTTAGGAGTCTCTAGGAGGTGGGATCCAAGCTCTGGAATGTGTGCCACCATAATGTCCAGTTGGATCTGATTTTGCAAACTAGATAAGGCCAAGTATGGTGGGTAGTAGAAAACCATGAAACAGTCATAAGTTGCTGCCCAGGTAGGACTAGGAAGGTGTCTTGCCTGAGAAGTTGTAATTAATCAGAGTTGGCATTACAGACTGGGTGAACTAAGAGTCTGAGTCTTCCTAGATGTCTATTTGGCACCACTGAAGAGTCTGGCTCATCAGGGTGAGTAGGCTCAAAGGGCTATTGACTATAAAAACCTCAGTTGGGGAGGGGGGATTCATGTGATCTCCTGCTGTCACCTGACTAATCTTTTTTCTTTGTGGACTCTGTGAATGCACACATGTGGAGAGTCTGCACCTGCACAGGCCCCAACGGAAACTTCCCAAGTTTAAAACTGCAAGTTTTGGCAGTAACCCCGGCCATTCCCCTTGCAGGCATAAAAGGCACCCCACACGCATGCTCCACGGTTCCTCTTTTTCCGCCACAAAGCTTGCTTCGGAACTTCCTTGCTATGTCGACAACATGGTTTAAACACTGAACGCAGTGTTCCCAGAAGATTCCTGACTCTGACAAGCACTCAAAGTGCCTTCTTTGTCTCAGCGAAGCCCACATCACCTTTTTCTGACATCATTATCAATCGTTGATGGCTCAAACCTGGAAGAATAGGGCTGCTTGCCTTAAATATCTTTTCTACCAACAGACTTTGGCTCCTTCGACTTCGGCGGGGCCTTCGTCCTCTGAATCTTTGACCTCGGTGCCAGAAAAGCCTTGGTCAATGACTTTGGGAATGTCGAAATCCTCGAGGCAGACAGGGCAATCGGAGCAGCTGTGCACTCTGATGACAAAGACGATGCAGCCTCAACAGTCTTCGACTTGGAGTTCAGTAGCGTCGGCTCACTCCACTCACTCCACGCCACCATTT
Organism: Anolis sagrei ordinatus; assembly: GCF_025583915.1. NCBI lineage: Eukaryota > Metazoa > Chordata > Lepidosauria > Squamata > Anolidae > Anolis > Anolis sagrei. Next base: position 35,540,627 of record NW_026847993.1, read on the forward strand.
TTTACGGTGATGCGGATTGCTTTTAAGAGGGTGCATGAGGAATCTCACCAAGCAAAGAGAGCGTCTACATCATCTCCAGTCCCGCCGACTCCTGGGAAGTCTCCTGGCCAGTTCCAGCCCAACCACCAGCGAAGAAGAAAACTCTTCCTTGGTCCTCTTCTTTAACATCCTCGAAGAAGACCACAATGACCGTAATATGGTGACACAGTGGCAATATCTGGCAGAGAAGGCTAAACTGCAACTGCAACACCCCTGATTCCATAACATGGAGCCATGGCAGTTAAAGTTGTATCAAACTACTTTCTATTCTACTATTCTACAGTCTAGCTGCACCCGTAGTCAAGTTCTGACCTACCACTTCAAGGTGTGGGTCCTGGTAAACAATGTTCTGCACCAATGAGAGAATAACCCTTTAAAGAGAGTCACTCCCAATCTCACAGAAAGGGCACCATTTGTAGAGACAGAGAGATTTAGGGGGTTGTGCCATTCATCAGTGGTGCCCTTGGCACCAGATGTTTCCATGCTGCCATATTTGATACATGTGCCTCTTCCCAGCATGTTTCCATGCTGCCATGTTTGATACATGTGCCTCTTCTGCGGAAACACATGAACCCCCATCCCGGAACCTGCACCTGGTCCCTCTCCAAAATTTGTAGTGGACATTGGAAGAGGAATAGTAATGACCCCCCAGAAAGCACTGGTTTATTTTGCTCCACCAACCTGAACAGGTAGTGATATTGTTAGTGGCCTTTCTCTTGCACTCTCCACCCCCTCTCCAATTTCCAGTTTTGCTATCAATTATGCCATGTGTTTCACCCAGTTGGTGCTACCCTCCCAGTGTTAATTATAACCTACAAGACGGTTACAGTTAATTTTATGGCAAGCATATTGTCTCTTCAAGGCTTCGGAGCGGCTCATAAATTATCTTGAAGGTAAAATGCAACTTGGGGAACTAGTTATGAAAATTCCATCCATCTCGCTTAGGAGATGCAGCTGCTACTGTCAGCTGCCTTGCTGTTGCATTGTGAAGGAATTATGGCGGGTCAGGTTTAAGAGGCAAGGCCCGGGCTGTCACCGAGGAGGAAACCTGTCCTGGCCCTGTCAGACAACTACCTTCTGCCAATCCCTTGTGGTTTGGCTTTTCGAGCAGTAAAAGGCAGCCCGGTGCAGGTGGAGAGTCCCCAAGCTGTCTCTATTCATTACTTTACAGAAACTTGTTTTAGGTAGGCAGGTACGGAGACCTTTTCCCCCGTTCCTCTTCAGCGTTGTCATAATGGTTCGAGGCATCATCTGCAAAGTGGAGGAGAGGAGAAAATTAACTCGGAGGTTGTTGGATGGCTGTGGTTGTGTTCGGAGAGAGAATCAGAATTGGAAGGGGGGGGGGCCTTGAAGACACGAATGATTAGCCCCTAAACACAAACACAGATGTGCACACAGTCATTGGTCTGTAAAATCATTGTTGGTTTAATTGGGGGGGGGAGGTGTCAGTATAGGGGTATATGTGGAGGACACACACATCTGTTTGCCTTTATTTTCATGTACACTGTTGGACAGGAGGTGAGATTTCAATGCAAGGTAGTTTGAAGTAAACGTTTTGTGTTAAATAAATTTACCATGGGTTTAGCTGGTCAAGGAAAGGCTTTCTATTCCCTCTGTTGCATGTTTATTTATTATTATTATTATTATTATTATTATTATTATTATTATTATAATATTTGATACATCCCAACAATCAACAAAATTTTGCCATACAGGACTTATTTCAATATACATTATTCCAAAAGTAAATATTCCTTAAATGACATTTTATACATTCCTTAGTTATGTATCGCCCAACATCCCTCCGTTGCATGTTGGAAGAAATTCAAGCCTGTCTTCCCAGGTGGAAAAGATTTCCTTTGTTCCTCTTCATTTTTTCAGTCTTCCTTTTTTTCTATTCCAGGTATTTGCATATAAAACTAACTTCAGAAGTTGCATCTCAGAATGTGTATCAGAATAAAAAGATGGATGTATAACATGAAATTCATTAAAACATGAATCAATTACTATGAGGCATTAACCTTTTTATTTATTTTCCACTTTTTGATTCTCAAAAATCACCTATTCAAAGTCACTTATTAGAGCAAAGAAACTTTAAGCCAAAAGTTTTACTCAATTTTGGTTTTGAGTTTTTGTGTTTTTAAATGTTGTTTTATTGCTGATATGCTTTATAATGGTTTTTGTATTGTATTTTATTTTTTGTTTTACTTTATTGTTGTGTTGGTTATGCTGTTGTTTTGTATTGTTAGGCTTGCCCTCTTCTAAGCCACCCCGAGTCCCCTTGGGAAAATGGTGGTGGGGTATAAATAAAGTATTATTATTATTATTATTATTATTATTATTATTATTATTATTATTATACCCTGGTGGCGCAGTGGGTTAAACCCCTGTGCCGGCAGGACTGAAGACCGACAGGTCGCAGGTTCAAATCCGGGGAGAGACGGATGAGCTCCCTCTATCAGCTCCAGCTCCTCATGCGGGACATGAGAGAAGCCTCCCACAAGGATGATAAAAACATCAAATCATCCGGGCGTCCCCTGGGCAACGTCCTTGCAGATGGCCAATTCTCTCACACCAGAAGCAACTTGCAGTTTCTCAAGTCGCTCCTGACACGACAAAAATATAAATAAATAATATCACGGACCTCAACAAGATTTGTCTTCCTAGTGCCTTTATTTGTCTAAGTCAGGAAGTGCAAATTGACCCATTTTTAAGGAAGTGAAATAGAAAGGTATATCTCTATCTATCTATCTATCTATCTATCTATCTATCTATCTATCTAAATATATATCAATATAAACATTTCATCATAGGTAAAGGTTTTCCCCTGACATTAAGTCCAGTCATGTTGGACTAAGGGTTGGTGCTCATCTCCATTTCTAAGCCGAATAGCTAGTGTTGTCCATAGACACCTCCAAGGTCATGTGGCCAGCATGACTGCATGGAGTGCTGTTACCTTCCCGCAGGAGTGGTACCTATTGATCCACTCACATTTGCATGTTTTCAAACTGCTAGGTTGACAAAAGCTGGGGCTAACAGTGGGAGCTCATGCCGCTCTCCGGATTAAAACCTGCGACCTTTTGGTCGCTTTAATCATCCACCGCGCCACTGTGGACTCCCATTTCACCATAACAGATCATCTATCTAAATAGATAGATGATCTGTTACGGTGTAAAGTTATGCCAAAATAGAATGGCGCTAGATTGATTTAAAGTGTGGTCACTGGTCAATGACTGCATGATAAAGTTACGTGAAATCTAAAACTTACCATATTTCCCCATAGGTTGCTGTGAATATTTTGGGCTGTATGGACATGTTCTAGTTGCATTCTCTCCTAATGTCAGAGAGAATGCTATTGGAACATGGCCATATATCCCGAAAAACTCATAGCACCCCAGTGATTCTGGACATGAAAGCTTTCAATAACATATTTCCATATAGTTGGGTGACTCCTCAAATGTGTTTTTGACTGCACATTCCAACATTCCCAGCCAGCATAGCCAAAGAATGCTAGAAACTGCAGTTCAACTACTGGAGTGGACATGTTTCTACCCCATCCTACACCAGTGCTTGTTGAAACTGTGTTGAGTATATAGAATCATAGAATCAAAGAGTTGGAAGAGACCTCATGGGCCATCCAGTCCAACCCCCTGCCAAGAAGCAGGAATATTGCATTCAAAGCACCCCTGACAGATGGCCATCCAGCCTCTGTTTAAAAGTTTCCAAAGAAGGAGCCTCCACCACCATATATCTTATTTCTCTGTTATTGATCTTTGTTACTTTGATCTCAGATATATCTACCACATGTTTACTTTGTTAGGAAGACTTTCCACCATCTTTAGGAGATCAATATACGATTTTTCATCTATGAGTTTGAAAACAGGATTAATGAAAGGGCAACATAAATCAACATTATGTTGTGTGACTTCCAAGTCTTTTCTGAATCACGTTGACACCATCATGGAGTTTTCTTGGCAAGACGTGTTTAGAGAGGGTTTGCCACTGAAGATAAGAGATGGTGACTTGGTCAAGATCCCCCAGTGGGTTTCCATGTCCAAGCAACAATTTGAACCCTGGTTTCCAGAGTCATCAACCAAAACCCAAACCAGTACACCACTTTGGGTCGTAAAAGTAACATCTTAACCATTTCTGCCCATTTTACACCTTCTTGGAATTGTGTCCTAAAGAAGAACCCATCTATTTCTTGTCCTCCTGCAATACTATCTCAGGAAGGAGAGGGAAATACTGAATTTTAAATTTTTAATGACTAATTGGAGCCTTTTTTTTTTGTGAAATATTGAAATGTATATACAAGTAAGACAAAGAAGGAGGTGGAAGAGGAGGAGGAAGGGAGTAAATGTAGTGGAAAGAAATTATAGACCAGAAAGGGAATTGTTGCCAAAGCCCTGTTGTATTCTGTTGCATCAACAATCCAGAAAGAAAACTGCATTTTCAAGGAAAGGTCAGTATCAGGTCAAAAATACATTTGGGAAATTGCCTTTATCGAGAGAAACCCTGGCCCTGAGAGGACTTCCATTGATTTCACAACCATCTAGGTTTTCTTTTATAGGATCTTATTAATGAATTTGCAGATTGTGAAATGGAGATCTTTCTTGACATTTGCTTCATCCCTTTCCTATCTTCTCTCCTGTTAGCAAAAAAAGAAGAAGGGGGGTTATTTAAAACATGGCCAAATAAATCAAATTCCTAAACCCCACCATTGCTAAATAAATGCACACAGCTAAGAATATTTCTCCAGTGGATTCCCCCTGATATAAACATCTGTTGTTCAAATGTTGTTCAAAGGATCCATTCCATTACTGTATATTATTTGGTAGGGTGTATTAATTTATTTATTTTGCCTTTTGATCTACAAACCTGTTTTGGTTGAACAAGGTCATCGTGTATAAGAAAAGGAAATTAAACAAAAACGACAATGGAAAAACAATTGTTTTAGAATATTTTGGCTTTGGTTCAGTTTGAATTCGTTTAAGTCCTTAGAAAATTAGTTTCTTCTCCATTCAATAGAATTCTCTGGGCCTGTATGCCACATGGCATCCTCACTACCTCTGAGGATGCTTGCCATAGATACAGGCGAAACGTCAGGAGAGAATGCCTCTAGAACATGGCCATATAGCCCGAAAATACCTACAACAACCCAGTGATTCCTGCCATGAAAGCCTTCGACAGTACATCCTCAAAGGTTATGAGGACCTCACAACCTCTGAGGATGCTTGCCATAGATGCAGGTGAAACGTTATCTATTTACAATATAGATGAATGGAAGGAAAATGAAAATAATCTGATAACAATGTTGTTAATGGCTGCAGGGCTACTAATAGCAAAATATTGGAAAGGAGAGGTGGAAATTAGGATAGAAGAATGGTACAAGGAAATTTGGAAATTAGCAATAAATGACAAATTAACATGCAATTTAAAGGTTAAAAAATGCCTAAGGAAGGATAATGATTCTGAAAATATATGGAAAATATTTATTGAGGAAACATTAAGGAAAGAAGATGGGAACCAACCCCCACCAGAAGAAATGAGGTTCTGGTAGGAGTATAAAGAAAAGAACTCCGGAGATGGGGAGCACAACTGGAGAAAGGGAAAAAAGTAATTATATGAATTATAGAGATTGTTTTTGTAATGAAGGGAATATAAATGTAATAAAATTATTAGGTGTTTAGAAAAAAAAGAGGAGAACAAGTTGAATTGCTGTGAAGAATCTGGCTTAAAGAAAAGAATGAAGTAGTTTTTGTTAAGACTTATACATCTTTATTTCCTACTTTTCTTTCACTATATTGTTCCATCTCTTTTTATGTATATAGCATTTCTTTTGTGGTTAATAAAAAAATTAATTAAAAAAAGGAGAGAATGCTTCTAGAACATGGCCATATAGCCCAAAAACCTGCAACAACCCAGTGATTCCAGCCATGAAAGCCTTCGACAATAAATTGTGTGTGTGTCTACAAATCCCAGGATTCCATAACATTGAGCTCTGGCAATTCAAGTGCTGCCAAACTGCATTAATTCTACAGTGCAGATGCTCTCCCCCCAAGTGTTGGGATGTGTTTTTGGTTACTCTTATTATTGTTTTACATAGGTGATCTTTACTTAATAACAGAGCTGCCCATTTTTCCTATTCTGTCTTTGAGGAATACCATGTGCAAAGCAGCCTTTGACAGAGTCCATCTGTGCAACTTGGGGAAATAGGCTGAACTCCAAGATATAACTCTCCGTCATTTCCAGTTGGAAGGGACAATCTTTGTTGTTGTTTGTAACATGCTTTTAAAAAAAGGATGTTTATGATTTGTGTAAATTATCTTCTATTTGTTTTTGAAACGTCCTGTGAACGTTGTGCAGAAATTTTCATTTCTTTGTAGAATGGGAAAAAAAGGTTTCGTGGCATATCAGAAACTCCATCCGCACTCACAGATGGCTCTGCTCAGGTGCAATTTTAATTATGAAGTCGCGCAAAGCCCAACACCATAGGCAGTCCCCTTAATAAGCATCCTCAAGCTTTTGTCTCAGAAAGGCCTTTTTTTGATTGAGTAATTAAAACATTTCGCCCTTTTATTAGTTTTCTTCCCTCTTCTTTTTCCTCCTCCTCAGGAAAAAAAATCACTCGAAGCTTTGAGAAGCTAAAGTGGGTTAAAAAGTCACGATCCATCAATGTGAAATGATAGTTATTGTTTCTGATATGGAGGGAAAATGAAATTTTGGAATTAATTCAGTAGAATTTTGGAATTGATGGAAAGATCTCACCTCTTTGTAAACAAGAAAAAATATAGTAATTAAAACAAATTATCTATGTAAAGATACTTAAAAAAATATCAAAGTATCATTGTAAAGTATGGAATCAAGAGCATATCAGAAGGCACATAATTTGATAGATTGGTGATTTCCTTTTCTGTTTCTTTCCTTTTCTTTTTGGATGTTACCAATAATCCAAGGAAAGCCCAAAGAGGCATGAATCGGTGGAAAAGCAAGCAGATGGGTTGTTAAGAATTTGGGACATGGTATATATAATTAAATTAACAAACATTATCAAAATTAAAAGAAGGCAGGCAGGCAGATAATCAATTTCCCGAGATGTGCTGTATCTTCATAACGCATTGGGAATAATAAGGCTGCAAGTTGCTATACCTTATTATTCTTTCATCTTATACTCCACTTGGAGCCTTACCAAGGAGAATTCAATGTGAATTATGAGAAATTGAACAATTAACTTTGTAGAGGATTTTTTAAAGGTTTGATTAAGTAAAACAATTATGGAAAAGTCGCCGTAATTGAATCATTTTGCATTGTGTGTATTTCTTTTACAGATACTGGTTAACTGAGAGGCTACTGTATGTTTGTAACTTGTTAACCAGTATCCATGGGGATTGGTAAATGCCAGATAAATGAAGTTTCTGGTTGCTTGAGAATTACTATGAGAGTTATCCAGAAAGTAAGATTACAAGATTTTTTTAAAATACAAAAATGAATATATTTTAATAAAACATGGATTATAGCATAGGTATTACATTATTTTTCAACATAATCACCATTCAGTACATTTTGTCATCCATGTGATGAGTTTTTGATGCCTGTGTCATAGAAGTCTCCCGCCGCCTTTTTCAGCCAGTTCATCACTTCGATTTTCACCTCGTTGTCATCGGAAAAGTGTTTTCCACCCAGGTGTTCCTTCAATTTAGTGAACAGATGATAGTCACTGGGTGAGAGATCAGGGCTGTGAGAAGGGTGGCTTAAAACATCCCAACCAAATGAAGTCAACAACTTTTGTGTTGCATGAGTGGTGTGCAGATGTGCATTGTTATCAAGGAGACAGACAGAAGGGAAATGGAATGAGGATGCTCATCTCTAACCTTCACCACAATGCCCGTTGATGAGCTACTAACGACTAGCACTGCTCGTTTGCTTGCGCTGGTTTCCCACTACACGGCAGTGATACCAACTTCTGCTGCAAATATTCCCCACAAGGTCTATGTTGTTGTAGTAGAGCCTGTGAGTAGCAATGCTAACAGTAGCTTGGGTACTAGAAGGGGAAAACGGGTTACTCAGGAGCAGGTGTCTGATGAGGATCCGGGATATACTTACTGCTCCCACAGATGAGGAATCATTCTTGGGTTTCTCTGGGGACGTAGGGTCAACAAGTGAAGATTGGTCTAAGGGAAGGAAAAAGGCTACTCGGGAGCAGGAGTCTGATGAGGAGCAACAGAAGAATATACTCAATGCTCCCACAGATGAGGAATCATTCTTGGGTTTCTCTGAGGTTGATGAGTTGGAGAGTGATAAAGACGAAGAGGACACATTGGACAGGACTAAGGTAAAAGAGGTACAGGCTGTATGTGCGGAGCCAACGTCCAGTGATACGGCTGAGTCTTGGGGGGACCTAAGTCTTGACAGAAGATGGAGAAGTTGGAGGGATGGGAGTAGGAGTTCACGTGTGGAATCAAGGACAGCTGCAAGGGATAATGACGGGGCGGAGGTCAGCTCATCTTCTGATTATGATATGTAAGATAAAAGTAGGCTCTGAAATGGGGAATCTTTGCAGAAGGCAAAGTGTTGGTTTATGTTCGTGCATTGGATCTTTGTTGCTGCCTGTTTCGTGTTGGCATTGGGTTCTGGATCTACACGTTACTGCTTCCATTCATGTGTGCTTTTGACTCAGTTTGGATTCTTGTGAGTGCTGATTTCCCCCTTCCTTGACTTTGGACCAGTTTGACTTCGATGCTGCCTACATGGACTTTGGAACTTCGCTACCTTGGATTCGGCTTGCTATGACCTTGGACTTCATTTGACTATGCTTTCTTCCCTGTGGCTCTTTTGTTTGTTAACTGGTTATTTGCTGTGCTATTTTGGGGGACTTTTGGAGCGATTTGTTTTAATCCGGTTCTTTTCTCCGGATAATCCGGATTATTGCTTCAGTTACCTTTTTTGAACCAGGACTGGTTTCTGCCTTTATGTTTTGACCAGAGACATTGAGTTAAGTATTTCTGAGTCCTTTTCTTTTGTTTAATAAATTCTATTTTGGAACTAATTCTGAGTCTGGTCCTTTAAGGCGTCTGTGTCCCGACATATGTGCCTTGTAACCTTACTTTCGGGATAACCCTTGTATTAAAAATAGTATCTCTCAAGCAACCAGAAATTTCATTTATCATATTATACTACATACAAAATTTCATTTATCATATTATACTACATACAAACCATAACATAAACTCTGTATTGACTTGATATTAATGTCAAAATACAGTAAATAAAAGCAAATGAAAACAATCATAACTTAATGCAACATTTCTGGAATAAAATGGATTTTAATGTAATTTTTATTTAAAGTATCTATTTAATTTTTGTATTGGTTCCTTGAGGGTTCTGATTGCTAAAGTTCTAGTTAACGGAGAGTCTACTGTACGTTTAGCCTGTTGTTATTTGAAGTATACAATGAAAACTATTGCAATTAATTAATAAATAAGCAGCCACAAATGGGAAATCTGGCAAATTATAAATTGAAAAAAATTAAACTTGAGTGGCAATTTTTGGAGCCTTCCGCAGAAGAAGACCACAACGGCGGGGTCCTTATTGTTCAAAATTAGCCATATATTACAGTAATGTTACCCTGTCTTTCCCATCGTGGGGAATTATGAGGGCCTCATGTTAGGACCTCAGTGTCCTGCCATAGTTAATTATCCATAGATAATGGTTTTCAGCAGTAGCTGCTACAAGATCGCCAGCATCGCGATGGAGGGCTTATTAAATGCGGGGAGACTCAGGTGCAGCACACCTATGCACTTTTCCCTGCCGAAGGAAAACAGCTGTGTTTTCTTTGCTGTACAATACATCACACGCAGCATCTCGTTTATTATAGAGGAAGCTAATGATGCAAGGGGAAACTTGTACGTTGTGTGTCCACCCCCCCCCCCAACCCCGGCACCCGGATGTGGTGATATATTTGCCGTAGACACGTTCACTTAGCTTCCATAAGCAATTTATCTCTCCCAGCGCCAAATGTATCTTTTCCCTAAAACGCTTTGACTGCAGGGTTCATTATTTTAATCACAGCTCATTTAAATCATCCTGTGCCTTTTGTTGCTCTCCTAAAAATGTTTTAATTAAGTTGGTAAACAATATCACAGTGGAATAAGGGAGGGTTGGTTTTCTGATTGCATTTTCTAATATTTCTAAGTTCCGTCTTTTATTCTTGATTGAGTGTATGGCATCACTGCCAATCCAACACCAAATGTCATCCAAGTCATTGAGCATCTGTATACATGCTTTCTTTATTTGTTTATCTGATAAATATTTGATTTTATAGTCAGGGTTAGGGACATAGGACCACCATGAAAGTGAGAAACCATGACTAAAGAAATCACGTTTTAAAAAATCAAAGAATTTCTAGATCTTTTAACATGACTCTATAGCAGGTATGGGCAAACCCAGGCCCTGGGGCCGGATGCGGCCCCTTGGGCTCTTTTCTCAGGCCCTCCTCTTTCTCACCATCCTATGTTTCCTCCCTCCCTCTTTCTCCCTCCCTCCTTCCTTCCACCCTTTTGTCCTTCCTTCCCTCCCTCTTCCCTCCCTCCTTCCCTCTATCTTTCTCCTTCCTTCCCTTTTGTCTTTCYTTCCTTCTCCCTTCCCTCCTTCCCTTCTCTCCTTCCCTCCATTCCCTTCCTTCTCTTTTTTCTTCCTCCTTTCCTCCTGGGGGAGGTTTAGCTGGGAGAAGAGAAGGTTGAGAGGGAACATGAGAACCATGTTTCAAGATTTAAAACTGTGTCTCATTGAGGAGGGGTGGGGACTGACTAGAGACCAGGGCACAAGGGAGCAATGGGTTCAAATGGCAGGGAAAGAGATTCAACTGAAAAGATTCAGAAGAACTTCCTGAGTGTAAGAACTGTTAGAGAGTGGCCTAGGCTGCCTTGGAGTGTGGTGGAGTCTCCTTCTCTGGAGGCTTTTCTGCAGAAGCTATCTATCGGGAGTGCTTTGGTTGTGTCTTTCTGCATGGTAGGGGTTGGACTGGGTGGCCCTTGGGAGTCTCTTCCAGCTGTGGGATTCTAGGATTCTTTATCAGGAGTAGGCAATATGGGGTCTCATGGATACATTTTTTTTCACTCCCGTCCACCATCTCATCTTGACCAAGGCCAATCCTTTTGGGATCCAAATGTTTCCCATCTTTCATTCACTTTTTGACTCCAAAAGTGAAGAGGAAGGGGACGAAAGGGCAGGGAGGGGACTTGGGGAGAACCCTCTCCCTCCTGGCCCACCCACTCCAAGGCAGCCCTCCATGTGACCTCCAAGTTAGAAAGTTTGCCCATGCCTGCTCTATAGTCCACATCCACTGGAAGCTGAACATAGAATCACATTGGAAAAGATCTTTTGGGGTTTGGCCCTAGGACAGAGGTTCTCAACCTGGGGTCCCCAGATGTTTTTGGCCTTCAACTCCCAGAAATCCTAACAGCTGGTAAACTGGCTGGGATTTCTGGGAGTTGTAGGCCAAAAACATCTGGGGACCCCAGGTTGAGAACCACTGCCCTAGGACCACTTATGAATACCAAAATCCATACAATGGTGTAACAAATTGAGTTTAACCATTTAAAGTGCTAACCTTGATTTTGCAATTTGATATAAGGGGCTTTGTTGTTGTTCATTCGTTCAGTCGTTTCCGACTCTTCATGACCTCATGAACCAGCCCACGCCAGAGCTCCCTGTCAGACGTCACCACCCCAGCTCCTTCAAGGTCAATCCAGTCACTTCAAGGATGCCATCCATCCATCTTGCCCTTGGTCGTCCCCTCTTCCTTTTGCTTTCCACTTTCCCCAGCATAATTGTCTTCTCTAAGCTTTCCTCTCTTCTCATTATGTGGCCAAAATATAAGGGACAAGTCATCATTTTACCACATCATTGTATATGACAGGAATTTAGCATCCATGGATTTTAGTATCTATTGGGCCAAACCTCAGTGGATCCTATGGAAGTACTAAGAATTGTTCTGTCTTCTGCTCTATTGCATTAGTAGCTGCAGGCAGAGACGTGGAGATGTTGAATGGTAATACAGTTGGGATGCAAGTCTAATTGTCCCATGTAGTGGAGTGAGTGGGGAATTGAACTCCCTTATAATTTCCCATTTGGCTTCTGAGAAATGGAAAGCCACAGTGCCTAAGATTTCCCCAAGTTTTCCACTGTTTCCAGCCTACAACCGTTTGATTTGTTAGCAAGCTGTAACTGATCTTGATCTTTATTTTGTTTCTGAATCTCCAATATAATCAAAACAAGAAGCATTTGGCCCGTGAAAGCAAATGCTTTTCGATCCTTTGTTGTCAGATCCACACAATTTTCTCTCCAGCGGGATTAGATGAAACAGAAAACCGATATCCCGAGCCCCTAGAATTGCAGCCTTGTAATTTAGAAATATCCATTTTATCCCATGTAATTTCTTTGCTAAGATTCCTTCGTCTGAATCTGATACAGGTAGGAGCCAAGACAAACAGTAACCATTTATAGTCATCCAGACTAGTTTGGATTTCACTATAATGCAAAGCAAAGAGATATCTTGGCTCGGTTTCAGGTGTGTAGCAGGGGCAGAAAATGCATTTCAAATTTAGCATCAAATGTTGCCACATGTTCTTTTAACTATTACAGACATATCTAGAATGCAGGCTTTCATGTCGGTGTGCCAGCTTCTCCCCTCCTTGAAGGTCCGGGCCCATCATTAGGGGATTCCCAGTGAGCGGTTAATTTACCCAAATAAAGAGGTAGCTTAGAGGAAATATCGCAACCGATTAAGAAGGCGATTTATCCTTAACTCCGAGAACAACCACAGCTCTAGACAAATTCAAAGCAAGTAGCAGGGAGCTTAGACTGACTGTGAGGGTGCAAACATGTTGGCCCTTGATAATGACACATAATCCCCCCGAATGAAATCCAGAGATGTATCTCCTCAGGCATTTCATGGTGGGAACTGTGTTGGAAAGAACTGTGAGGATTAACCAGAGTGTCAACCTTCTTTTGTCTGTGTTTGATCACATCTCCCACTGTATAAAGAGCCCCAAAAATCTTAGTATGGAATGTAAGTAAGGCCAATGAGAATGATCATTGACTATCATGGTCAACCTCTACCACTTTGTATCCATGTTGGTGACAAGTCTTGATGTCTTTGGGGACATTCCCACTCCTTAGCCTGAGTGTCCACTTAGAGCAGGGGTTCTCAACCTTCCTCATGCTGTGACCCCTTAATACAATTCCTCATGTTGTGGTGACCCCTAACCATAAAATTATTTTCCTTCCTACTTTATAACTGTCATTTTGCTACTGTTATCAATCGTAATGTAAATATATGATAAGCAGGATGTATTTTCATTCACTAGACCAAATTTGGCACAAATACCTAATACGCCCAAATTTGAATACTGGTAGGGTTGGAGGGGGTGTTGATTTTGTCTTTTGGGAGTTGTGGTTGCTGGGATTTATAGTTCACCTGCAATCAAAGAGCATTCTGAACTCTACCAACAATGGAATTGAACCAAAATTGGCACACAGAACTCCCATGGCAGATTGAAAATTTTGGAAGGGTTTGGTGGGCATTGACCTTGAGTTTTGGAGTTGTAGTTCACCTACATCCAGAGAGCACTGTGGACTCAAACGATGATGGATCTGGACCAAACTTGGCACAAATATTCAACATGCCCAAATGTGAACACTGGTGGAGTTTGGAGGAAATAGTCCTTGACATTTTGGGAGTTGTAGTTGCTGGGATTTGTAGTTCACCTACAATCAAAGAGCATTCTGAACCCCACCAACGACAGAATGGGCCAAACTTCCCACAAACTGTGTTTTCTGGTGGTCTTTAGTGACCCCTCTGACATTCCCTCATGACCCCTTCAGGGGTCCTGACCCCCAGGGTGAGAACCACTGACTTAGAGCAATGGTTCTCAACCTGTGGGTCCCCAGGTGTTTTGGCCTACAACTCCCAGAAATCCCAGCCAGTTTACCAGATGTTAGGCTTTCTGTGAGTTGAAGGCCAAAACATCTGGGCAGACCAAAATCCACTAATATGTGCAAATGTGTCTAAATTAATACATATATCAACAAAACACAATGTGAAGGCTGCCACATTCACATTAAACTGTTTTAATTTTTGAGTTTTTTAATACTGGTAGCCAGATTTTGTTCATTTTCATGGTTTCTTCCTTTCTGTTGAAATTGTCCACATGCTTGTGTATTTCAATGGCTTCTCTGTGTAGTCTGACATGGTGGTTGTGAGAGTGGTCCAGCATTCTGTGTTCTCAAATAATATGCTGTGTCCACAGATATATAAACCCATTTTTCCTACTTCCAAAAGACCGCACTACCTCAGAGGTTGCTTGCCATAGATGCAGGCGAAACGTCAGGAGAAAAATTGCCTCCAGAACATGGCCATATAGCCCAGAAAAACCTACAACAACCCAACATCTATCATTAATATACACATACAGTTGAATAACTCATGACATCAAGTTTGTAAATATATATACAGACATACTACTTACTCATTTAACAAAAAAAGGACTCAGCTTTTGAGATAAGTGATTCACCAAGAATGTTCTTGAGAAGTGGACTCTAAGAGGACATACATTTCGTGGCCACTTCTCAAGAACATTGTTGGTGAATCACTTATCTCAAAAGCTGAGTCTTTGCCAGGTTCAAACTATACGTCTTTCAGGTGCTACAAGATTCCACTGTTGCTTCAATATTTATTTTTACCATAACAATGTCCTACATCCTACAGACTGGCAACAAAGATCCGCCTAGTCAAAGCCATGGTATTCCCGTAGTAACCTACGGATGTGAGAGCTGGACCTTAGGGAAGGCTGAGCGAAGGAAGATCGATGCTTTTGAGCTGTGGTGTTGGAGGAAAGTTCTGAGAGTGCCTTGGACTGCGAGAAGATCCAACCAGTCCATCCTCCAGGAAATAAAGCCCGGCTGCTCATTGGAGGGAAGGATACTAGAGACAAAGTTGAAGTACTTTGGCCACATCATGAGGAGACAGCAAAGCCTAGAGAAGACAATTATGCTGGGGAAAGTGGAAAGCAAAAGGAAGAGGGGCCGACCAAGGGCAAGATGGATGGATGGCATCCTTGAAGTGACTGGACTGACCTTGAAGGAGCTGGGGGTGGTGACGGCCGACAGAGAGCTCTGGTGTGGGCTGGTCCATGAGGTCACGAAGAGTCGGAGATGACTGAACGAATGAACAACAACAACAACAACACCACATCCTACTGATTAGTCCCAACTAGAGTTGACATATTGAATCAATTCTTAAATAATGTGTCAACACATAGGTAAATCCCATTTATTTACGTTGAACATACATTCACACTGGAGGACTAGGAGTTTCCATTTTAATCGAATCCATGACTCATCAAAAGCCAAATCCACAAATGTGGAGGGTCAACTGTGTTTACTTTCATGTTCCAGATAAGGTAGCATGTGAGTTGCATACCTCCAATGAAGAAATGTCTCTTTAAGACATATCCTCTCCTCCCCACTCCTTGCCCATATTAAATAATTACACAAGTGGTAAGTTTGAATATAAGAATAGGTTTCTTTGCTCATATTGATGGATGTCAGACAAACTATCTGCTCTATGCTCTGACTCCTTGGAAGTTCTTCATGTTCCATGTTGAGGATGGATAACCTTAAGGTGACCTTTGCACATCTGGGGCTGTGTCCTCGCAAGTGTTGTTTTACATCCCTTGTCTTCAGCTGGGCCATCGTCTCTGACAGACGTGTAAACAGATGCAAGCGTTGTTGCTAATGACAGGTGATTATAAGTGGTGCGGGTGCCAAAGTAATTAAACCAGCTCTCTGACAGGAACATTTGGCGATGTGGTATTTCAGCATTAGAAAAATTGTTGCAACACATTTCCCCCCCTGCTAGGCTATAAGGCTTGAATACCATGAATGATGGTTCTTGTTGAAGTCTTTTTTCTTCCTCTTTGATGGAAGCCAAACTTATATCTATAGAAATAAAAATGTAATGAATGTTCGTTTGTGGGATTAACACAACTCAAAAACCACTGGACGAATTGCCTTCAAATTTGGCCACAAGACACCTACTAATCCAAGGAGTGACCATCACTAAAAAAATTGATTTTGTCATTTGGGAGTTGTAGTTACTGGGATTTATAGTTCACCTACAATCAAAGAGCATTCTGAACTCCGCCAATGACAGAATTGAATCATACTTGGCATGCAGAACTCCCATGACCAACAGAAAACACTAGAAGGGTTTGGTGGGTACTGACCTTGAGTTCTGGAGTTGTAGTTCATCTACATCCAGAGAGCACTGTGGACTCAAACAATGAAGGATCTAGACCAAACTTGGCATGAATACTCTATATGCCGAGATATGAACACAGATGGAGTTTGGGGGAAATAGACCTTGACATTTGGTAGTTGTAGTTACTGAGATTTATAGTTCACCTACAATAAAAAGAGCATTCTGACCAACGATAGAAATGGGCCAAGCTTCCCACATGGAACCCACATGACCAACAGAAAATACTGTGTTTTCTGGGGGTCTTTGGTGACCCTTCTGACACCCCCCTTGTGACCTCCCCCAAGGAGTCCCGACTCCCAGGTTGAGAAATGCTTCCTTAAGGTCATCCAATCCAACTCCCTTCACCAGGGCAAGAAAACATAATCAAAGCCCTCCTGACAAAGAGCCATCCAGCCATAGATATAGATAGATAATGATATATATGATTCACACACATATATATGTATATGACAGATATAGTATCATAGATTTGAAAGGGACCTCTAAAGAAGGAGAATTATCTGTTGCCTGTTCCAGAGTAGGCAAACCAGACAATCTCTACATCAACACTGACAAAGAAACAACAAGAAATACTGTTTACCCACAAGCATAAAGAAATTACATATATTAGAAGGCAACACTTTCTCATTGCTTTATTTTCCATCAGACTGGGCCACAGCAACGCATGGCAGGGGACCGCTAGTATGTGTATATACATAAAATGCAGAAAGCTGCCTTCTATCAGGGCAGGTAATTTTAGCTATATGGGGCAAAAAAATTATAATGCAGAAAGCTGCCTTCTATCGGGACAGATCATTTTAGCTATATGGGGCATTCAGGCAAAATGTCGTGAGTGGGCTTCATGCAATGTCTAGGGCCATTTTATGAACTACAGGATTCCCCAGAGTTCAAAGGATAGACTCAAATGCCTTCTATGGAGATTATTTGGGAGATTCCATAGTCATTTTAAAGAGAATGGCTTTAAAGTAGAAGAAGTAGGATCTTGGGTTGTTTTAGTTTTTTTGGGCTATATGGCCATGGTCTAGAGGCATTCTCTCCTGACGTTTCACCTGCATCTATGGCAAACATCCTCAGAGGTTGTGAGGTCTGTTGGAACTAGGAAAAAGGGTTTATATATCTGTAAAAATACCAGGGTGAGACAAAGGACTCTTGTCTGCTGGAGTTAGGTGTGAATGTTTCAACTGACCACCTTGATTAGCATATAATGGCCTGACAGTGCCTTGATCAAACTTTTGTTGAGAGGTGATTAGATGTCCTTGTTTGTTTCCTCTCTGTTGTTGTGCTGTTGTAATTTTAGAGTTTTTTTTAATACTGGTAGCCAGATTTTGTTCATTTTCGTGGTCTCCTCCTGTCTGTTGAAATTGTCCACATGCTTGTGGATTTCAATGGCTGACATGGTGGTTGTGAGAGTAGTCCAGCATTTCTGTGTTCTCAAATAAAATGCTGTGTCCAGGTTGGTTCATCAGGTGCTCTGCTATGGCTGATTTCTCTGTTTGAAGTAGTCTGCAGTGCCTTTCATGTTCCTTGATTCGTGTCTGGGCAATGCTGCTGCGTTTGGTGGTCCCTATGTAGACTTGTCCACAGCTGCATGGTATCCAGTAGACTCCTGCAGAAGTGAGAGGATCCCTCTTGTCCTTGTCTTGTACCTCTAATAGTTGTGTAAAAGCAAGTTTTGCAACTATTACTTGCTACCTGACTGCTTCTGCACAACCGTGAAAGATGAAGTCTCTATGACAAGTTTCACACTGATGACCCAGCTTTTTGTTGTAAAAACAAGAAGGCCTCTTCTGAGCCTTTTTGAGCTTACATTTTTGACTCTGCTCTTTCACAGTGAATTGCATCTCCTCTTTTTGGATGATACTGTGAACAGGAGCCATTCAGAAATCTACTTGCAGTTTGCACAGTTCTATGGTAATTGTTTTTGGCTGCTTTTAGTGAAGTTAAGACTCCTAAACACCATCTCTACGGTACTCACTACCAACAACCAAGCCTTGGAGACACAGGTCACTGTTTCAGAAAGAGGCCAACATGTTCAAAAGTTGCCCAACAAGGATGTCATGGGAAAAGAACATGATGTCCTGGGGAAATGAAGAGGACTGGATTGGAATCCCAAGGGGTCAGATTTAGTCCCTATTTATAACAAATAAATAAAATGTATTTATTTCAAACACTTCTACCCTGCCCGTCTCCCCTAAGGGGGGATTCAGGGTGGCCTCACATAAGCACCATGCGATACTGTCACCATACAAACAGTCAACAAATACATTAAATACAAATACACAAATACTTGGCCACGGTGATCCATGCTCTTGTTACATCTAGAATAGACTACTGCAACGCACTCTACGTGGGGTTGCCTTTGAAGACTGCTCAGAAGCTTCAAATAGTCCAACGAGAGGCAGCCAGGTTAATAACTGGGGTGGCATACAGGGAGCATACAACTCCCATGTTATGCCAGCTCCACTGGCTGCCAGTTTGCTACCGGGCACAATTCGAAGTGCTGGCTTTGGCCTATGAAGCCCTAAATGGCCCCGCCCCAAATTACCTGAGAAGGGCAGAATATAAGTGTTTTAAATAAATAAATAATAAATAAATTAAAACAATTCATTAAAACAATAGATTAAACACGCCAGTTAAAACCAAATCCAAGTCTGGGTTAAATCAATGTTGCAGATATTCTAAGTTTTCTTTCCAGTTGCCAATGTCCACTAATCTAATGCCTGGTCCCAAAGCCGAGTCTTCCATTTTCTTCTGAAGGACAGGAGGGAGGTGGCCAGCCTAATGTCCCTGAGAAGCAAGTTCCACAGACAGGGGCCACTGCTGAGAAGACCCTGTCTTTCATCCCCACCAACCACAGTTGTGATGGTGGTGGGATAGAGAGCAGTTATTCATAACAGGAGATACATTCAGACAGGTAATCTGGGCCGTATTGTCTAAGGCAAAAAAAAAGTTTGCCCCAGGCTCTGTCAGACCATTATATGCTAATCAAGGTGGTTAGTTGAAACATTCACACCTAGCTCCAGCAAACAGGAGCCCTTTGTCCCACCCTGGTCATTCCACAAATATATAAACCCACTTTTCTAGTTCCAACACTACCTCTGAGGATGCTTGCCATAAATGCAGGCGAAATGTCAGGAGAGAATGCTTCTAGGCCATGGCCATATAGCCCGAAAAAACCTACAACAACCCAATCTGGGCCATTTTTTAATATATCCATTTTAATAAATAAAGAGAAAAAAGCATCACCAATTGTTTACACCTTATTAATTCAATTTAATTTTTTCTCCCCTTTTTGGTAGAAAGGAAGGATGAAAATATAATGAACACTTAAAAAAAATAATGAAGTTGCTAAACTCGATTGGGTTTTAAACTGGTGTCTATAAAGGTTTGCCTTTTTTTATTCTTGATTTGGTCCAGCGCTTTCTCAAAACAGAGCTAATACAGTTAAGTTGCGTGTATGGTGTGGATATATGTGCATTTATGTATAGGTATATTATTCTGCCATTCGGTGGGATCTAAGTATTTTGATGGATAGTCACGGTGATGGCAAATAAAAAGGTTAGACATCACTGGCCTTGAAAAGAGCTTCCATTGTCTTCTGACGCTGGTGCCAAGGGGAATCTTTCTAGCAGTGCCGCGTTGCTTCCCTCAGTGTAACATGTCATGAAACATTTCTCGGTAATGACCGACACTGAATATGAGTTGACAGGACCTCTGACTGGGTAGAGTGGGTTCAATTACCCGAAATGTGGGGTTACCTGAGATTTAAAAAAAGAAAGAAAGGAAGACAAAAAGGACCAATTGCACTTGATTTTTGACCTCTCAACTCACAAGCAAAGACAAAGAGTGGATTAACGGCGCTTTCCAACACTATACTGTGGCAAGTGTGTTTTGCTTTCCTAATTTTTTGCCAAATATTTCTTCAAAGAAACACAGCTATAAAATGACTTCCACGTGAAACTGGGAGTATCTTTTTCTCTCTCTCTCTCGTCCCGACACGAAGTCGAGCCCAAGAGCTGTTATTCTATCTCGTAAAAATATCTGGAACATAGTGTCCCGAAATCAATACAAGATAAGTGATTGGTCTTTTAACCTCACCTTTCTTCTTCGTGTAGTGGTTACATTGCTCCGGTTCACCTGTAGCCAACCTGACGCCAGAGGGAATGAAAAGACCTGCCATCAAAAGTATCTTCTCTCTTCTTCTTTTTTTCTTACTTGGGACAGACAGAGAGGGTTTTGCGCTTGTTCTGAAGACTGCTGCCTTCCAGCTCCCAGATAGAGTTTTAGCAAATGCCCTAATTAAAGTGTCGCTGTCTGCCTTCCCTTGACTGCCTTTACAAAGTCATTTCACTAACTGGCATTCCTAACTCTTAAAGCAGGTTGTGATGTGTGTCTGTTGCCGACGATAAAAACGAATCAAATTTGTGAACATTTCGCGACACTTAATCCCAGTTCTTGAGCTAATGCCGTTAACACCTAATCCGGGGAGAGGCGGGTGAGCTCCCTCTATCAGCTCCAGCTCCTCATGCGGGGACATGAGAGAAGCCTCCCACAAGGATGGTAAAAACATCAAAATCATGCGGGCGTCCCCTGGGCAACGTCCTTGCAGACGGCCAATTCTCTCACACCAGAAGCGACTTGCAGTTTCTCAAGTTGCTCCTGACACGACAAAACAAACAAACCAAAAACCTAATAATAATAATAATAATAATAATAATAATAATAATAGAAAATCAGAAACTGAAATCGAGTCACTGACCAACACAGCCAGAAACTTCAGCACTGACATCAGTATGGAGTTTGGCCTAGACAAATGTGCCACAGTGGCATTAAAGAAAGGGAAAATTACACACAGCGTGGGCATAGAAATACCAAACAGACAAACCATAAAGTGCAATCAGCCTGAAGCCTATAAATATCTGGGCATACTACAATTCAAGAGAGATATTGACAAGCTGGAATGTGTCCAGAGGAGGGCGGCTAAAATGATCAAAGGTCTGGAGAACAAGCCCTATGAGGAGCGGCTTAAGGAGCTGGGCAGGTTTAGCCTGAAGAAGAGAAGGCTGAGAGGAGATATGATAGCCATGTATAAATATGTGAGAGGAAGCCACAGGGAGGAAGGAGCAAGGTTGTTTTCTGCTTCCTTGGAGACTAGGATGCGGAACAATGGCTTCAAACTACAAGAAAGGAGATTCCATCTGAACATGAGGAAGAACTTCCTGACTGTGTGAGCCGTTCAGCAGTGGAACTCTCTGCCCCAGAGTGTGGTGGAGGCTCCTTCTTTGGAAGCTTTTAAACAGAGGCTCGATGGCCATCTGTCAGGGGTGATTTGAATGCAACATTCCTGCTTCTTGGCAGGGGATTGGACTGGATGGCCCATGAGGTCTCTTCCAACTCTTTGATTCTATGATTCTATGAATTGGACAATACCAAGCATGGGCAAGTGAAAAATGTGGTCAGCAAAGAATATACCCAAAGAGTCAGAAAGTTATTGAAGAGCAAATTAAATGGCGGAAATACGATCAAGGCGACCAACACCTGTGCCATCCCCGTCATTAGATACACTGCTGGGATTGTGAACTGGACACAAGCAGAGCTGGATGATCTGGACAGAAAAACAAAAAAACTGATGGCAATCCACTACTCATGACACCCGTGTAGTGATGTTGACAGACTTGACCTACCCAGAAAATCAGGAGGCAGAGAGAGGACCTCTGCAAGTGAAACAAATGGCAGAAGAAGAGAAACACGCACTGGCAGATTATGTGAAAGGCAGTCAAGAACCAACATTGAGGGAAGTCAATAGTAGTAAACTGCTTAAAATGCAAAAGACAAAGAGGGAATACCATAAAAACACAATCCAGAGCAGAAAAGAAAACTGGCAAAAGAAGGCTCTCCATGGACAGTTCCTGGGGAAAATTGCGAGCCAAATTGACAAAGAAAAAACATGGCTTTAGCTCACAAATGGAACTCTGAAAAARGAGACAAAGGAGGGCCTGATTCTGGCAGCCCAAGAACAAGCCATTAGAACCAATATCATCCAAGCTAGAGTTGAAAAGTCAACAACAGATCCCAAATTTAGACTCTGCAAGGAAGCAGATGAAACAATAGATCACATCCTCAGCTGCTGCAAGAAGATTGCGCAAACAGACTACAAGCAGAGGCACAACACCATTGCTCAGATGATTCATTGGAACTTGTGCCACAAATACCATCTGCCTGYGACAAAGTACTGGTGGGATCACAAGCYGGAAAACGTTACAGAGAATGAATACACCAAACTCCTCTGGGACTTCCAGATTCAGACAGACAGAGTTTTGGAGCACAATACTCCTGACCTCACAATCGTGTTAAAAAACAAAGTATGGATCGTCGATGACGCAATCCCAGGTGACAGCAGGAWTGCAGAGAAACAACTGGAAAAGCTGACACAATATGAGGATTTAAAGATTGAACTGCAAAGACTCTGGCACAAGTCGGTCAAGGTGGTCCCAGTGGTGATCGGCACACTGGGTGCAGTGCCTAAAGACCTTGGCCTGCACTTAAACACAATTAGCGCCGACAGAATTACCAGCTGCCAGCTGCAGAAGGCCACCTTACTGGGATCTGCACACATTATTCGCCGATATATCACACAGTCCTAGACACTTGGGAAGTGTCCGATGTGTGATCCAATTCAACAGCCAGCAGAGTGTCTGCTGTGGACTCATCTTGTTGTGTTTCAAATAATAATAATAATAATAATAATAATAATAATAATAATAATAATAATCTTTATTTATACCCTGCCACCATCTCCCCAAAGGGGACTCGGGGCGGCTTACATGAGGCCAAGCCCAGTAGCACAATTACAATAAAATAACACAAAAGCATAAAACAAACATCCCAATAAAATTAATAGAGCATAAAAATACAATAAAAATGCAAAATTATGCATTGAAAAATCAGACACAATCACAGTGAGCGGGCCACATGTACAAGGTAATGATAAAATTCAGGATGAAATAGAAATAAAACAGATATATCTGTAAGGGAGAAACTCGAGAACAACGGAGTAGTAAAGACAGGCCTTCATACAGGCTGTAGGCAGTGTAATATGAGGACAAACATTATGGGGGAATGACAGAGGGAGATGTAAAAGTCAAGTTTTGAGGTTCTTCTTGAAAGTTTCTAGGGTGGGGGCTTGCCTAATCTCAATGGGCAATGAGTTCCAGAGTCGGGGGGCCACAGAGGAGAAGGCTCTCTCCCTCGTTCCCGTCAGTGATAATGGAAGGGGCGAAAGGAGGACCTCACCTGAAGAACGAAGAGATTGAGCAGGTTTGTGGAAGGAGATATGGTCACTAAGGTAGGCGGGTCCCAAACAGGGCTTTGTAGGTAATGACCTGCACCTTGAATTGGGACCGGAAAATAAACGGCAGCCAGTGGAGCTCCTTAAACAGGGGGGTTGACCGCTCCCTGTAATTTGCCCCCGTTATTAATCTGGCTGCTGAGTGTTGGACCAATTGAAGTTTCCGGGCCGTCTTCAAGGGTAGCCCCACGTAGAGTGCATTGCAATAGTCCAATCTAGAGGTAACTAAGGCATGGACCACTGTGGTACCTCTATCTCATTGGCACCATCATAATTGCTTCCTGTGTTTTGTTATTTCCATTCACAAACTGGAGAAAAGCGCAACAGGCATTGCATTCTTCATTGCGATTTATGAGTGCCCAGCAAGTTGCATTATTCATCTTGCGCCTCCTTCAAGAACCTCGATATAGATTAAGACCTCAATATAGGATTGTTATTTGTTTATGAGACCAAATATGCAATAACTGCAGGCTGCGTTTCTTTCATATAGGAATAATAACTTCACTTCTCCTTCATCTTTCTCTCCCTTTCCTTTGGTTCTTTATCAGTTTTAAAAAATGCAAACCTTTGTCGTCAACAACACTCTGGTCCTTGTCAGCATATACTGATTTTAAATGTGACAGTTTTGAATGTAAATGTAATAGATATTTAAATAGTATGTCCAAAGAAGCACGGGTTGCTGAGCATAACATTTTCTCAAAAAGCTGAATCTTCATTGTATAAGTGATCTCCTTCCCTTGAAAGAACCAGCTTTGAAAAGTGGTGTAGCTTCGGCTTCATAGTCCTAGTTAATGTCAGTTTTCCAAGATATTTTTGGTGGGTTTACACAACTTAAGAATTGTATCCTCCAACTAGATGTTATTGTCACTTGTTAAGTGACAATAACATCTAGCCGTGTGTGTAACCACCTTGAGTCGCCTTTGGGCTGAGAAAGGCGGTATATAAATATGGTAACTAAATAAATAAGTAAATAAATAAATAAATAAATAAATAAATAAATAAATAATGTATGTGAATGTATGTCTGTTTGCTGCACGCATGGGTCAGTCTACACCAGTGTTTCTCAACCTTCCTAATGCTGCAGCCTCTTAACACAGTTCCTCATGTTGTGGTGACCCCCAACCATAACATTATTTTCGTTGCTACTTCGTCACTGTAATTTTGCTACTGTTATGAATCGTAATGTAAATATCTGATATGCAGGATGTATTTTCATTCACTGGACCAAATTTGGCACAAATACCTGATACGCCCACATTTTAATACTGGTGGGGTTGGGGGGGGGGATTGATTTTGCCATTTGGGAGTTGTAGTTGCTGAGATTTATAGTTCACCTACAATCAAAGAGCATTCTGAACTCTACCAATGATAGAATTGAACCAAACTTGGCACACAGAACTCCCATGACCAAGAAAAAGTACTGGAAGGCTTTGGTGGGCATTGACTTTGAGTTTTGGAGTTGTAGTTCACCCACACCAGGGAGCACTGTTGACTCAAACATTGATAGATCTTTACCAAACTTAGCACAAATACTCAATATGCCCAAATATGAATACTGCTGGAGTTGGGGGAAAATAGACATTGACATTTGGGTGTTGTTGTTGCTGGGATTTATAGTTCACCTACAATCAAAGGGCATTCTAAACCCCACCAATGATAGAATTGGGCCAAACTTCCCATTCAGAACCCCATGCCTTGAAGGGACTCACTGCCGCGAGCCTCCTTCCACTCTCACATGCTCTCCCTCGCCTGCACATGCGCACCACACTGCCATGCACCAAGCACGCCTGCTCTTCCCTCCCCACTTGACATCTCAGAAACAGCCCTCTCCTTGGCTGAGAAACCAACTGAGAGGCCTGGCAATCACAGCAGAGGAGGGCTTTTGGTGAGAGGATTTGCCATCTATTTCCCAAAAGGAAGAGAAGGACAACTTTCTCTGCCAAAGGGGTTCCTAAGACCATCAGAAAAATATGTTTTCTGATTATCTTTGGCAACCCCTTGACACCCCCTAATGACCCCCCCCCCAGGGGTCCTGATCCTAGGTTGAGAAACACTAGTCTATATATCTTATAGGGTCATCTTATAAGAGTCATCTTATACTAGATGTTTTTCTTACCTTGTTTTTAGCTTTTCCTCTCTACCACCTCTTCCTCTTTTTTCATCACATCCTTTTTCCATGGTTAGCTGGGAGTCACATTTTGCCACCCTCCAAAAAGGAAAATGTTTACATTGCAAGCAATGAAAAGGGAAGATGTTATAAAAAAAAATAACCATACTTCCATTATATCAGAGTCAGGTCCAATCCCCAAATCTGTATTTGCAATGAAAGAATCTATTCAAGATGCTGAAACCAAGGCTTTAAATAAAACAGAGCGAGAAACCAAAAATAAATAAATACTTTTCCAGTGGAAGAAAGAGTACTATATAATTTGTGTAATAGAAGTGTTTAGACGTGACTTGAGCAAGGGTGGACATAGAGACTCCATGCATGTAAAGAAAGACTTTTTTTGGCCATGCCATAGTTCTAAAGGCTCTTATTTTTCGAGAAGCAAAGCAGCCTTGGCATATTACCATTAAAAACTACTCATCGCAACTCATTGCACCCAGGTTCATGGAGTTCCTCTCTCCCATTTCTTCTAACTCACTTCTTAAAATGGAAATCTAATTCATTTCCTAAAGAAAACAGTGTGTCTAAGGATGCTTTAGTGCTAAAAGTGATTTTGCAGAAGTTATTAATACTTTGCATGTTTTAAACTGTATATATATGTGTTTGGGTTAGCTACAGTAACACTGGAGCAACCTATTTCAGAGATCCTCAGTCAGCGTTACCATGGAGACCAAGGCAAGCTGGCAGAAGGAGAAGTGGGAGGAGCCAAGTGGAGAGAGTTTTGAAAACAGACAGTTTGAGAGTCAGTTAGGAGTTGATTTTGTATCTGAGAGGAGTAAAAGAGTGGAAGTGAAGAGTAGAGTGGGAGAGTGAAGTGTGAAGCAAAGAATTGTGGCTTTGGGAAGCCTGAATAGCTACTGGAGGTTTCTCAGTCTAAGGAGGCTGAAAGGAGAAACATAGCCAGTTTTCTTTAGTCAAGGGAAAGGCTAAAGGATAAGCTTGGTAATTTATTTGATCAAGGAAAGATCAAATAGGAAGATATTCCTGTACTGAAACATTGTTTAGTAATAAGAGCTTCACCTCAGTAAGATACTGTGTAACCTGGAAGAGTGAAATGTTTAACTAACCAAGTATTATTCAAAGTTCTATAAAATAAGTTACAGTCTTGCAACCACACGCTTTGTACTCAATAAACCAGTTATCTTGTGTTGAAGACAATCTCATCTCCATCCATTCTGCGTCTGTATTGCCATATCTCACGTTGGTGGCAGTTACCATAGATTACATATAACAATTGGCCTCCACTATACCAGTTGGTGGCAGAATTCAGAGAAATAAACAATAAATCTCCCTCTACTCTCCTGTCACATGACAGCACGTGTGCTTTCTCGCCACTCTGATCACCTCGCAGTGATATACAGGGGTCATCCGGAAAGCAAGGTTACAAGGCATGTAGCTCTTGAGGGAAATTTTCTCAGGGGAAGTTGGTATCACTGCTGTGTAGCGGAAAGCCAGCGAAAGCGAACGAGCAGTGCCAGTCGTCAGTAGCTCATCAACTGGCATTGTGGTGAAGGTTAGAGGTGAGCATCCTCATTCCGTTTCCCTCCAAGTGTGAAGTTCATGCTGTAATATGCTATCTAACTGCTAAGGGCATGAACTTTGCTGAGATTCATGAGATTTCAGTTTATGGAGAGGACGTAATGTCAAGACAGCATGTGACAAAAAGGGTATGGAATATATTGTGAGACCATGAAGAAACTTTGCAGAGTCATCCAAAACAAACCATCATGGGATGTTGACGCCAGGAGTCTGTCTTCTTCATGACAATGTGCGTCCGCACACCGTTTATGCAACACAAGAGTTGTTGACTTCATTTGGTTGGGAAGTTTTAAGTCACCCCTTTCACAGCCTTGATCTCACACCCAGTGATTATCATCTATTCACTAAATTGAAGAAATACTTTGGTGGAAAACACTTTTCTTACAGCAATGAGTTATAAATCAAAGTGATGAACTGACTGAAAAGGTGGAGGGAAACTTCTATGACACAGGCATCAAAAACGCATCCCATGGATGACAAAATGTACTGAACTGAATGGTGATTATGTGGAAAAATAATGGAATACCTATGCAACAATCCATGTACATTTTATTAAAATATATTCATTATTTGTATTTTAAAACAATCTTGTAACCTTAACTTTACGGATAACCCTTGTATTAGTTGACCCAAACACTGTTGGACAAGTTGCTTTTCATATCCCAAATTCTTTACACTTCTAGGGTTGATGTTCTTAGTACTTCTTCCTGATCTCAAACTTAATTTTTCAGTGAATGCATTTCCTCCAAAATGTTGGCCAATTTCAGACATTTTGGATGGATTTGCATCTGTATTGTATGTGCCATCTCTCTTGCCAATTTTTTGAGATCTATTTCTGACTCAAAACATACAGTGCCCTCTTTAAATGGAATCCAGTTCTTTCAGAGTTCCTAGTTTTAAATAGAATTTATTGTTAAGTGTTGGGACAATGTTGTAAACACAGGTTTGCTAGGGTAGACCCTCTTTTACTCAGACTCAGCCCCTCCCGAATCAAACTCAGCCCCCCCCCCCCGAATCAAAATCCTGGCTACTATATATATATATATATATAGAGAGAGAGAGAGAGAGAGAGAGAATCGATTCTTATAATGCTTGTTTTAAATGTTTTTAATTGTATATTATAGATTGTTATGGCATCAAATGGCTGCCGTGTTGTAAGCCACCTTGAGTCACCTTCGGATTCGAGAAAGGCAGGATAGAAATAATGTAAACAAATAAATAAATAAATAGAAAATAGGATTGGTTGAAAAGCCAGGATTTACTTATTTATTTTGCATGCAAATGTTCTAGGTGGCACCAAGTTGACTATAAGAGAGAGAGAAATATTGCCATCCACCTCCAAAGTGGGGGGACTGTGGACCGAAGCTATTCATATATTTCATTGCTTCTGAATGCACAGAGTTCTGGAGGGCTGAGAGGCTTATTCTTTGTTGAATCTTTTTCGAAAACCTTACTTTGTAAGCCATTGCCTATGCCAGTGTTTCTCAACCTTCCTAATGCCATGACCCCTTAATACAGTTCCTCATGTTGTGGTGACCCCCAACCATAACATTATTTTCGTTGCTACTTGATAACTGTCATTTTGTTACTCTTATGAATTCCAATGTAAATATCTGATATGCAGGATGTATTTTCATGCACTGGACCAAAATTGGCACAAATACCCGATACACCCAAATTTGAATACTGGTGGGGTTGAGGGAGATTGATTTTATCATTTGGGAGTTGTAGTTGCTGGGATATATTAGGGTTACCTACAATTAAAGAGTATTCTGAACTCCGCCAATGATGGAATTGAACCCAACATGGCACACAGAACTCCCATGACCAACAGAAAATACTGGAAGGGTTTGGTGGGCATTGACCTTCAGTTTTGGAATTGTAGTTCACCCACCTCCAGACATTGTGGACTCAAACAATGATGGATCTGGACCAAACTTAGCATGAATACTCAATATGCCCAGATGTGAACACTGGTGGAGACTGGGGGAAATAGACCTTGACATTTGGGAGTTGTAGTTGCTGGAATTTATAGTTCACCTACAATCAAAGAGAATTCTAAACCCCACCAACGATATAATTGGTCAAACTTTCCACACAGAACCCCCCTGACCAACAGAAAAGACTGTGTTTTCTGATGGTTTTTGGCGACCCCTCTGACACCCCCTCGCGACCCCCCAGGGGTCCCGACCCCCAGGTTGAGAACCACTGGTCTATGCTAAAGTGTCGATTTCTATTCCGCCAGAGCTAAATTAGCTGAGCTGAAGTAGTGGAGAAGGCACCAATGGCCATGAAGGCCACTGTTACTTGGGTAACATCTCAGGCTCTAGAATTAGCCTTTACTAGCCTTCTTTAGGAGGAGACCCATGACCTACTTGGAGGGTCTGAGTCACACCACTAGCTATAGGCAGAAAGCCTTGTAGCTCCCTGTTTTTTTTACTACGATTCTTATCATTTCTGACTGTTGTCCATGCAAGTTGGAGGTTAATGTAGTTGTAGTTTCAGGAATCCAGAAGACACCATAGGAAATTGTTTCCACCAGCAATGCTGGCGACACTGCACAATTGTACACAAAGCTGCAGGCGCCCTGTTGTAGACCTGGCGCGCTCCTGCCATTATCACAGTATCCAGCAATACTGAATTTCACCAGTTAACTCGGCACCGTGGGAAGAAATACCTCTTTTTCTTTATCTTAGGCTGTGTGCCAGTCTGTTTTAGTCGACGATGACAAGTTCTGATATTTTAAAAAGCTGTTCCAAAGAAAATGTCATTTATCAGACCTAAACCAAGTGTAATAATTTGAAAACCAGTACAGGGTTACATTTGGTCATGTGCAACAGGTGTGTCCCTGATTTACATGGTGCCTGTGGCTTGCCTAACCATAGGCAGTCACCCTTGAATCCGAGAATAAAATGAAGGAACCCACAGGCTCCCCTCCATGTAGGAATCCATAGGTATGGGTTGGGGTTTTCTTCTATTTTTCTTCCTCCGCACAGTGCCTCGCTTCCTGGCGAGGCACATAAAGGCGAAGCAGCAGCTCTGCTAAGAGTGCCACATCTGATGGCCAGCCCAGGAGGAAACACTTCCTTGCCAATGCAATGAGGAACAATATCCTGCCAAAATCCACAGGGGAAATAGTTCATTTTCCTGTGTGTTGGCTCCAAGAATAACACTTTCAAACTAAATAGAGAGTTAACTTCCTGCACTGTATTCCGCCGTCCCAGCATCCAAGAAACCTGGACTTCTTCAGAGAATACAAATAGTAAAACGAGTGTGATTTTTAATCTCTCTCAAATGTGGCATTGTCTGTGTTGATGAAATTACTCCAACATACGGTATGCTTCTCAATTGTTCTTAGTGCTCTTTTGGTGCTCCAGGTAACGGCAACATACCCTCCAACATTGCACTGATGAAAAAAAACCCCAGTATTCATGTGGCCAAGCAATGGAAAATGGCAAAGATTACACAACCCAACAAAAATAAGTCTTGGTATCTTTGTTTTCAGGGGCGGCTCAACTAGGCTTGGGCGGTTTCGTTCGTTAATTTCGTAATTCATTATTAATTGGTATTTAAATTAGCTTACGATCCAATATTGAGCCATGCAGGAATAGTGTGAGGAGTAAATTAGATTCGAAACAATTTTTTCAATTTATTTCGTTATTGTTTCGTAATTATTTTGTAATTATTTCGTAATTATTTTCGCATGTCTGGTGCAAGTTTTATAGTTGTTGTTTGTTTTATCACACCAACAGTCAACAACAGAGGGAGAGGGAAGCTTCAGAAGTTCCCCCTGTCCCATTTGGAGGTTTTTTTAGCATATTGCGCAATCGCGTCCACCATTAACGAATCGATTCGTAATTTAAAAATTTCGTAAATTTCGAAATTTTTAAAAGGAAAATTTCGGAATTCTTTAAAAAAACGAAACGCGATAGACCCCTAAAAACGAAACGAGTTTAGAAACAAATTTTTCCGTTGTTACCCAGGCCTAGGCTCAACCCATTACGCAAAGTAAGCATTTGCAGTATAGTTGATATTGCCCAGGGGCGCTCTTGAGGCACTCTTGGGGGAAAATAGACCTTGACATATGTGAGTTGTAGTTACTGGGATGTATAGTTCACCTACAATCAAAGAGCATTCTGAACTCGATATTTCCAACTTTGCAGACTTGTTTTTAGACCTCTTCTTGGGGTTGTTTGGGGTGCTGATTCAGAAAATTGCATTGGATAGACCACACAGCTATGGTTATCATGATTTTCTATGGGTGAGCAAATGAAGGCGGGAATATAGTCTATGTTCTGGATCTCAAAAACTAGAGAAACGAAAGAAAGAAGCTCAAACTAATTTTGTACTTCAAACTCAATTTACAGGAATTGGAGGGAGCTGTATTGGCCAATGCAAAGAGAAAAGTCACATAATATATAGGAGGCCCCGGTGGTGCAGTGGGTTAAACCCCTGTGCGGCAGGACTGAAGACTGACAGGTCACAGGTTCAAATCCAGGGAGAGCATGGATGAGCTCCCTCTATCAGCTCCAACTCTGGGGACATGAGAAAAGCCTCCCATGAGGATGATAAAAATTCAAAAAACATCCGGGCGTCCCCTGAGCAACGTCCTTGCAGACAGCCAATTCTCTCACACCAGAAGCGAGTTGCAGTTTCTCAAGTCGCTCCTGACATGACAAAAAACAACAACAACCCAACAACATAATATATGAGAGGCTGCAGCACTTTGTTTTTGCTTGAATCTACTGAAAATGACTAAAGCCTGCTCCCACCTCTCCTCTACTGAGTTAAAAGTTAGCGGCCTACGATGGAGCAATGGGTTAAACCCTTGTGCTGGCAAGACTGAAGACCGACAGGTTGGAGATTCAAATTTATTTATTAATCGAATTTATATACCGCCACTCCCCGAAGGCTCGGAGCGGTTTACAACATACATATGCAATACATTACATTTAAAAACAAAGAAAAATTTCAATCAATCAGATTCAAATGGCAGCCTAAATAAATAAGTTTTACAAGCTCTACGAAAAGATAGTAAATCTCGGAGAGCTCGTGTTTCCGCTGGCAAGGCATTCCATAGGTAAGGAGCCACCACCGTGAATGCTCTACGCCTAGTAGACATCAGGTGAAAGGTCCTAACATTGGGAACTTCAAGGAGATTTTGATCATCTGAACGGAGTGATCTCGGGGGTTGGTAGGGAGTGAGCACAAATGAGCTCCCTCTGTCAGCTCCAGCTCCCCATGTGGTGACATGAGAGAAGCCTCCTACAAGGATGGTAAAACATCGAAATATCTGGGTGTTCCTTGGGCATCGTCCTTGCAGATGGCCATTTCTCTCACACCAGAAGCAACTTGCAGTTTCTCAAGTAGCTCTTGACACGAAAGAAAGAAGCTCAAACTAATTTTGTACTTCAAACTCAATTTACAGGAATTGGAGGGAGCTGTGAGAAAATAGGAGGAGGAGAGAAAAAATTGGACACAAAGCAGTTGAAAAGGTGGGATGACAGAGAATACATTGGCATTGTCTCTGCCAAATCTGTCCCTAAGATAGCTGGAGGGAATGAATCAGTATTTGTTACACCTTCCCTTCTTTTTTGTCACCTTACAATTTTTTCTTCTTTCTCGCTCCCTTTAGCAGCAACAAAGAGCAAAAAGTCCCTCTTTATCTAACCTTTACTCTGAAGAGCTGAAAGCCATATGCATTCACAACTCCTCTTTTGTTGTCTTGGGAAAAAAACTGATAGGAAAGTTAGCTTGAAAAACTAGGCCTATTGGTAACTGTGCATAGATTATGGATGTGATGAATACGCACAAATTTTCTCATGTGTTCAGAAAAAATGTCTCAGCACTTTAGGAAAGCCTATTGAAAAAAACAATCCATAACTAATCTTTAATTCTAGTAACCTTTGGTTGGAAATTTTCATAATTTTGTGCAAAAATGAAAATTTCATGAAAAAAGGCCAGAAATGTGAAAACCATTAATAAAAGGTGCAACACCAGAAGGAAATGTTTAAAATGTATTCTTGTTTGCAAGAATAAAGTAAGATTTATATTCCTTACATGGCCTGCTTTGTGTGCGGAATGAATAGATGGAGGGGGTTGTGTGCATTTGTTTTAACCATTATTCCTGATATTTCCAACTTTGCAGACTGTATGAAATTTCAATAGTTCCTGTGCTCCTGCAAATAGGAATTCACCTATCTATTTCTTTAGGTTTTAGAACTATTTTAAAAATAATTAATTGCACAGTTCAGGGGTCCCCAAACTAAGACCCAGGGGCCTGATACGGCTCTCCAAGGTCATTTACCCAGCCCTCACTCAGGGTCAATCTAAGTCTGAAATGACTTGAAAGCACACAACAACAACAACAATCCTATCTCATCAGCCAAAAGCAGGCCCACACTTCCAATTGAAATACTATTGGCCCGTAGCTTGGGAAGCCTGATCTGGCCACGGTGGTCCACACTCTGGTTACATCCCAATAGACTACTGCAATTCGCTCTACGTGGGGTTGACTTTGAAGACTGTTCGGAAATTTTAACTAGTCCAACGGGCAGCGGCCAGGTTACTAACTGAAGCGACATCCAGGGAGCACACCACACCCTGTTGTGCCAGCTCCACTGGCTGCCAGTCCATTTCCGAGCGCTGGTCTTGGCCTATAAAGCCCTGTACGGTTCCAGCCCAGCTTACCTGTCCGAATGAATCTCCCTCTTCGTCCTGCCTCATAGCTTAAGATCGTCCGGGGAGGCCCTGCTCTCAGTCCCACCAGCCTTGCACATGCGCTTGGTGGGGACGAGGGACAGGGCCTTCTCGGCAGTGGCCCCATGCCTGTGGAATTCGCTCCCCAGGAAGATCAGGTCGGCTTCTTCCCTCCTTTCTTTTAGAAAAAAGTTTGAATCATGGCTCTAGAACCACGCTTTTGGATAGCAAGCATGACGGCACCTTGGATGTTGAACCGGACTGAAATTGGCTATATGGTTGATGACAATGTTTTTAACATGTTTTTAACTTAATGTTTTATTTACTGTTTTAAACTGTTGCTATATTTGTTTATATTTGTATTATATTGAGGCTTCGAATTGTGGTCAGTTTGTAAGCAGCCCTGAGTCCCCCACTGGGGTTGAGAAGGATGGGAAAGTTTATATTTGTTTAAATTGTTTTTCATTTTAATTATTGTATTGTTTTAAAGTGTTTTTTTGCACTACAAATAAGATATGTGCAGTGTGCATAAGAATTCATTCATTTTTTTTTCAAATTATAATCCGACCTTCCAACAGTTTGAGGGGCTGCGACCTGGCCCTCGGTTTAAAAAGTTTGAGGATCCCTGGCATAGTTCCTTAAACAAACGGATGTGGTAACAAATAGAAGTCTTTCATGCACTGTTCCCTCCAGTATGGTGCTCTAGAAATGAAGAAATGTGCATTATCCTAAACTGTAAATACATTTAGACGCACAGCTGTTGGTGTGGTTAAATGAACCAAGGCGCTCAAGTAACTTTTTTTTTGGTCGTGTCAGGAGCAACTTGAGAAACTGCAAGTCGCTTCTGGTGTGAGAGAATTGGCCGTCTGCAAGGACGTTGCCCAGGGGACACCCGGATGATTTGATGTTTTTATCATCCTTGTGGGAGGCTTCTCTCATGTCCCCGCATGAGGAGCTGGAATTGATAGAGGGAGCTCATCCGCCTCTCCTCAGATTTGAACCTGCGACCTGTCGGTCTTCAGTCCTGCCGGCACAGGGGTTTAACCCACTGCGCCACCGGGGGCTCAAGTAACTGTGACTGTGGCGCAGCTGGCTGGGAGTCAGCTGCATTAAGATTACTACTGACCAAAAGGTCATGAGTTCGAAGCCAGCCCGGGTCAGAGTGAGCTTACGACAAATTTGTGTAGCTTGCTGTCGACCTGTCCTGAAAGACAGTTGCATGTGTCAAGTAGGAAATTTACGTACCACTTATGTGGGAAGGCTAATTTACGAGGCCATAAAAATCTCCAGCAAGCATGCAAAGAATGAGGAAGTACTTCATCAGTGTCACAAATGGATGGTGAAGCGACAGCTCCCCTGGTGGCCAGAATACCCTCATGAAAAAGCTGGAATGTTAAATTGCCTCTGAGTGTCTGTCTATATATGTTGTGTGTCGATGGCATTGAATGTTTGCCGTGTATATGTACACTGTAATCCATGCGGGGTGAGAAGGGCAGAATATAAATACTGTAAATAAATAAATAATAAATAATAACCAGAATGCAAAATCTCGACCTGAAGGCACCTTATGGAAGCGAATAATGTTCCTTCTACTATTCTCTTTGACGCCTCCCTTGCTTTTATTTCCCTGCTTTGTTTCCAGCTCAAACCTCGAAGTGCCTGACCCAACCGGAGGCTTCTTTTGCAAAGCAGCCAGGGAAACATATGATACCATTTGCCATTGCAGAATGTGGCCTGCTGTTCTTCTGTAATTATAATGGCCTAAGCAGCGAGGGGTTGGTTAGCCTTCCTTAACAATCATTAATCTACCGAGTCCTCGTAACAGCGGCCCATCTTGGAGAACAGCGGTCTTTGGCGCAAGAGGCCTCCTCGGCGAGCGAGGGATTGCCTCTTTCGCTCGCACTCGGCCGGCCCTTGCCAACCCCGGAGGATCACGGGAGGGAACGTCTTTTCTTCTGCTTCATCATCTTTTGCACCCTCCTATATATATATATATATTCCATCCCCTTGAGACCCTCCTGCCTTAGTCTTCGCTCTTTGCCGCATCCCCTCCTCTTTCTGCGGAAAGTTTATTTCCATGTGACTGGGAAGCCTGTTTAGCCGACCATATTGCCAGGGAAGGTACATCGTTTGTTGCGTGGTTCTGGCAAGGCCGGCCAGTCAGCTGGGATGTAATTAAGACTCGGAGAACAGCCTGTCTTCACCACAGGAAGGGCATGTTAGATGTTTCAGGGATTTGGGGCTGTCAGTTTGGCCAACGCTGAAGACCGAGAGCCAGGGACAAGTGGACTTGCTTCCCTTTCATTTATAATCCCTTTATGTACAGCGGATGCACTTGGCAAAGTTTACATCTAACCTATTGGCTCTGGCTGGCGGGCCAACGAGGCCGGATTAGCATATGTTACATGTATATTTTAGTAATATTTTAAAAGCGAGCGTGGATTTCCAAAGTGAATTATGCATGTATGACAGAGGCAGGGTTGCCTTGCGCTGGGTGGAAAAATCCCACATCTTTTTGTCAGGACTATGGGTTTTACATTAAAAAGGCAGAGAGACTAAACGAAGTAAAACAGTTTTAATTTTTAACAGTTTTGGTCCGGCCCAAGGAACCACTTTCTGACAGTGTTAACTGACATTTGAATAATTGGATTAATTTGGGCAAGGGGCGAGCCGTGTTTGGATGGCTGTGCGGCGTGCGCCTCTGCCTTCGTAGCATATGTGTTTGTGTGTGTATAAACTTAGGGAAGGGGATGTTCGATTTAATTATTCAGGGTTTGTACTTCATGCAAAACAAATTTTCTTAGTTTGCTGACTTTAAACTACGCTGGCAATAAGTGAAGGGAAAGGATGCGAATGTGAGTTAAATACCAAAGGATGTGGAGAGTCACTCGGTTTCTAATCCAATGGCTTTTTTTTCTTTTTGAAAACCCAGTTCAACACAGAATATACTCTCCAGTACATCCTCAGAGATATTTATTATTCTAGATCCCATTAAGTTAAGTTGGGGGAAGCGTTAGCACATTGCACATGTCTTTAGAAGCAAGCATGAGGAAAAGGTGCAGGAGATAATTTCTGATTTGGCCACAGTGGTCCACGCCTTAGTTACATCCAGATTGGATTACTGCAATGCACTCTACAAGGAGCTGCCTTTGAAGACATCTCGGAAACTGCAGATTGTGTAAAGGGCTGAGAAGGGCAGTATATAAATATGGTAAATAAATATATAAATACAGTAAATAAACCAGATTATTAACTGGGGTAAGCTTGAGGGTGCATACCACCCTCCTTTTAAAGCAGCTCCACTGGCTCCTGATAAGTTTCCAGGCTCAATTTGAAGTGCAGGTGATTACCTATAAAGCCCTAAGGGTCCAAGCCTATCTTTGAGACCACATCTCCTTCTACAAATGAGTGCATGGTGGCTCTGTGTGCCAAGTTTGGTCTTGATCAGTCATTAGATGAGGTTTGACATGGTCTCATGAAGTGAGTGAAGGTACTGCAAGTCCCATCATCCAAGGACCATCCTCCTCCAAACAACACCAGGATGTAGAGTGGGTCATTGGGGGGGGGGTCTGTGTGCCAAGTTTGGTCTTGTTCTGTCATTGTTGGGGGCCACAGTGGTCTGTGGGAACCAAAGCTTTTGAAACTACTACAAATCCCATTATCCATTGTCCGTTGTCCCCCAAACCTCACCAGGATGTAAAGGAGGCCATGGGGGTTATGTGTGCCAAGTTTGGTCCAGGTCCGTCACCCGTGCTGGTTACATTGGCCTGTGAAAGTGGCAACCAATCAGAAAGCTGCCACATACATACAAACATTCACTTTTATTATATATACAGATATAGATAGTTTAAAATGATTTGAAGTTTTTGGGTTAACATAAGGTGGGGTGGAGAGTCAGCATGATGTGCTTTGGGCGTTGGGCTATAATTCTGGAAACCAGGGTTCAAATCACTATATCAAAATCCATTGGTACATTAAAGGTGACATTTCCATGGAATGAATTTTATAGCTCTTAATGTATATGTGTGGGGATAGCAACCATCATGGTGTAATGATCTAAGCACTGGACGACAATTCTGGAGACCAGGGTTTTTGAATCCCCACTCAGCCATGAAATCCACTGGGTCACCTTTGGCAAGTCACACTCTTTCGATTGCAGAGGAAGGGAAAGCAATCCCCTTCTGAAAAAAAAAACATGTCTAAGAAAACTCAGTGATAGGCTTGCCATAAAGTTACCATAAGACAGAAACAACTTGAAGGCACATAACAAAAAATGTGGAGTGGAGTTACCACCTCCGTCAGCTGTATTTCCTGGGACAGATAATTGTTGGAGTCCATTTTGAAGACCACATGTTCCCCTCCTGTTGTTGTTTTTTCGTTCAGTCATTTCCAACTCTTTGTGGCCTCCTGGACTAACCCACGCCAGAGCTCCCTGTCGACCGTCACCACCCCCAGCTCCTTCAGAGTCAAGCCAGTCACTTCAAGGATACCATCCGTCCATCTTGCCCTTGGTCGGCCCCTCTTCCTTTTGCCTTCCATTTTCCCCAGCATAATTGTCTTCTCTAAGCTTTCCTGTCTTCTCATGATGTGGCCAAAGTACTTCATCTTTGCCTCTACTATCCTTCCCTCCAATGAGCAGTCGGGCTTTATTTCCTGAAGTATGGACTGGTTGGATCTTCTCGCTGTCCAAGGCACTCTCAGAACTTTCCTCCAACACCACAGTTCAAAAGCATCTATCTTCCTTTGCTCAGCCTTCCCTATGGTCCAGCTCTCACATCCATAGGTGACTATGGGGAATACCATTGCTCTAGCCCATTATGGAGCCCCCGGTGGTGCAGTGGGTTAAACCCCTGTCCCGGCAGGACTGAAGACCGACAGGTCGCAGGTCTGAATCCGGGGAAAGGCGGATGAGCTCCCTCTATCAGCTCCAGCTCCTCATGCGGGAACATGAGAGAAGCCTCCTACAAGTTTAAATATGCACCAGTAAGGCCTTTTTGCAACCACCATGAGAATTTCGGGGGGGGGGGCTGAAGCCCCAGCCCCCCCCCCCCCGGCTACATGCCTGGTCACTGCCTTCATGTTTTCTCCCTCTATTTGCCTCCTAGGTTCTGCATTTAGCAACTCCCTATGAAATCTTAAATATCTAAGTCTTCAATGTTCTCAGCAACACAGAGATCACATGCATTTGCTGCTTAAGACGTGTTCTTGAAATGTGTCTGCAGGAAGAATGTGTATATTTTTTTGTTTGGTTCTCAGAATTCAAACAAAATTCAACTTCATAAGGGGCCATTTCAGATCCCGATGCTGCTGCTGTTAGACTGATTGTTTACATTTGTGTGTGTGTTTGGGGGGGGGGGGGATAATTTACTGTAATTAGAGAGGAATGCATGTAAACAGCAGAATTTTGTATCGTTTGGAACCCATGCAAGAAACAGGGGCAGCTCAACCCTGTCCCAATGACATGTTGCATGTACTGAGTAGAAATGGGACAATAAGCCTTTTTGGGAAGATGAGTTCATTGCTCGAGGCTGTTTCTCCCAGTCCCGGTAATCATAGATGGTACAAATAAGTAGGATGCTGAGCTGGCATCTGCCGTTGTGGGAAATAACATAATGCATTTCATAAGTCGAAACGATTTGTGCAGACTCTCGGGCAAAACAAGCTTCTTCTGGAATGTCGGACTCCAAAACAGGTTCAAGGAATTTGTCCTGCCGGTGTGGGAATGATGGGAGAAAATAAGAGTTTTTGAAAATACTATATCCTTTGGAGCCTACCACAAATCATGTAGCCGGCTTACTACTGTAAAAAGAAGATGCAATTAATTTTAATAATCCTTTCATTATAAATTTTCTTGTCTTATTTTTACATTGCGATTGAGGATTTGTTCCTTTTTTTATATATAAAATGTATTTTATTGCTGCTTAAAAATTTTACTGGATTTGAGTCAGCTTGTACTAGTTGCCCTTGAGCACCATATGGTATGAAGGCAGAATACAGTTTTAACAAACCAACAAATTAAATAAGATCTGTTGTTTCCAGCATTGTGGTATCACTAGGGGGTTGTGTGAGTGGGATGTGTGTGTGCAAAAATCACACTGAGTGTCGATCAAGCAGAAGTTTTTTTTGTATTTTTAATTAAAATATCCTCATACTTAGAACTACAAAAACATTTTTGTAAGCAACTTTTGTAGGTATCTAGAAAAATAAAAATGTAATGTTCGTTTATGGGATTAAAATAAGTCAAAAACCACTGGACGAATTGACACCAAATTTGTACACAATACACATATCAGGCCAACAAGTGACTATCATTCATAAAAACACTGAAAAGAAGAGACTTAAAAAGCCAAATTATTAAAAAAAAGTACATTAAAATGCATGTGCAAAACCACATATATAGTATATACACATTTATATACACATTTACACATACACACACACACACAAAACACATATACATAGACTGGGCCACAGCAACATGTGGCAGGAGATGGCTAGTATATCTATAAGACTAAAACTTTCTGCGAATATACTTTTTGAGCGTTCTAGTGTGCATCCACTTTAGTTAGTTCATTTTCCCCTATGAACCCTGTGCGAGCTCTAAGATCTTCTGAGGATATAATTTTGCCCCCACCAGCCACAACTCTATGTCTGGCTCCTGCACTTTACCACTGTTTCCTGACCTATAGATATAGTGTCCTAATTTACATTGCCCTTCTAGCCTTAACTTCTCATCTGGCTGTTGCACTTTTTCCATTAGCCCTGTCCTTGAAACTGTATTGCACAGGCAATGCCCGTCTGAGTTTAGTATTTGGCTACTATGTCAGGCCACTGATTGTTTGTTGATGTTATTTTATGATGCATTATAAATTTTATTGTACTGTTTTTTAACCTATGTTTGATTGGGCTTGTCCCCATGTAAGCTGTCCCGGGTCCCTTTGGGAGATGGTGGAGGAATACAGAAATGAAGTTGTTATTGTTATTATTTGAAATACAACAAAATGAGTCCATAGAAAACAAGATCAATCTGCTGGCTGTTGTATTGGATCACACGTCGGACACTTCCCAAGTGTCTAGGACTGTGTGATGCATAATGTGTGCAGATCCCAGTAGGGTGGCCTTTTGCAGCTGGCAGATGGTAATTTTGTCAGTGCCGAGTATAAATCACCTCTATTTTGGTTGTTAAGCAATAAAAAGGAAGAAAGCATATCTTTGTATTCTTGTGGGTTTTTTCGGGCTATAGCCATGTTCTAGAGGCATTTCTCCTGACGTTTCGCCTGCATCTATGGCAAGCATCCTCAGAGGTGAGGTCTGCTGGAACTGGGAAAAAAAGGGGTTTATATATCTGTGGAATGACCAGGGTGAGACAAAGGGCTTTTGTAAGTTGGGCTAGGTGTGAATCTTTCAACTGACCACCTGATAAGCAGGCAGGGACATCTAATCACCTTTCAAGAAGAGTTTGCTCCAGGCACAGTCAGCCCATTGTATGCTAATCAAGGTGGTCAGTTGAAAGATTCACACCTAGCCCAACTTACAAAAGCCCTTTGTCTCACCCTGGTCATTCCACAGATATATAAACCCCTTTTCCCAGTTCCAACAGACCTCACCTCTGAGGATGCTTGCCATAGATGCAGGCGAAACGTCAGGAGAAATGCCTCTAGAACATGGCCATATAGCCCAAAAAACCCACAAGAACTTAGTGATTCCAGCCATGAAAGCCTTCGACAATAAGTATGGATTGTCGATGTCGCAATCCCAGGTGACAACAGGATTGAAGAGAAACAACTGGAAAAGCTGACACGATATGAGGATTTAAAGATCGAACTGCAAAGACTCTGGCACAAACCAGTCAAGGTGGTCCCAGTGGTGATCGGCACACTGGGTGCAGTGCCTAAAGACCTTGGCCTGCACTTAAACACAATCGGCGCTGACAAAATTACCATCTGCCAGCTGCAAAAGGCCACCTTACTGGGATCTGCACGCATTATTTGCCGATACATCACACAGTCCTAGATACTTGGGAAGTGTCCGACGTGTGATCCAATACAACAGCCAGCAGAGTGATCTTGTCTGCTCTGGACTCATCTTTTTGTGTTTCTAATAATAATAATAATAATAATAATAATAATAATAATATTCATTGAGGCACTGCACTGTGTGCCAATCACCACTTGAACCACTTTGACCTGGTTTTCCCGGTTTTCCTTGGTTATGTTCCAAAAAAATCCTGTGAAGTTATCTCAGGCTGTCTGCCTAACCAGTCACACACATACATCTATATCTCAGATTGAGCTGCTGAGAGACAAAATTGGAATTGAGCACCGAGGAAGTTTGAACATGGTAGTCATGCCCTGATGTCCTTTCGGCTGCCAGCCCTGGCAAGTAAAGCTTATAGCAGGGAAACGTTTGTTAGCTCATTGATCAGCTGGCTGGAGAGACAGACGTTTCCAAAATGTCACCTCTAAGAATGATGAAAAACTCCAGTGCTGTGTTCCGTCAGGTGACTGCCCCTCCAACCTCTTGCTGCTCACAATGCTTGGCACGTGCGGCCGTGGTTATACTGCTAGAGGAAATTTGCCGGAGGTACAGTCCAGGCTTAATGGAAGCTCAGTTGTTTACCCTGAGGCTGTTCTGTAGCCTTCAGGATCCCCAAGTCTAGTGTGGATAATGAGTGTCCACATTCTTTCTTCACTCGAATCTTGCTTTCCTGGAAAGGCAATACTATAGGTGGAAATGTCACATGGAGGCCTAAATCCAGTTTGAGAGTAGTGCCATGAAATGAATTGATGGAGAAATGGCAAGTTAGGAAAAATTAAGACCTAGTGATTCAGTAGGTTTATTTTAGTTGGACTAAACAGAGGTAGGC
Organism: Anolis sagrei ordinatus; assembly: GCF_025583915.1. NCBI lineage: Eukaryota > Metazoa > Chordata > Lepidosauria > Squamata > Anolidae > Anolis > Anolis sagrei. The sequence goes on from NW_026847993.1 coordinate 35,583,606, forward strand.
CATTGTGTCAGAACAGTCTTCTCTTAAAAGGAGGCCTTAGAATTAATGTTTGAGGGTTGAATGAAAAGTAATGCCTCCACCTTATTTTTATTTATTTATTTATTTTGAATATTTGTATATTTCTACATGCTCTTCTCAATCGCCTTCATTACTTGGGTTTGGATGGGAATATTTTAATAAACCAAATGCAGAAATAATCTTTAGAATTATTAGAGTTTTTTTAGAGTACATAGAGTAGAGTACATAATCTTTAGAAACTCTAAAATTACAACAGCAAAACAGCAGAGAGGAAACAACCAGGCACATCTTAACACCTCTCAACAAAACATTTTCCCAGGCTCAGCCAGGCCTTCAAATGCTAATGAAGGTGGTCAGCTGAAACATTCACACCTAGCTTCAGCAGAGAAGAGCTCTTTGCCCCACCCCAGTCATTCCACAGATATATAAACCCTTTTTCCTATTTCCAACAGACCTCACTACCTCTGAGGATGCTTGCCATAGATGCAGGCGAAACGTCAGGAAAAATGCCTCTAGAACATGGCCATATAGCCCGAAAAAACCCACAAGAACCTAGTGATTCCAGTCATGAAAGCCTTCGACAATACTTAGAATGTGCTCTTTAACTACCACTATTCACTTTTCCACATAATCACCAAACAATTGGATACATTTCTGCCAACAGTGAACAGGTTTTCTAAAGCCGTCACAGAAGAAGTCGGCACTCTGTTTCCACAACCCATCGTGCACAGATCTTCCAATAGCCAAGCAAAGCAATAATGTAACCCACATGTTCTTGTGAAATCCTGATTATGCTTGAAATTTCTCTCTGAGTGATACGACAATCGTCCTGAATCAATCTGTCAACTTTTTGCTTGTGAAACTTGGTGGTTGCTGTCACAGGACATCCAACTCTTTGTTTGTCATGCAAGTCAGATGTTCCCACCTCAACATCTTTAAACTTACTCGCCCAACGACGCACAGTACTCACATCAACACAATCACCATAAACAGGTTGCATTCTCTGCTGAATCTTCTTTGGGGTGACACCTTCTGCTGTCAAGAATTCAGTAACTGCACGTTGCTTAAGTCGCATTGACCAACTGTGCAGGGTTCCATACTTCGTACTTTAACAACACAACTGTTCAATGCTAAGACTTCCCACCAAAATAGAACTTAGTCCTCCTCCTGTTCAGCAAGAAGGGAAGTTGGAGGAAGGATGTTCAAGTCCTAGTAGGTGAAGACAAATAAACCTCAATGTAATGAAAGTCTACATGCCCAGAGCTGTGAGGTGCACTCTCTCAATATTGTTGGGTATCTAGACATGGGCTGAGACAAGTCTTCTTAAAGGTAGACTGATGTCTCCTGACTGGCTACTGAAAGCAATTTCAGACCACCTCATGACCATTGATCCCTACCACAGTAATCAGGCCGGGGAGGGGGGGACGGGACTTGAGGGGCTTCACCCCTTTCCCCCCCAAATTCCCAGGGTGGTCTGTGAGAAGGCCTTACTGGTACATTATTTAAACTGTTATGTTTATTCATATCATGACCTGATCACCATGCTCAATATACCCCATATGCATGGGGGTATTGGGATAACGATACAAAAGGTTTGCTAGGGTAGACTCTCTCACTCAGACTCAGCTCTCGCCCCCAAACAAACTCAGCCCCCCCCCCTAATCAAAATCCTGGCTACGGCACTGGCTGTAATAATAATAATAAAATAACACTTTTTTAATACCCCGTCACCATCTCCCCAAGGAGACTCATGGCACCAAACTCCAAAACACCGGATGATCTCTCCCAGGAGTTACAACCTTCTAACTCCTAACTTACTATTCTACTTGGACGTTGCTCTGATTTGTGGTTCTTGACTTCTGTGTATTTATTACTGGAGATTTTGTGCTTTGGCTTCTGAACTCTTGTAACTGTAGGGAAGCTTCAACTTTTCAGATGGTCTGGATTTCTGTTCCAGAAGCATCACCCAATTACTTACTTACTTAGGTGATCCCTCGTTGGACAAGTAGGATAGTCTTCCATGATCAGTATTCTTGTGGATCCATAGGTGGCTGTGGTGACCTATTCTTGACTGGCATCTTCTCCCACAGTGAGGGTGTTGGTTTCCAGGTGGAAGTCGGTCTCTGTCGGGGTTGGCTTGAAGCGCCTTCCTCTTGGCACATTTCTCTCTTTCACCCTCAATTCATGCCTCTTCAAATTGTGCAGCACTGCTGGTCACAGCTGACCTCCATCTGGAGTGCTCAAGTGCCAGGGCTTCCCAGTTCTCAGTGTCTATGCCAGAGATTTTTAGGTTGGCTTTGAGCCCATCTTTAAATCTCTTTTCCTGTCCACCAACATTTCGTTTTCCGTTTTTGAGTTCGGAGTAGAGCAATTGCTTTGGGAGATGGTGGTCAGGCATCCGGACAACATGGCCGGTCCAGCAGAGTTGATAGCAGAGGACCATCGCGTCAATGCTGGTAGTCTTTGCTTCTTTCAGCATGCTGACGTTTGTCCACTTGTCTTCCCAAGAGATTTGCAGGATTTCCCCAAGGCAGCACTGATGGAATCATTCCAGGAGTTTCATGTGACGTATGTAGACAGTCCACATTTTGCAGGCGTATAGCAGGGTTGGGAGGACAATAGCTTTATAGACAAGCACCTTGGTCTTTCTACGGATGTCCTGGTCCTCAAACACTCTCGGCTTCATTCGGAAAAATGCTGCACTCGCGGAGCTCAGGCGGTGTTGTATTTTGGTGTCGATGTTGACTTTGGTGGAAAGGTGGCTGCCAAGTATGGTCAACATTTTCTAATGTTACACCATTAAGCTGTATTTCTGGCATTGGAGAGGGATTGGCTGGTGACTGCTGGAAGAGCACTTTGGTTTTCTTGATGTTCAATGACAGGCCGAGCTTCTCGTATGCTTCTGCGAAGGTGTTTAGAGTGGCTTGTAGATCTTCTTCTGAATGTGCACAGACGACATTGTCATCAGTATACTGGAGTTCTATAACAGATGTTGTTGTAACCTTGGTTTTGGCTTTCAGTCTGCTGAGGTTAAACAGCTTGCCATCTGTCCGATAGATGATTTCCACTCCGGTGGAACGCTTCCCATCAACAAGGTGAAGTATCATAGCGATGAAGATGGAGAATAAAGTTAGGGCAATAACACATCCCTGTTTGACGCCTGATTTACTCAATACGGCCAAGGGATTGTGGGAGATGAAGTGTAATAACATCTACAGCTTTGCAACCTATGTTTCATTGTTTACTTGTTCAGTCGCTTCCGTCTCTTTGTGACTGGAAGCAACTGAACAGATAACCTATAATCTAACTGAATTGCACACCTTGCATCCTTTGAACATAGAGCAGGCTTTTCAATGCCAAAGGTACTAACTAGAAACCAACAAACTTTAAAAAAAGAAAGAGGAGAAATATATTTCTTATTTTGTTTATTATATATATATTTTTAAAAAGACATTTCTGTTGCAGGCTTCTGTTAGTGTGTGTGTGTGTGTGTGTGTGGAGAATATTTACTGTCAAGGGACTAAGATCCATGCATAGATATTTCATGAAGGGAAATAAATATTTTAAGATGCAAACACTGGAGTGTGTTGGCACTTCAAAACAGGGTCAGAGGATTTGTTCGTCTTTCAGAAGTGTTGGTGTTTTAATGTATATCACGGCAAACAGTGAGCCTTTCATGATAAAGTAACAGCTCTGTTGCTTTTGCCAATTTGGGAAAACACACACAGGCACATTCCCTCTTCCACACACTGAGTTCCTTTTTGTTTCAAAAGATCACAAGATTTCTGGGTCTATAAATAGCGGTCTAGGAGACTTCTTCAAAACGAAGATGGAAGTTCTTAAAGAAAAGATTGGTTATTCTATCTGGAACCACATGGGAAAGACCACCGGAAAAGCTGCTCCCAGACAAGTTAACTTCTGCTCCTTTTAATAAAGATAATTTCATTGAGATGAGCAAAGACAAGGAGATGCTTTCAGTCAAAATGCATGGCCAAAATAGCAGCAGAACTTCCTTGGACCTTGGCTGGATGGATACCAAAAAAAAGGAGGGGATAGATTTTGAAAATTGGGGTATAGGAGTAAATTAATAGGAGCATAGTGTCTAGATCTAGGGAAGTAATGCTACCCCTCTATTCTGCTTTGGTTAGACCACACCTGGAATATTGTGTCCAATTCTGGGCACCACAATTGAAGAGAGATATTGACTCTAAGCTGGAATGTGTACAGAGGAGGGCGACTAAAGTGATCAAGGATCTGGAGAACAAGCCCTATGAGGAGCCACTTAAAGAGCTGGGCATGTTTAGCCTGAAGAAGAGAAGGCTGAGAGGAGATATGAGAGCCATATGTGAGAGGAAGTCACATATGGCGGAGGGAGCAAGCTTGTTTTTTGCTTCCCTGGAGACTAGGACGCGGAACAATGGCTTCAAACTACAAGAAAGGAAATTCCATCTGAACATGAGGAAGAACTTCCTAACTGTGAGAGCCGTTCAGCAGTGGAACTCTCTGCCCCGGAGTGTGGTGGAGGCTCCTTCTTTGGAAGCTTTTAAACAGAGGCTGGATGGCCATCTGTCAGGGGTGATTTGAATGCAATATTCCTGCTTCTTGGCAGGGGGTTGGACTGGATGGCCCATGAGGTCTCTTCCAACTCTATGATTCTATGATTCTATGATTCTATGATCTCCCTAATTTGGTAATCCTGAGCCATCACTGGCCTAGGAGCAAGAGGTGAGAACTATCTGAAGTGGCTTAGATAATAATAATAATAATAATAATAATAATAATAATAATAATAATCAATTTATTTATATTCTGCCCTTCTCACCCCGAAGGGGACTCAAGCGGATCACAAGTACACATACACGGCAGACATTCAATGCCATTTGTATAGATAGTACACAGACAGACAGCACAGAAGGAGGTGTTGTTTCGATGCCATGGACGATTGGGCTCAAGTCCACAGGGAGTGCTGTTGCTCCATCCTCTATGACGAAGAGCCGTCAGGACTTCCTCATTCCAGCATTTTCTGATCTTCTTTTTCTTAATTAGCGGCCCCTAATTTCTCTAATTGCAGCTAAAGCTGTTTTCGAACTGCTTAGGTAAACAGTGAGCAGGGCTGATGGTTGGCCGCTCATGGCGACCCATGTGATGAAGTCGCTAGTCTAACACATGAATTACTGCACCACACTGACTCTTTACTATATCAGCACAAAATGTTACATCAGCTTGAAACTGTTCTAATTGTCAGGACTCCTCATAAGAAACATTCGGATTTGTAGTTTACAGAAGTACTTAAGATCCTCTAACTATAGTGCTGTAGCGCAGTGCTTCTTACGTGGAGGTGACTAGTCCCTAGCTTTCTGTAGGAGACCATCGGGGTTATTATCCTAATGGACCATATTTGTGCTTATTGATGGCAACTGGAAGCTTGCCATGGACTGCTGCCCATAGTGTGCCAATTAGCATTTGTATACAAAGTACCAATTTGGGTAGCACTAATCTAAAGATCTTCGCCAAAATATAATTTCCAAAATCCCCTGATTTAATTACCAGTTTTTCCCTTTCAGATGTACTTTGGAGACTGTAGTTTAGAGACATATGCAATTGTGCATAGTCCTCTTCAATATGCCACACAAATCCCAGGATTCTTTAGAATGGAGCAGTGACAATCAAATTTATTTATTTATTTATTATTCGAACTTATATGCCGCCACTCCCCTGGGGCTCGGAGCGGCTTACAAGAACAGGCTAAAATCTAACACAATTTAAAAACAATTTAAAACAATTTAAAAACAGCAATATTAAAAATCAAAGGCCTGTCGAAACAGATATGTCTTACATGCCCTGCAGAAAGCTGATAAGTCCCGGCAAGGCACGGACTTCAGGTGGCAGAGTATTCCAGAGTGATGGTGCCACTGCTGTGAAGGCTCTGCATCTGGTTGCTGTTAGATGCAAGGTCTTGACACTGGGAATTTCCAACAAATCTTGGTCCTCAGAACGGAGGGATCTCTGGGGTTGGGAGGGGGTGAGGCGATCCCTCAGGTACATCGGCCCCAGACCATGCAAGGCCTTAAAGGTGAGTACCATCACTTTGAAAGTTATCCGGTGCTCAATTGGTAACCAATGCAGCTGCAGCGGACATGACTGAACTTAATGTCAGGGAAAAAACTTTACCTATCACTGAATACAATAACATTGAGGCAACATCCAGAGAGTGTGTTACCTTCAAGTTCCATTTTGTGAGCTCAACAGTGGGATCTGGTTGACCATGTTAGAGAACACACTCTGAATCAGAGTCGGAGCCTGGAAAGTTACTTTTTCGAAATTATCCATGCCTGTTATCAATTTGTTCAAAACATGATCTGTTGCAATTTTGAGAAGTAAAACGACAAGGTGTTGAAGCTCTTGCATTGCTTGTTATTTTCTCTTAATGGTCTGTGTACTTTTAGGCTCGATACGAGACTGTCTTAAAAACCTAGACTATCCAATTAATACTTTGCTAAAATTTCCTTTTGAAAGGTGGCTTTGATTCAAGTCACCCATTTCACCGATAAGGTGACTTTGTTCTGACTCCTGTTTCTTCTGGAATGCCACTCCATCCTGCCCTTGTTGCTGAAAAAGAAATATATCCAGCAATAATTCGTTACAGGTTGCAGCATTACTTGCAACTTGTTCCTCCCAACCTCTGCCTTAGTCACCTCCAGATTGGATTACTGTAATGCACTCTATGTGGAGCTACCCTTGAAAACGGCCCGGAAATTTCAATTGGTTCAACGAGCGGTGGCCAGGTTGTTAACTGGTGCTCCTTACAGGAAGCAGTCAACCCTCCTGTTTAAGGAGCTCCATTGGCTGCCGTTCATTTTCCGGTCCCAATTCAAGGTGCAGGGTGCTTACCTACAAAGCCTTAAACTGTTTGGGACCTGCCTACCTGCATGACTGCATCACTGTGTACGAACCCACATGATCTCTTTGATCATCTGGAGACACCCTGCTCGCGCTCCCACCTCCATCGCAAGGGTGATTGGTGGGGACGAGGGACAGGGCCTTCTCGGTGGTGGCCCCTCGACTCTGGAACTCACCTCCCAGGGACATCAGACATGCCCCAATGCTGGCAGTCTTTAGGAGGAGCCTGAAAACGTGGTTGTTCCAGTGTGCCTTCCCAGAATAAGGAAACTCCCAACAATATGTCCCTAAATGCACTTTTTAGTGATCTAGGATTATCTACATGCTCTATCCCTCTCCAAAATTTCTATCCTGTTTATATGTCACCTGGTCACGCCCAGCATTATTTTTTTTAAATATTAATAATTACATTTGGCCCTGCCATAGGTTTTTAAACACTGTTGTGTTATTATTAATGTTTATTTATTTATTTATTTATTTAAAAGTTTTGTATACCGGCCTTCTCACCTCTCTTGAGGGACTCAGACCGGTTTCCAACCATAATATCAGATACAATCAATAAAACATCATAATACATATTACAGTAAAACATTAAAACAGCAATTACAATCAATAACTATAATGGTCAGTCGTGACACTAAAATCGTTGCTCATCACCCTCCCTCCATATCTCAGGGTGTTGGCTCACTCGTCGAATGCCTGTCTCCATAACCAAGTCTTCACCTGTTTCCTAAATGTCTGGCTAGAAGGGGCGGTTCTGATCTTCAGTGGGAGAGAGTTCCAGAGTCGAGGGGCCACCACCGAGAAGGTCCTGTCCCTCGTCCCCACCAGACGCGCTTGCGAGGCCAGTGCGACCGAGAGCAAGGCCTCTCCAGACGATCTTAATAATCTTGATGGTTCATAGGGGAGAATACGTTCGGAGAGGTAAACGTATTTTACCTATTTGCTATTTTATGAGTTTATTTATTGTTTGTATTATTGTTGTTGTTGTTTTTTGCTGATGTATTGTGAGCTCAGCCTCATGTAAGCCGCACCGAGTCCCTTGGGGAGATGGTAGCGGGGTACAAATAAAGTTTTATTATTTATTATTATTTTTTGTCTGATCCAGCGGAGACTTTTCTTACCGCTCTTTAGCCGAAAGAGATAAACGTTCTTGGCAGAGGGAGCTCCATTATGGTCAACGGAGTCAAACCGATGACCTCCTTTAACCTGCGCCAGGAGAATGTGCTTAGCGTTTGCTGGAGACGCATGGAAGGAAAGCAAAAAAAACCAACAACGTGAAATAGGAAGACCGTAGCTGCTGTCCGATTTGTAACATTACTCAAACTGTAATCATGTTGATTGTACTGCATTAGCATTCTAATTTCCAATTTGGGGTTTTGCTAACATAATCTCCAGCCGAGTACATCTAATCTTCATGTGCAACCCAAAGTCTTTATATAAACTCGGCGGATTTACCTCCATGTGTCTCTCCTAAACGGAGCCGTGTCTTCTGGCTGAGCTGTAGAGACATTAAATTACTAAGTAAATCAATACGGCATTGTTATGTCACTGTATCTTTTTCAAAGACCAGCTCAAATTTTGTCTGCTGTCTCTTTGATCCATTCCATTTAGTTCTAAGTACACTTGTTATTATAGTAACTGTTGTTTGTATGTTATTTTAGCTTCTTCTTCTTCTTTTTTTTCAAAAAAGAAGAAAAATCTGAAGTAGCTATTTAGCAATTTAAATGAAAATGTAATTAGGTTACATCTGTTTTACATGCACGTAATGCCACGCAGATGTAAACTTCTATTAAAGCCATATTTCCTTTCAGGCAAACTTACCCCCTCCCTTTTCTTTTTGCCCTCTCCCTCCTCTCCCCAAATTTTCCCAATCAAGAAACAAATATTTCTTCTTTTAGAAAAAAAAAGAAAGCTGTAATATATACACACAACTTATTTAAATCTGAAGGAAACAAAGCTATGTATTCCTCGTAGAGAGCAGATATGACAAAATAAATGATATGCTAATTCTTTTATTTATGAGCATAGCATCAAATGGAAGACACAGTTTTTGAGTAATTAAGGAGCATGCCTACTTTTTTCCCCTTTTCTCTTATGGGGGGACTGGGAGAGGAAAGTCCTGTCAATCTTTATTTTCATATGTTAATTCATTTAAATGGCATGTGAAGTTAAGAGGCAAAGGAGCAAGAGGGAAAAACTGGAAATTTAAAAACCAATGGGTGGATTATTGGTTTTAGAGTGAGAATATTCTGAATTAAAAGACAGACTAGACGCTCCTTGGGTTGAGTTTGGCTTGGCAGTAGGTCAGTTAGAGTTTGGCACCACTTTAATTGCCATGGTTCAATGGTATGGAACGAAGAGAGTTGTAGTTTGATGAGGCACCATTACTCTTTGGCAGAGAAGGCTAGACCTTGTAAAGCTGCAATTCCTATGACTGCATAGCGTTGAACCATGGCAGTTAAAGTCGTATCAAACTGCATTAATTCAACAGTGTACATGCACCATAAGTCAGCTAATTGGTTTTGGGTTTATAKTCCACTTTTTCCGTGTAATGCAGTGGTTCCCAACCTTTTTTTTAAAAACCCAAGGACCACTTAGACCAGGGAACACTTAAACAGGGACCATTTGATTGGGGACCACTTTGACCAGGGTCCACTTTCACCAGGGATCACTTTGACCAAGGAACACYTAAACAGGGACCACTTGATTGGGGACCACTTTGACCCAGGGTCCACTTAACCAGGGTCCACTTTGACCAGGGACCACTTTGACCAAGGAACACTTAAACAGGGACCACTTGATTGGGGACCACTTTGACCAGGGTCCACTTAACYAGGGACCACTTTGACCAGGGACCATTATGACCAGAGACCACTTTGACCAGGGAACGCTTAACCAGGGACCACTTGATTGGGGACCACTTTGACCAGGGTCCACTTTGACCAGGGACCACTTTGACCAGGGTCCACTTTAGCCAGGGACTACTTTGACCAGGGACCACTTTGACCAGGGTCCACTTTGACCAGGGTCCACTTGACCAGGGACCACTTTGATCAGGGTCCACTTAACTAGGGACCACTTGACTTTGACCAGGGAWCAAGTGATCCCTGGTCAAAGTGGTCCCTGGTCAAGTGGTCCCTGGTCAAAAAGAGGTTGGKAACCACTTTTTTTTTTGGTCGTGTCAGGAGCGACGAGAAACTGCAAGTCACTTCTGGTGTGAGAGAATTGGCCGTCTGGAAGGACGTTGCCCAGAGGACACCCGGATGTTGTGATGTTTTAACATCCTTGTGGGAGGCTTCTCTCATGTCTTCGCATGAGGAGCTGGAGCTGACAGAGGGAGCTCATCCATGCTCTCCCCGGATTTGAACCTGCGACCTGTCGGTCTTCAGTCCTACCGGCACAGGGGTTTAACCCACTGCGTCACCGGAGGCTCCTGATTTACACAGTTCCCCAGCCATGCTAGCTATGGACTTCTATTAACTGGGATCCAAAAAAAGGAACTTTTTCACGCTTTGGATGTGTTTTATAGTTGGAGACAAACAACATTCTCCAGTTGTTGCTGTTGCTGTTGTTTTCAGGTACCTTCCAGAAAAACGGGATTTTGTGCTTATCCTTTTGGAGTTTCTGATTGAGCTTGTTTTCTCCCCGAATGGGCTGTATATTTCCCCTGCTGAGGAAGACCTTAGGGTAGAAACATGTTGAAGCTACTCAAAACTTTTCATGTGTATATACATCTTGTTTAATCAAGTGGGTTTAGCGTTAAAGAACTTTTGTGCATGTGCAAACAAAGCAGCCAGCTCTGGCCACCTGGTGTGCCGAACACCAACTGTGCTTGCTTGCATGAGAATTTCGCACATTCCTCTTTTGCATTCCAAGCAGAACTTTGGAGGCTTGATTCGTCATGTATTTTATCATTTGAATTTATAAGACACCTGTAAAACAGGTCTTCGGGGCTCACTACAGTTTGAAGAATAAAACACTAATATGGTCCGGAGATCTAAAAGCGCAACTGTAAAACCAAAAAGCTAAAAATATTACATGGGCCCAAATCCTTTGAAAGCAAGGAAGGAAACAAAATGAACAAGAAATGACACAACAAGAAAGAAAGGAAGCACTGCCCCTCCTTCCTACTCAAACACATGTAGTAGGAATTAAAGGATGAAAGATTTAGAAAGAGAAATGTTCAAGGAAGAAATGCGGAAGGGAAGAAATCTGTATAAATAAAAATGTAATGTTTGTTTGTGGGATTAACATAACTCAAAAAGACACTGGACGAATTGACACAAAATTTGGACACAATACCCCTAACAGACCAACGAGAGACCATCACTCATAAAACCCCCCACAAAAACAGCAGAAAGGACTTGAAATCCCTCCAAAAAAAAAAAGAGCAAGAGGGAGGGAGGGAAAGAAAGAAGGAAGGAAAGAGAAAAAGAAGCATGGAAGCAAAGAGCGGAGGAAGGAAGGAAAGAGATAGAGAAGGAATATTTTGGAGGAGGTTCTCCATCCAATTCCAAGATCCCAATTCGTGAAGATCCAGCTAGAGAAAACTGGGCAAACTAGAATTCCAAGCCAAATAATTCCTGCGGTTGAACATTATATCTTCAAAACCGAGCCCTGGCTTTGGCAACATATTATTGGGGGGCTAAGCCCCTTATCCGTCCAGGCTTAGATGGAGCATACGAGAAGCTCGGCCTGTTACTGAACATCGAGAAAACTAAAGTGCTGTTCCACCAGTCACCAGCCAATCCCTCTCCAATGCCAGAGATACAGCTTAATGGTGTTACATTAGAAAATGTTGACCATTTCCACTACCTTGGCAGCCACCTCTCCACCAAAGTCAACATCGACACCGAAATACAACACCTCCTGAGCTCTGCGAGTACAGCATTTTTCTGAATGAAGCACGGGACATCCGTAAGGATACCAAGGTGCTTGTTTATAAAGTTATTGTCCTCCCAACCGTGTTATACGCCTGCAAGATGTGGACTATCTACAGACGTCACATGCAGCTCCTAGTACGATTCCATACAAAAAAACCCTGCAAATCTCTTGGGAAGACAAGCGGACAAATGTCAGCGTGCCAGAAGAAGCAAAGACCACCAGTATTGAAGCAATGGTCCTCGGCGATCAACTCAGCTGGACCGGCCACGTTGTCTGGATGCCTGACCACCGTCTCCCAAAGCAGTTGCTCTACTCTGAACTCAAGAAGGGAAAACGGAATGTTGGCACGCAAGAAAAGAGATTGAAAAATGGGCTCAAAGCCAACCTCAAAAAAACTGGCATAGACACCGAGAACTGGGAAGCCCTGGCCCTTGAGCGCTCCAGCTGGAGGTCACCTGTGACCAGCAGTGCTGTAGAATTTGAAGAGGCACGAATGGAGGGCAAAAGAGAGAAACATGCCAAGAGGAAGGCACATCAAGCCAACCCCAACCGGGACCGCCTTCCACCTGGAAACCAAACTGCAGGAGATGATGCAGGTCAAGAATAGGGCTCCACAGACACCTACGGACCCATCCTACTTGGACAACAAAGGATCGCCTAAGTAAGTAAAGTACATACACATATTTTGGAGGAGGTTCTCCATTCACTTCCAAGATCCCAATTCGTGAAGATCCAGCTAGAGAAAACTGGGCAAACTAGAATTCCAAGCCAAATAATTCCTGAGGTTGAACATTATATGTTCAAAACTGAGCCCTGGCTTTTGGCAACGTATTATTGGGGGGCTAAACCCCTCATCAGTCCAGGCTTAGATGGAATCTCAACACAACTAGGCCCATTCGCCATTACCATCCTAATTTATCTATCGATTCGCAGTTGTCTTGCGTGCTTCCTTTTACTTTGGGAATTTAAATAAAGCTGTTAGACACATCTGCAAATAAAAGATAGCGTTTTCAAAACAAACCCAGCCCCCGCGACACGATTAATAACAATTATGGAAAGCGGTGGGTTCTTTCCCTCCTCCTTCCCTCCTTTCCAACACATAACATCTTTGCCTGCATGTGTTATGACAGCTCTCATCGTTGATGGAGTAAATGAATATCTGTTGTGACTGCCAAAGTCGGGGAGAGGGCATGCGAAACTTGGATGCGGCAACAGTTCATGTTTCACCAACAGAAGGAGTTTGATTTATTGCGATACAAGAAGGGCGAGGTAGACCCTAAATACCGTTCTACCGGCTTGCTGCTTTCACTCCCCTTGTCTGTTAAATATGCAAGTACAAACAGCTTTAACGCGGCTCTTTACCTAGAAACAAGCCCCGGGCATCATCCACATACTTTTAACATATGAAAATTGAGCTGCTTTGAACTTGTATGTTTTTGATAACTGCTTGGTATTCTTCCTGGAGGTTCACCTGTGGGCTCTTTTTTTCTTTCCAAGTCCAAATCCCTTTGATTAAGTGCCAGGACAGATAGCTCTCAATGAATAACTCCAGTCTCATAATTCTTCCTTCTTTCAGAGTTGAAAGGGAGCCCGCTTGAGCGTTCAATAGGTAAATCCTCCGATTTAGCTCCAGCGATTCAGGCGCGGAGACGGAGAAGGTTTTTAATTCCAAAGCACAGTTCAGATGGGCTACCAAATGTTGGCATACAGTTTGTTGCCAGAAGCTGTAGGATTGCTTTATGTGGTTTTTTTTTTTTAAGTGGGATTAGAAGAAGGAAAACTTTGAGTTTTGGATCAGAATAGTCATACTTAGAACAGATCCTCTGAAATCAGAAGAAATTTGACCATAAAGTAAACTAAGGTTAATGAGTCTACTCTAGTTTAATGAGTCTTTACTAAAGGGCCCAGAAATGGGACAACTCAACAAAGTGAGTTGTATTGTTGAAGGTTTTCATGGCTGGAATCACTGGGTTGTTGTAAGTTTTTCGGGCTATATGGCCATGTTCTAGAAGCATTCTCTCCTGATCTTTCGCCAGCATCTATAGCAAGCACCCTGAGAGGTTGTAAGGTCTGTTGGAAATGTTTGTGCCGTCATGCCTGGGGGCTCTAGCTTTTATTGAAAGAGGCATGAATGTGACATATTTCCCCATGGGACTGCTTCTTGCCCTCCTTTAGGAAACTGGAACTCCCAAAGACCCAAACACTGTAGATAACTCAAAATAAGTTTTATTGTTCACAAAGAGTTATCTCTTTAAGGCAATAAGCTGGAAGTTTCAAAGGGGTGAAGGAAAATGTACATCACAGTCTCTGGTTGCCTTGGATCCAAGAAGGTTTGAATCTGAGAAGCTTTTCCAGGTCCCTCTTTCTCAATGGCTGTAAATGCCAGAGCAATCCACAACCCCAGTCCAGATGGCCTATGTTTGAAGGCACAGGGTCTTCCTCTGGTGCCAAAGGAACTGGTCTGAAGGCACTTGAGACTTCCCAACATCGTTCAGGTTGGTCTGAACATGAAGCATAAGTCTCAAGGGTAAAAACCTCAGAATCGGTGCTGAGAGGTAATTTAATCAGGGGCTTTTAGAGCTAAGTCTCTTACTCACGTCCATTTGATAGAAACTCTGATGGCAGAATGAAAAAGGGAAGCACTCTCCTCCTCCAGGAAGAGGTGGAGCCAAACAATTGAGCTGAAAAAGCAATTCAACTGGTGCAAACAACACTGATTGACAGCTATAAATAATCAATCAATCAATCCAACCAGGCCCGTAGCCAGGATTTTGATTCGGGGGGGGGGGGGGGGGGGGGCTGAGTCTGAGTGAAAGAGGGTCTCCCCTAGCAAACCTTTTGTATCGTTACCCCAATACCCCCATGCATATGGGATATATTGAGTATGGTGATCAGATCATGATATGAATAAACATAACAGTTTAAATAATGCACCAGTAAGGCCTTTTTCGCGAACCACCATGAGAATTTCGGGGGAGGGCTGAAGCCCCCTGATCGCCCCCCCCCCCCCCCCCCCCGGCTACATGCCTGAATCCAACTATAGCATCCAAATTGGGAAGCTGTGAGTTTTCTGGGCTGTATGTCCATGTTCCAGAAGGATTGTCTCCTGACGTTCTACTGCATCTATGGCAGACATCCTCAGAGGTTGTGAGGTTGACCTCACAACCTCTGAAGATGCCTGCCACAGATGCAGGCAAAACATCAGGAGAGAATGCCATGAAAGCCTTCAACAATACATAGCATCCAAATTGCTCTTGTGCAGCTATGAATGTTATCAGATATCGGTGCATGGCAGTATAGTGCGCATGTGCAGAAAAGGTTGAAGGGAGGCTCACACTGCTGGTTTCCTTCAAGATATGGGGGTTCTGAGTGGGAAGTTTGACTCAATTCTATCATTGGTGGGGTTCAGAATGCTCTTTGATTGTAGGTGAACTATAAATTCATGTAAGCCACACCAAGTCCCTTGGGAGTTGGTAGCGGGGTATAAATAAAGTATTATTATTATTATTATTATTGCTCTCTGGATGTAGGTGAACTACAACATCAAAACTCAAGGTCAATGCCCACCAAACCCTTCCAGTATTTTCTGTTGGTCATGGGAGTTCTGTGTGCCAAGTTTGGTTCAATTCCATCAGTGGTGGAGTTCAGAATGCTCTTTGATTGTAGGTTAACTATAATCCCAGCAACTACAACCAAAGGCGGCCCTAGGTAATTTTCAACGGTAAGCAAACAGTATTTTGGAGCCCCCCCCCCCAACCAATCACTGATATATATTTTCTGTTCGTCATGGGAGTTCTGTGTGCCATATTTGGTTCAATTCCATCATTGGTGGAGTTCAGAATGCTCTTTGATTGTAGGTGAACTATAAATCCCAGCAACTATAACCCCCAAATGTCAAGATCTATTTTCCCCAAACCACCAGTACTCACATTTGAACATCTTGAGTGTTTGTACCAAGTTTGGTGCCATAGTTTGGTTCAATTCCATCATTGGTGGAGTTCCAGAATGCTCTTTGATTGTAGTGAACGATACATCCCAGCAACTACAACCTCCCAGGTAATTTTCAATGGCAAACAGTATTTTGTCCCCCCCCCCCAACCAATCACTGATATATATTTTCTGTTGGTCATGGGAGTTCTGTGTGCCATATTTGGTTCAATTCCATCATTGGTGGAGTTCAGAATGCTCTTTGATTGTAGGTGAACTATACATCCCAGTAACTACAACTCGCATATGTCAAGGTCTATTTCCCCCCCAAGAGCGCCTCAAGAGCGCCCCTGGGCAAAATCAACTATACTGCAAATGCTTATGTTGCGTAATGGGTTGAGCCGCCCCTGACTATAACTCCCAAATTACAAAATCAACCCCCACCCCAACTCCACCAGTATTCAAATTTGGGCACATCGGGTATTTGTGCCAAAACTGGTCCTGTTAACAAAAATACATCCTTCATAACAGATATTTACATGACATACATTCGTAATAGTAACAAAAATACAGTTATGAAGTAGCAAAGAAAAAATTGTGTAGCTGGGGGTCACCACAACATGAGAAACTATGTTAAGGGGTCACAGCATTAAGAAGGTTGAGAACGACTGCTCTAACACCCCTTTCTGTGCCAGACCTTAGTTTTTCTCTTGAGATCAGCTAACCACCTATTGACTAGGCATTGACCTGCAAGGTTAGCTTACTTCTTGGCATTACGGTTGCATTAATTGATTATTTTAATAAGTTGTCTCAATAAATCTTTGGATAACTCTTAATAAAATATGGCCAAAAAGCATCCTTTCCCCCCTCTGCTCACGCACTCAATTTGACAGACCAATAACAGTAGCAAGGGGTTGAATTAAAACCAGTAGATATAAGTATTGGAGGCCTCCTTGTTAATATCTCATTAACAAGGGTCTCCATTAAGTTATTATTATTATTGCCTTAAAACAGATTCTCACCTCTGAACCTCAATCAGCTAAGGATGTTTAATGAAAATGTAATAAATTATGAGAATTGATAGTGGAATGGAGGCTATAAAAAAGCAGATTAGATGAATACAAGGAGTCCTTGAGTTGCTTGACTGTTTGTGTCACACGTGTCTATTATGTTTGTTTCAACTTGCTTTTTCTGCATGTCAGGAGAGACTTGAGAAACTGCAAGTTGCTTCTGGTGTGAGAGAATTGGATGTTGCCCAGGGGATGCCCGGATGTTTGATGTTTTACCATCCTGGTGGGAAGCTAGAGCTGACTGTACAGGCACAACTGCACCAGAAGCTCCAATTTTGTTTGCTTTGCATTGAATGTTTGTTGCAGTCCTAAGTTTCAGGGACTCTGCAGATAGGTGGCTTCTTTTGGCTGCAATCATAGGGCAAGCCACCTGTCAATTATAGTTAGGTTCCCTGGTCCTGCCCCCTTTTTGGGTTTTAGAGGGAATAGGAACCAGTTTGGGTTCAGTCCACACAGAAAAGCCTTTCATGCAGGACATAACACCAAGAGCTCCTGTAGAAAGCTTCGTCTTCTACGGCTTGGCCGGGAGATATACAGCCCACAGCTTGGCTGGGGTTATACAGCCCTACAGTTCCTTTGCTGAAGGACTTCAGTCAGCCATCACGGAAACCTGAGTTCTTTTCCCCCTGGAAGTCTACAAAGCTCTGCTTGGTAAGGGTCACTCGCGGAAGCCAGAAGCAGTTGGTACCGGGTGCAGGGGCTCCACGCCAACAGAGGCAAAGACAGACTGCCCAGATTAGAAGTTAAGGATTTCCCCATTAGTTACAGTTATGAAGATAGTGCCTGTTCCCTGTGGACAAGATCGAGAGAGAGCCAATAGACTGTTAAGAAAGCCTTAAAGTACCTGTTTGTTTTCATTAATAAAGAACTTTGTTGAACCTTTAAGCAATCTAAAGACTCTGTTTAAGGAAATCCAAAGGCCTTTAATCTGAGGCAGCCCCGGCGTCCCGTTGGGCACACAGAATTTATGTCCTGTCTACAGTCTTATGCACAGGCCCAGCTTGCGACAGCACACTGATAGAAGGAGCTCAACCCAGTCTTCCTGGATTTGAACTGCTAACCTGTCAGTCAGCAGTCCTGCCAGCGCAGAGGTTTAACCCATTGCGCCACCGGTAGCTCCTCTAAACTTGCATTCCCACACACAAAAAATCCCATGTTATTAAGGTTTAGGGCCAGAGTTAAACTTTCCAAACTTATAAAAAGCTAAATCCTGAGACTGCTTACCTGTACTTTGAAGTGGTAGCATCTCATCCGCTGTTAGTAAAGCTAGTTATATTTCTTTACAATATATGCGCCACTGTTTCTACTTCCAGAAAACTTTTTTTTTGTTTTACATAAGTGAGAAAACACACAGGTCTGTGTTCCAATTATGTGATTACATGGATTCATATTACTTATGTCATTACACACAATTACTCTTACTAGGCTAAAACACCATGGTAAACGCATGCAAAATTATATACTAACACTTTAATTGGAAGTCTATTAAATACGGCAGACACACCTTCCAAAGTGGTACATTTCATAGCTGCGAGGGGTGAAAATATGTCTGCGCGTACATGCACATTGTTTGAGGTATCATTTTATATGTGTGGTTTTCTTTTTGTGCATGCAAATTCCATTTTGAATGGGGGCAGAATATTGGTTTTAAAAGCAGAAGCTGTTTAGAAATGTAAAGACACCAACCATTAACTATGAATATGTTTTAATGGTCTTTAAATGGGAATTTTTTTAAAAAAGTGTTTCTATTTAATTCTGTTTTAATGTTTGCATATTTGTATGAGTCTCTTTCAGGAGAAATAAAGGGGGATATAAATAATAATAATAATAATAGTTTTAATAACAATAACTTTGAAAAATAATAAATAATAATAATTTAATAAATAACAATAATTTTAATAAATAATAAAATAATAATAAAATAATAAAATAATAATTTTAATAATAATAATAATTTTAATAAATAATGATAATTAAATAAAATATTATTAAAATAATAATGATGATGATGATAATAATAATAATAACTTTGAAAAAGGATGGAAGAAAGGAAGGAAGGGAATGGAGGGAGGGAAGGGAGGGAGGGAAGAGAAGGAAGAAAGACAAAAGAGAAGGAGGAAGAAAAATGAAGGAAGGAAGGAGAGAGAGAGAAGGAGGAGAAAGAGGAAGGAAGGAAGGAAGAAAGGAGGAGGGAAGAAGAAGGAAGAGAAAAGAGAGAGGAAGAGGGAGGAAAGAGGGAGGAAGGAAAGAAAGACAAAGGGAGGGAAAGAAGGAAGGAGGGAAGGGAAGAGAAGGAAGGAAGGGAAGGAAGGAAGGGAGAGAAGGGAAGAAGAGAAGGATGGAAGGAAGGATGGGAAGGGAAGGGAAGGGAAGGAGGAAAGAGAGAAGGAAGGGAAGGCGAGAAGGAAAGGAAGGAAGGAAAGAGTAAGAGAGGGGGAAAGAGGGTAGAAAGAGGGAAGGAAGGACGGAGAGGAACAGAAGGAAGGAGGGAGGAAGAAAGAGGGAGGGAAGGAAGGAGAAAGGAAAGAGAGAATAGGATAGCATGGTGTGAGAGAGGAGGGCCTGAAAAATGAGCCGAAGGGGCTGCGTCTGGCCCTCAGACCCCCATGCATTTGGGATATATTGAATATGGTGATCAAGATCATGATATGAATACACATAACAGTTTAAATAATGTACCAGTAAGGCCTTCTCATGGACCCATGAGAATTTCGGGGGGGGGGGAAGCCCCTCACAAGCCCCCCCCCCCCCCCCGGCTACATGCCTGATGCCTGATCTACACTGTGGGATTAATGCAGTTTGGCACCACTCGAACCGCCGTGGCTCAATCCTATGGAAACAATGAGTTGTAGTCTTACAAGGTATTTAGCCTTCTCTGCCAAAGAGGGCTGGTGCCTCTCCAAACTACAAAACCCGTGATTCCATATCATTGAGCTATTGCACTTTTGTCCCGGAATACCGTTGTGCTTCAAACTTTGGACCTTGGTTTCCGGGGGGGGGGGGGGGGGGAGAACTGCCTCTATCTAATTTCTTAGATTTTCCTTTCTTTTAGACATTTGTGGAGTGAGATAATTTCCACCCGGTATGTTTGCAAAGACTTAAGCCCATATGGCTGCACAGGAAAGAACCAGCTATTCAATTAAATTTTTAGTATTCAAATCTACTTTGCTCGGGCCCATGGGTCCAGGGCTTCGTAGCCCTCTTAATCCCTTTCCCCTTTTGCAAGATGGTAAAAAAAATGACATCAGCCCTCCAACATCTGCACTGGTTTCGTTTTCTCTCCCAAGCAAAATGGAAGGTGCTGCTGATATGACTAACAATGCCTTACAAGGCTTGGATCCATGTGTCTCTGAAAAAGGAGTTCTCAACCTTTGGACCACAAGCCAGCCAGAACTAGATTTCAAACTTATTACTACTGTAATTTAATCTTGATACCATGTATTTTAATTTATGTATATTATTGTAATGTGCTTTAATATATGTCTTTTATTGTATTATTTTATGGTGACGAGTTTTGACTGTGGTGTGCTCTGCCTCAAGCTATAAGGAGAGGCGGGTAGCACATTATTATTATTATTATTATTATTATTATTATTATTATTATTATTATTGGGTTGTTGTGAGTTTTTCAGGCTGTATGGCCATGTTCCAGCAGCATTCTCTCCTACCATTTTGCCTGCATCTTTGGCTGGCATCGATCTGTCTGCACACTTCATTCGAAAATACATCACACTTGGGAAGTGTTCAACTTATAATTTTGGGATAAGAAATCCAGCATATATCTCTTGTTTGCTTCGTCATACTGTGTTTTGTGTCAGTAAAATAATAACTAGCTGTCCCCTGCCACGTGTTGCTGTGGCCCAGTCTGGTGATCTGGAAAATAAAGTAATGAGAAAGTGTTGGTTTCTAATATATGTAATTTCTCTATCCTCATGGGTAAACAGTATTTGCTGTTTCTTTGCCAGTGTTGATGTGGAGATTGTCTGGTTTGTCTACTCTGGAACATGCAACATAGAATTGTCCTTCTATAGAGGCCCCTTTCAAATCTATGATATTATATCAGTGTATGTGTGAATCATATCTATCTATCTATCTATCTATCTATCTACATCTATGGCTGGATGGCTCTTTTGTCATGAGGGCTTTGATTACGTTTTCTTGCCCTGGTGAAGGAAGTTGGATTGGATGACCTTAAGTATTTTCTGTTGGTCATGGAGGTTCTGTGTGGGTTTTGACCTATAAAGCTCTATATGGTTCTGGCCCAGCTTACTTGTCCGAACGCATCCACCCCTACGTCCCATCTCGTAATCTAAGACCATCCGGGGAGGCCCTGCTCTCACTCCCATCAATTGCACAAATGTGTCTGGCGGGGACAAGAGACAGGGCCTTCTCAGCGGTGGCCCCTCGCCTATGGAACACACTCCCAAATTAAGAAAGATCTGCTCCCTCCCTCCTGGCTTTTAGAAATAAATTAAAATCATGGCTTTGGGATCAGGCCTTCGGACAGTAGAGTTTGTAGAGTTTGTAGAGTTTAAAGGACATGGACTAGAATGACAATACGACTGTCGAGACTGTTTTTATTATTTATTGTTTTAATGATTGCTTATGTACTGTCTGATTGTGATTTATGTTTAATTGTGGTTTTATTATTGTGGTTGCTATGGTTTCCAATGTATGGCATTGAAATTTTGTCAGTTATGTGTAAACCGCTTTGAGTCCCCCTAGGAGTGAGAAAAGCGGCATAGAAATACTGTAAATAAATAATAATAATTCTGTCATTCGTGGGGTTCAGAATGCTCTTTGATTGTAGGTGAACTATAAATCCCAGTAGCTACATTTCCCAAATGTCAAGGTCTATTTTCCCCAAACTCCATTTGTGTGCATATTTGGGCAGATGGGATATATGTGCCAAGTTTGGTCCAGATCCATCATAGTTTGAGTCCACAGTGCTCTCTGGCTGTACATGATCTACAACTCCCAAACTCAAGGTCAATGCCCACCAAACCCTTCTAGTATTTTCCGTTGCTCATGGGAGTTCTCTATGCCAAGTTTGGATCAATTCCATCATTGTTGGAGTTCAGAATGCTCTTTGTTTGTAGGTTACCTATAAATCCCAGCAACTACAACTCCCAAATGACAAAATATATTTTTTTTTAGTGATGGTCACTCCTTGGATTAGTAGGTGTCTTGTTGCCAAATTTGGCGACAATTCGTCCAGTGTTATGTTAATCCCACAAACGAACATTATATTTTTATTCATATTGATTATATTGTATAACATTACTATTATATTTTATTGCATCTACACTGTAGAATTAATGCAGTTTGGCACTGGTTAATTGCAGTGGCTAAATGCGATGCCAACTACTATTACATTTCCATTTGGCTGGAGAAATAGTTGGCTACATGCAATGAAATTATGGCTTTATAGTTTGGTGAGGCACCAACACTCTTTGGCAGAGAAGGCTCAAGACCTTCTACACTACACACTCTTATGATGCCATAGAACTAAGCACTGGCAATGAAAGCATTGTCAAACTGCATTAATTCTATAGTGTAGATGCACTCTTGGAGATTTCACTTCCTTTTTCATTGCCGTTAATCCAATTCATTTTGGAAGTAAGCAACAAAACAAAGGAAACCAAGACCATGTTGTTGTTGTTTTTTCATCTAGTTTTAGGGAGACATCTCTCCTTCCCTCCCTCCTTGCTGCTACCTCTAATGGGAGACTTCTTAAATAGCCATTGTCTTCAAAGGATTTAAAAGTATTGATGGAACTTTTGGGGACAGAAGGAAATCGGCAAATGAGGGAAAGACGTTGGTATGTGAGATTTGAAGATAGGCCAGCTGGTATCCATCTTCAGCTGGTTCCTGGAGGCCCAGGAAGAAATTAGTCTCACTGCGCAGTTGAAAGAACACCTGGGCTTTTACCTGAGGCGCCGATTCATTCATGAACAAATTTATCTTTGTTTCCTTCCCAAACACACCTAGGAATTAAGTAATAACCAGCCCTTTTTTTTAAAAAATGTACAGAAGGGGGGAAGAAACCCAACCCAAACCTCATAATGGTGTGACTCAAAGCTGTAAATCATTCACTCTTCCATAAGTTATTTTATAAGAATTGTTATTGCCTCTCCTAATGTATGTATGTGTGTGTATTTCCAGCTACTGAAGTTCAGCATTTTTTGTATATGTGTCTTTGAAAAGTGGCAAGAGAGCTTGGGGCAGCAGCAGGCGGCAATGGGTTTTCCATGGGAGGAAAGTGATGTCCTACCAGGTTTTGATTCCAGGTCCTTCGATGAATACCAAAATCTGTGGGTGCTCAAGTCCCATTATATATGATGGCATAATAAAATAGTGTGCTGGCATAAATTGGCAAAATCAAGGTTTGCTTTCTGGATTTTTTTTTTTTTTTGTGGGGAGAGAGGTATTTACTGTTAGGCTAGCTGTACCCGCCACACATTGCTGTGGCCAACCTTCTCTCCTTCTTTCTTTCTCTTTTTCTTTCCCTCCCTCTTTCCTTCCTTCACCCCTTTTCCTTTTCCCTTCTCTTTCTCTTCTCCTTCTCTCCTTTCCTTCCCTCCTCTTTTCTTCCCTTTCCTTCCTTCTTCCTTCCTTCCTTCCTTTCATCCTTCCTTCCTTCCTTCCTCCTTCCTTCCTTCCTTCCTTTTTCCTTCCTTCCTTCTTCTTCCTTCCTTCCTCCTTCTTCCTTCCTTTTTCCTTTCTTCCTTCCTTCCTTTTCCTTCCTTCCTCTCCTTCCTTCTCTTTTCCTTCCTTCCTTCACCCCCTCTTTCCTCCTTCTTCCTTCTCTTCTTCTCCCTCTCTTTTCCTTCCTTTCCTTTTCCTTCCTTCCTTCCTTCCTCTTTTTCCTCCTCCTTCTCTCTTCCTTCCTTCCTTCCTTCCTTCTCCTTTCCTTTCCTTCCTTCCTTCCTCCTTCCTCCTTCCTTCCTTCCTTCCTCTTTTTCCTTTCCTCTCTCTTCCTTCCTTCCTTCCCCTTCTCTTTCACTCCTTCTTCCTTCCTCTCTTTTTCTTTCCTTCTCTCCTTCCTTCCTTCCTTCCTTTCTCCTTCCTTCCTTCCTTCCTTCCTCCTCCTTCCTTCCTTCTCTACCTCCTTCCTCTCCCCCTTTTTCTTTCCTCCCCTTCCTCTTCCTTCCTCTTTCCTCCTCCCTCCTTTTCCTTCCTTCTCTTTTTTCTTTCCTTCTCTCTCTCCTTCTTTCCTTCGCATACCCCCCTTTTCTTTCCCTCCTTCATTCTCTCCTTCCTTTTCCTCCTTCCTCCTCTCTTTTCCCTTCTTCTTTGTTTCTTCCCTCCTTCCTTCTTTCCTCTCCCTTCTCTCCTTCCTTCCTTCTCCCTCTTTCTTCTTCCTTTATTCCTTCCCTCTAGACCTAGGCCAGAAAGAGTTGGGCTCAAAGGCAGCGCTTGAGAGAGGTGTGTCCCTGCTTTCTGCAGAGCAAGGGCTCCATGGTTAGTGAGCCGGGCATCTGCATCTGTATTGTCATTTAGCTTTTGGAGGTTTTTAAGTCCTTTCTGCTGCTTTTTGGGGGGGGGGTAGTGTCCAAATTTGGTGCCAATTCATCCAGTTGGTGGTGGTTGGACCTTCACGCATCATGTATGTTCTACCATACATGATAGGTCAGGTTCTCTCCATCTTCACCTGCCAGTTTCTATATGACAAAGGCCATTTTATGAAACTAAACTATCACAATGTGTCTTGGAACAAGGCATGGATTTTCTCCAGAGTTTAAATTGAGTCTTTTGACTGCGATGCTGGCTGGGCGATTCTGAGCACTGTAGTCCAAAAAGGCGCTGGTTGGTGGCTCCTGAAAGTTGTAGTTGCAATGTTTTGTCCAGTTATCAAAGTTCTACCAGGAATTGGAGCTAGTTATTAGTGATTTTATTGGCATAGTCCTACCTTCCTCATGCTGAGACCCCTTAATACAGTTCCTCATATTGTGGCTGGCCCCCAACCATAAAATTATTTTTGTTGCTACTTCATAACTGTCATTTTGCTACTGTTATGAATTGTAATGTAATATCTGCAGGATATATTTTCATTCACTGGACCAAATTTGGCACAAATACCTGATACTCCAAATTTGAATACTGGTGGGTGGGGGGGGGGGGAGAGCGATTTTGTCATTATGGAGTTGTAGTTGCTGGGATTTATAGTTCACTTATAATCAAAGAGCATTCCAAACTCCAGCAACAATAGAATTGAACCAAACTTGGCACACAGAACTCCCATGACCAACAGAAAATACTGGAAGGGTTTGGTGGGCATTGACCTTGAGTTTTGGAGTTGTAGTTCACCTACATCCAGAGAGCACTGTGGACTCACACAATGATGGATCTGGACAAAACTTGTCAGGAATACTCAATATGCCCAAATTGAACACTGGTGGAGTTTGGGGAAAATAGACCTTGACATTTGGGAGTTGTAGTTGCTGGGATTTATAGTTCACCTACAATCAAAGAGCATTCTGAACCCCACCAAGTATAGAATTGGGCCAAACTTGGCACACAAAACTCCCATGACCAACAGAAAGGGGTTTAGTGGGCATTGACCTTGAGTTTTAGAGTTGTCGTTCACCTACATCCAGAGACCACTGTGGACTCGAACAGTGATGGATCTGGGCTAAACTTGGCATGAATATTGCCTCGAGTCACCTGCGAGCTCAGGGGGGCAATATACAAGTATAGTAAATAAATAAATAAGTAAATTTGCCCAAATGTGAACACTGGTGGAGTTTGGGGACAATAGTCCTTGACATTTTGTCATTATGGAGTTTTAGTTGTCGGGATTTATTGTTCACCTACAATGAAAGAACATTCTGAACCCCACCAAGGATAGAATTGGGCCAAACTTCCCACATAGAACCCCCATAACCAACAGAAAATTCTGTGTTTTCTGATGGTCTTTAGTGACCCCTTTGACACTCCCTTGTGACCCCTCCAGTGGTCCCGACCCCCAGGTTGGGAACCACTGGTAAAGTCAGTGTGTAATGAATGAAGCCTTCTTCTGGAAGTATAGATCATGAGAAATATCCATATTCTCAATTGTTTCTTTTTTATGTATTTGAGGACCACTCCTTCTTTCTCTCTGCCTCCCTTTCTTTTTTGACTCAACATTAGTATTCTGTGTCCCGACTTCCTCTGGAAAGATGGAAATGCTTTCTGCCGAGACTTGCTTGCTAACCCCAATAGATTTCCCTACTCAGGTAGTGTTAGGCTAACATCTACCCAGTCAGATATTCATGATATAGTGTTCCATTTTGGGACCATTCTTCATTTGCATGTTGCCTGCATGCCAAAGACATATATTTTATCCCTCAATCAGGTCATATCGGCACATGAAAGACACTTCCTATAAATTCTTTACTACAGCTTGTGATTCAGGAAATATTTTATGGAAGACATATTTTAGGTTGTCCATCCTTTGATTTCCCTCAGAAACTAATAAATAATCAACAAAAATATGATTAAAGGCATTGCTTGTGAACTCACATCCAGAAAGGGAGGCTAGCTGGTAGAAAAATCTTTCTGATCCACATCCGTTTATTCTCAGAAACAGAATTCTAACTTAGGTTTTCAGAACTAGAAAAATAAAACGGATGAAGGGTTTGGCTAAGTTTTGACATCAGACTGCCACCCTCGGAATGTCTGTCAAAATAAGGAAAGAAGAGGGTTTGAATCTTGAAATTACAGAAAATATGAAGTGGAGCCTAGGAAGCCGAGGAAGAAGGAAGTGGCTTCTCTGTAATTGGAATTTCCTAATTCAAACCCCACTCTGGAAATCATATTCAACCACTCTTCAACTAAGTGTCCTTACAAGCATAGCTTTAACCCTTTCTCGGAGGAAGTAGCTCCTGTACATAGTTTGGAAAGTTTTTGAGACACTTTTGAAAAGTTTCCTCTTTCAATTATTCATGATAGCATTGAGAAAATTTACCACCAACATTTCCCGTTGTGATATGGGACGAGTTGCATTACTCAGAATATATTTCCTTTAGCAGTCTACCCATTAGAGAGTTTTGAACCAACACCATTTTCTTCATATTTTAAAAAGAAGAGCATCAGACTATCATGTTTAGGAAGGGAGTTCCAAAATCTTGGAGGAGCCATTGCTCAACCCAAGTAGGAGCATTGAATAAATTGTTGAGTCAACCTATAGGCAATGCATTTAGGTAGTTCCACAAAATTCAATGTTTACGTCCTTGGTCATCCTTGGAGCCCCCAGTGGTGTAGGGGGTTAAACCCTTGTGCCGGCAGAACTGAGGATCGACAGATTGGAGGGTCAAATCTGGGGACAGTGCAGATGAGCTCCCTCTGTCAGCTCCAGCTCCCTATGCGGGGACATGAGAGAAGCCTCCCACAAGGATGGTAAAACATCAAAACATCTGGGCGTCCCCTGGACAACGTCCTTGTAGATGGTCACACCAGAAGCCACTTGCTGTTTCTCAAGTCGCTCCTGACACACACAAAAATAATCCTTGGTCAAAACTGAAATAGGATTTTTACCCATTTGAAGAAGTTGTACTTGTGGAACTCAGCTTGTCCAGCCAGTGAACTGACTACTCCCATTTCATAACAGCAAAACAAGAAAAATACAGCCAGTCCCCCATATACACAGATTTTATGGATCGGTGCCGCAATGGGTTAAACATTTGTGCCGGCAGAATTGAAGACCGACAGGTCGGAGGGTCGAATCTGGGGACAGCACAAATGAGCTCCCTTTGTCAGCTCCAGCTCCCCATGCAGGGACATGAGAGAAGCCTCCCACAAGGATGGTGAAACATCAAAACATCCTGGCATCCCCTGGGCAACATCCTTGCAGATGACCAATTCCCTCACACCAGAAGCAACTTGCAGTTTCTCAAGTCACTCCTGACACACACAAAAAAATAATCCTTGGTCAAGACTGAAATAGAATTTTTACCCATGTGAAGAAGTCAAATCAAATCATTTATTTCGGTCATAGACCAGCACAGGAAATAAAAGTCACAGTTTCATACAAACTTGTGAAGAAGTCGTACTTGTGGAACTCAGCTTGTCCAACCAGTGAACTGACTACTCCCATTTCATAACAGCCAAACAAGGAAAATACAGCCCGTCCCCCATATACACAGATTCTATGGATTGGTGGTGCAACGGGTTAAACCCTTGTGCCAGCAGAACTGAAGACTAACAGGTCAGAGGTTCAAATCTGAGGACAGCACGGATGAGCTCCCTTGGTCAGCTCCAGCTCCCCATGCAGCGACATGAGAGAAGCCTCCCACAAGGATGGTAAAACATCAAAACATCTGGGCATCCCCTGGGCAACGTCCTTGCAATTATCTCACACCAGAAGCGACTTGCAGTTTCTCAAGTCACTCCTGGCACACAAAATCATCCATGGCTTGAAAATATTTATTTTCAGAAAACCAATTTTGATTTTACCATTTTATACCAGGGACATTATTTTGTTTTGCCATTATATATAGTAGAACTTGAGCATCCATGGATTTTGGTATCCACACATGTTGTAAGAAAGTGCCCACTGTATAACCACATGTGTACACTAATGTTCAGTAAGGTGCTGTAGCCTAAATTTTGGAGAAATGAACTGGCAAAACCACTTTGGAGTATTCCTTGCCTAAGAAAACTCCTTGAAATTATGGGGTCATCCTAAGTTGACAAGTGACTTGAAGAGACAGACGCACAGTATGCCTTCGTATATATCACACCACGGGCAGGGAAACACTGTGTTGTGTTAAAATCCCTTGCTATATTCCTCATGAAGCCCATTAGTAAACAAAGCAATTGAAATGTCGCTGTTTTGGATTGGACACAGTAAGATAAGGAGCGCTGGCACATTTCTCAGAAGACGAACGATGGAGAAAATGTTCCCTTGGACGCTCAAGGTTTTATTTTTGTTTTATTCTTGGAGAGTGTGTAAAGGGGAGCCTGTGCAGAAAGGTTGCATTTATATTTGGCTCCCTGGCCCTGTATCTTGACCTTCTAATTACTTTATTTGAAACAGCACTGAGGGTATAATAAAACTGGAGGTTGTCTCTCGTTTGCTTTATTCATAAATTAAAGCTGCTAGCTCGGCGAGGTGAAAGTCGAGGCAGGGTGTTCATTACTACCCGGCTGACGTCTTGTCAATAGCACTGCTTTTTAGTTTGTTCTAGTCAGCACTTGTGTTCATTTTGTTGGGCCGTTGGGAAATAAATACAACAAGATTATACATTTGGAAATACCACAAGAGTTCATGGGGAAAAGGAGGGAGGGGTGAACGACGGGGAGGGGGGGGCGGGCTGGAAGAAAGAAAAAAGAAAAGCAAATGATAAATTATACACTGGGTGGAAAGTGACATGCTATCTTGTGCTATTAACAACCGGAGATAATTGCAGTGAACTGTAATTGCAAGTTTTGCAACTTACAGTACACAGTGTCCGACATCAATCTTAATAGGGAACAAAGCAATTTGTATTAAAACTTAATTCACTGGGTAACTTTCTGTTGTATACAAGGGAGCGAACAGATGTAGCTTTTCACGAAGTTCAAAGGCACCGGGAACATGGAGAGACATGCTAATGCAGTAAGCCTTGGAGAAATATTGCATTACGACTTGTAATGAAAACAAATGCATGCCATTATATCCTAGTTTGTGTTTATTTAATAAAATATATACACTTTGCACATCGAGGAATGCAGTGTCCCTGAATGGGAATGGAATGATGGCCTCTTTTGATTCACACATCAGACACAGACGGCTCTAATGCCTCCCGTGTAAAAATGAGATTACGACTTATTGCTTCTGTATTATGTGCCTAATGTAATGGTATCGGCTCTTTTTTTTGATGAACGGAATGTGAAAACAGGGTGGATGCAGCTTTGATTGGAATTCCTGACATTTAAAATTGCATTTCAAAATAATCTGATGAGATTGGAACAGAAAGAGGAGGGCTTTCTTTCTGGTGCAAAACATTATTGCCATAGTCGGAATAAAAGATGTGCCAAAATATGTTTATTTATTTAAAACATTTCTATTCCACCCTTCTCACACCGCAGAGGACTCAGGGCGGAGCACAACATATATATGGAAAACATTCAATCATATCATCATATCATATCATATTTAATTACTTATTAATCGCCCTCCATCCGAGAATGCTCTAGGCGATTTACAGCTAAATTGTAAAAGATAAAATACATACATACAGAAATTAAAAATTAACAAAGATCGAATGCCTAGTGAAAAGCCAGGTCTTAAGTGCTAGAGTAAAAGGCCCTAAGTCACGCATGGCTCTCATGTAGGGCGGCAAGGAATTCCACAAGGCAGGGGCAGAAATAGAAAAAGCCCTGCATCTGGTCCTTTCCAAGTACACTTCTCTAGGACCCGGTATATAAAGTAAGTTGCATTGGGCTGGTCGTTGCGGCCTCCGATGATGGGAGAAGGAGAGGCGGTCCCTAAGGTACAATGGACCCTAGCCGTAAAGAATTTGAAAGGTCAGAACTCGCATCTTATACGGGCCACAGTACTCAGTTGGAAGCCAATGTAAATGTTGCAGCACTGAATTCATCATCCATTGTTCCATTCCTATGTTCATTGCCAATCATTGCACTAGTTATTCGAACGCCTGCACAAACAGCCAGGTCTTCAGTTTTTTGCGGAATACCATTAGAGATGGTGCTAGTCTAATGTCCGTAGGAAGGGCGTTCCACAGCTGAGGAGCCACCACCGAGAAGGCCCTATCTCTCGTCCCCGCCAGCCGAGCTTGAGAAGCAGGCGGGATCGAGAGCAGGGTCTCCCCGGAAGATCTCAAAGTCCTGGTGGGTTCATAGGCAGAGATGCGGTCGGATAGGTAGCTTGGGCCGGAACCGTTTAAGGCTTTATAGGCCAACGCCAGCACTTGAATTGAGCCCGGTAGCAGATCGGCAGCCAGTGGAGTTGGCGCAACAGGGGGGTTGTATGCTCCCTGCGTTCCGCTCCTGTTAGAATCATGGCTGCCGCACGTTGGACTAGTTGAAGCTTCCGGGCCGTCTTCAAGGGCAACCTCACGTAGAGAGCGTGGCAGTAGTCTAGGCGGGATGTAACCAGAGCGTGGACTACCGTGGCCAAGTCAGACTTCCCATTCTGAACAATACAGAGCTTTCAGGTCGTAGACATCGGAAGACCCACATACAGGGCGTTGCAATAGTCCAGCCTAGACGTGACTGTGGCATGGATGACAGTTGCCAGAGCCTCGTCAGATAGGTAGGGTGCCAGTTGCCTCGCTTGTCATAGATGGAAAAAGGCCTGTTTGCTGGCAGCAGCGACCTGAGCTTCCATTGTCAGCTGCGAATCCAGGATAACACCCAAGCTCTTAACAGTGGTCGATGGAGATAGGGCAGCACCATCGAAGGTGGGTAACGGATGAGTCAGACCTGCCGGGTGGCCATGCCAGAGAATCTCAGTCTTCGCCGGGTTCACCTTCAGTCTGCTAGCACGTAGCCAGTTTGACAGAGCTTCCAAACATAGGGTGAAATTGTCTGGAATTGATGTTGCTCCCGGGACATAAAACCATAAATATATACAAACATTAACATTACTTATATCCACATTAAAAGTTGCTTAAAAACCGTCTCAGGACACCAAGTAGGAACAGTAAGAACTGACCATGGAACAACAGACTGGTTCAATAATAATAATAATAATAATAATAATAATAATAATAATAATAATACTTAATTTGTACCCCACTACCATCTTCCCAAGGGACTCGGTGCGGCTTACATGAGGCCAAGCCACAACACATCAATAAACAAAAGCAATGACAATAATCAATACAAAACAATTAAAATAAACTCAGAACAGAAAATATACAATAAGCAATAATAATATCAAAACATACAGCGTTTAAAAGCCTATGGCTGGGCCAAATGTAATAATTCAAGTTTAAAATTAAAAATGCTGGGCATGAACAAGGTCAGGCAAATTAGGATAAGATTTACAAAGAAAGATGGGGGCACGCAGACAATCCTAAGTCAATATTAAAGTACGTTTGAGGACATATTGGGAAAGGATTTCAAGATTGGGAAAGGAGTACGGCAGGGTTGTATACTCTCCCCCAACCTATTCAACTTGTATGCAGAACACATCATGCGATGTGCGGGGCTTGACGAATCCAAAGCTGGAGTTAAAATTTCTGGAAGAAACATTAACAACCTTAGATATGCAGATGATACCACTTTGATGGCCAGAAGCGAGTAAGAGCTGAGGAGCCTTATGACCAGGGTGAAAGAAGAAAAGGCAAAAGCTGGGTTGCAGTTAAACACAAAAAAAATCAAGATTACTGCAACAAGACGGATTGATAACTGACAAATAGAGGGAGAAAACATGGAGGCAGAGACAGACTTTGTATTTCTAGGTGCAAAGATCACTGCAGACGCAGACTGTAGCCAGGAAATCAGAAGATGTTTATTTCTTGGGAGGAGAGCAATGACCAATCTTGATAAAATAGTGAAGAGTAGAGACATCACACTAGCAATGAAGATCCACATAGTTAAAGCAATAGTACTCCCTGTCGTAACATAAGGATGTGAGAGCTGGACCATAGGGAAGGCTGAGCAGATAGATGCTTTTGAGCTGTGGTGTTGGAGGAAAGTTCTGAGAGTGCCTTGGACTGCGAGAAGATCCAACCAGTCCATCCTCCAGGAAATAAAGCCCGGTTGCTCATTGGAGGGAAGGATACTAGAGACAAAGTTGAAGTACTTTGGCCACATCATGAGGAGACAGCAAAGCCTAGAGAAGACAATGATGCTGCGGAAAATGGAAGGAAAAAGGAAGAGGGACCGACCAAAGGCAAGATGGATGGATGGCATCCTTGAAGTGACTGGACTGACCTTGAAGGAGCTGGGAGTGGCCATGGCCGACAGGAGCTCTGGCGTGGGCTGGTCCATGAGGTCACGAAGAGTTGGAAACGACTGAATGAATAAACAACAACATGGCTTATTAAATCAACTTCTTTTCCAGCTTATCCCTCTATTTGCCATAAGTTCTGTGAAGTAGAAAATGGAAGAAAAGGAGGCCATGTATGTATGTGTGTGTGTATATATATATTTCTTTTTCTTTTACAGGAGCTTTTTGTTTTTTTGCAATGCAATAGGCGAATCAATACAAATCTTTGCAGTAATCACTTATTGATTTTCCTCGAATAGAAGTCCATTTAAAACATTTTTATCCCCAGGAGTGGGAGCACAGGAGGTTATTGGTAAGGAAGTTGGTTCTCGTGACCCCGTGTGTGGCTCACAATTGATTAAGAAAAACAGTGTTTTGGAAATGAAGAATGAAAGAGGAGAAAAGGAGGAAGAGGATAATAGAAAGAGGAGGAAAAGGATAAAAAGATAGAGTCACAGAAAGGTTAACATCATGCTGGCGTCATATTCGTGTAGTGTTTCTCAACCCCTTAATCCAGTTCCTCATGTTGTGGTGACCCCCAACCATAACATTATTTTCATAGCAAATTCATAATTGTAATATTGCTACTGTTACGAATTGTCATGCAAATATCCGATACGCAGGATGTATTTTCATTCACTGGACCAAATTTGGCACAAATACCCAATACACTGAAATCTGAATATTGGTGAGTTCGGGGGATTGATTTTGTCATTTGGGAGTTATAGTTGCTGGGATTTATAGTTCACCTACCATCAAAGAGTCTTCAGAACTCCACCAAACTTGGCACACAGAACTCCCATGACCAACAGAAAATACAGGAAGGGTTTGTTGGGCATTGACTTTGAGTTTTGGAGTTGTAGTTCACCAACATCCAGAGAGCACTGTGGACTCAAACAATGATGGATCTGGACCAAACTTGGCACGGATATTCAATATTCCCAAATCTGAATACTGGTGGAGTTTGGCAGGATTGGTTTTGTCATTTGGGAGTTGTAGTTGCTGGGAGTTATTGTTCATCTACAATCAAAGAGCATTCTGAACCCCACCAATGATGCTATTGAACCAAACATGGCACACAGAACTCCCATGACCAACAGAAAATATGGGAAGGGTGTAGTTGACATTGACCTTGAGTTTGAGAGTTGTAGTTCACTTTCATCCAGAGAGCACTGTGGACTCAAATGATGGATCTGGACCAAACTTGGCACGGATACTCAATATGCCCAAATGTGGACACTGGTAGAGTTTGGGGAAAATAGACCTTGATATCTGGGAGTTGTAGTTGCTGAGATTTATAGTTCACCTACAATCAAAGAGCATTCTGAATCCCATCAACCATGGAATTGAATCAAACTTGGCATATAGAACTCCCATGACCAACAGAAAATACTGTGTTTTCTGATGGTCTTTGGCAACCCCTGTGACACCCCCTCGCAATCCCCCAGGGGTCCCGACCCCCAGGTTGAGAAACACTGTATAAGTGTTTGGCTTGATTTTTTGGTTCCGTAAAACCCCTGAAACAGATGCTGAGCTCAGTCAATTGAATGTTTTTTTTTATTAAGTTTCTCATCTCTGCCCGAAATCACATATCATCTACACTGTAGAATATATGCAACGACACCACTTTAATTGCCATGGCTCAATGCTATGGAATCTGGGATTTGAAGTTTGATGAAGCACCAACACTTTTTGGTCGACAACTTAAACCTTACAAAAATGACAACTCCCAGGATCCATAGCATTCAGCTATGACCATTGAAGTGGTGTCGAATTGCATTAATTTTACAGTGCAGAGGCACCCATAGACAGAAAATAAATATATAACTGAAGATCTTGGGAAGCTTTATTTAATCTACTTACTTACATACTTACTGAATTTGGAGCTCACCTTTCTCCTGGGATTTTGTTTTTTTAAAAATTGAATGTTATGTTGTTAATTATCTTTGACAACAACTTTAAAACCCTCAAGCTAGTAGATTACTAACTGGAGCTGGTTATAGGAAGCATGTCATGCCCCTATTAAAGCAGCTCCACTGACTGCCAATACATTTCCGGACCCAATTCAAAGTGGAGGTTATTACCTATAAAGCTCTATATGATCCAACCGATCTTCGAGACTGCATCTCCTTCTATGAACTGGCATGGGCACTAAGGTCTACTGGGGAGGCCCTCCTCTCAGTCCCACCTCCATCTCAATTGTGGTTGATGGGGACAAGAGAGAAGGCCTTCTTGGTGGTGGCCCCCCGACTTTGGAATGACCTCCTGGGAGAGATTAGGCTAACCCCCATTCTCCACACCATCCTTATACAATTGAAGACATCGCTATTTTGACAAGCCTTTGACCATGTTTAGAATCCCTTAATAAACATTCATGTGGTTCAGAATGCGCTTTGATTGTAAGTGAACCATAAATCCCAGTAACTACAACTCCCAAATGTGAATGTCTATTTCCCCCAAACTCCATCTGTGTTCATGTTTAGGCATATGGAATATTTGTGCCAAGTTTGGTCCAGATCCATCATTGTTTGAGTCCACAGTGCTCTCTGGATGTAGGTGAATGACAACTCCAAAACTCAAGGTCAATGCCCACCAAAGCCTTTTAGTGTTTTCTGTTTTCTGTTTTGTGTTTTCTGAGTCCTGTGTGCCACGTTTGGTTCAATTTCATCATTGGTGGAGTTCAGAATGCTCTTTGATTGTAGGTGAACTATAAATCCCAGTTACTACAACTCCCAATGACAAAATCAATTTTTTGAGCGATGGTCACTCCTTGGGTTAGTAGGTGTCTTCTGGCCAAATTTGGTGGCAATTCGTCCAGCGGTTTTTGAGTTATGTTAATCCCACAAACGAACATTACATTTTTATTTATATAGAAGACTAGCTGTACCCGCCACACTTGGCTATGACCAACCTTCCTCTTTCTCTCCTTCTTTCCCTCCTTCCTTCCCATCTTTCCTTCTCTTCTTCCTTCTCTACCTCTTTCCTTCCTTCCCCCTTTTTCTTTCTCTTCTGCTGTCTGTTTCCTTCTTTCCTTCCCTCCCTCTTTCTATACATCTTCCCCCTTCCTTCTTTCCCTTTTTTCTTTCCTTCTCTCCTTCTTTCCTTCTCTAACTTCCCTTCCTTCCCCCTTTTTATTTCCCTCCCTCTTTCTTTCCTTCCTTCTCTACCTCTTTTCTTCCTTCTCTCTTTGCTTCCATGCTTCCCTTCTTTCCTTCCTTCCTTCCTTCCTTCCTTCCTTCCTTCCTTCCTTCCTTCCTTCCTTCCTTCCTTCCTTCCTTCCTTTTTTCTCCCCTTCCCTCCTTCTTTCTTCCTTTTTTCTGTATTGTCATTTAGCTTTTGGGGGCTTTTTAAGTTCCTTCTGCTGTGTTTTTCAGTGTTTTTATGAGTGAAGGACATACATTGGGTTGTTAGGTGTCTTGTGTCCAAATTTGGTGTCAATTCGTCCAGTGGTTTTTGAGTTATGTTCATCCCACAAACGAACATTACATTTTTATTTATATAGATGACAAAGTCAGAAAATCTTGATTGTTTTTACTTGTTATAATTGTTGAGGCATTGAATTGTTGCTTTGGGCTGAGAGGTGAGGTCAGTCTAAAGGCCGAACAGGGTATAGGGTTACAGCCTGTGCTTGACGGGGTTACACTCCCCCTGAAGGCACAGGTTCGCAGTTTGGGAGTGACCCTGGACTCATCGCTGAGCCTGGAACCCCAGGTCTCGGCGGTGGTCAGGGGAGCTTTTGCACAATTAAAACTTGTGCGCCAACTGCGCCCGTACCTTGGGAAGTCTGACTTGGCCACGGTAGTCCACGCTCTGGTTACATCCCGTTTAGACTACTGCAACGCTCTCTACGTGGGGTTGCCTCTGAAGACTGCCCGGAAGCTTCAATCAGTCCAACGTGCGGCAGCCAGATTGCTAACAGGGGCGGGGTACAGAGACCATACGACCCCTCTGTTACGCCAGCTCCACTGGCTGCCGATCAGCTTCCGGGCACAATTCAAAGTGCTGGTTTTGACCTATAAAGCCCTAAACGGCTCTGGCCCAGTTTACCTGTCCGAACGGATTCTCCCCTATGAACCATCAAGGCTATTAAGATCTTCCGGGGGGGGGGGCCTGCTCTCGGTCCCACCACCCTCACAATCATGGTTGGTGGGGACGAGAGACAGGGCCTTCTCGGTGGTGGCTCCCCGGCTTTGGAACTCCCTCCCACTAGAGGTTAGATCTGCCCCCTCCCTCCTGACGTTCAGGAAATCACTAAAAACTTGGCTCTGGAAGGTGGCATTCGGGGACTGAACCTAGAACCTTCCCCGGTGATGAATTATGATGAACTGTGACTATGAGCATGACTATGACTTTGACTGGATTGACGATTTGGCGTAGGAAACTGTAATGATGTAATGATGATGTTTTTATTGTACTGTGTTGTGTTATTTTGATATGTAATGATTTGTACTTGTTGCTCTTTTATATGATTGTATTTTATATATGCTGTAAACCGACCTGAGTCCCTCGTCGAGGTTGAGAAGGCCGGTATAGAAAACCTCTAAATAAATAAATAGTAAATAAATAAAAATAATAATATTACAAAGTCATGGTACTGCCACACACAAAAAATACCCTTCCCATGCTCATGACTTGCCTATGATATAAAAGCATTGCTGGCTAGGAATAAGGTGTTTCATGTAAGGATTGTGAGAAAGGAAGTATATAAATGTAATAAATAGATAATTTTGAAAAATAGGTCAGAGATGGCATTTTTAGATACCCAGATTTGGAACCCTTTTATGAACAATTGCACTCCCCCGAACAATGAACATATACCCTTCTCGATGCTTCCTGCTCGTGTTCCTTTTTTTCTCACACTAATGTATTATTGACTGTGACAGGCTGAACTTGCACTGGTAGTCTAACCCACCATTACGGCATCTTGTCTGGATACTTTAAATGTTGCTTAACAAGAAAAATATGTCAATAGACAATGAAGGCTTTCATTTTTATGCTTTCAACTTGAGCAAACCGCTCGGAGCGGGGCTGTAAATTACCCCCAAAGAATGCAGAAGCGGGCAAAAAGAGAGAACAATTTTAGTGACATCGGGGACGTGACTGGCTTCGTAATTAGTCACATTTAACAATATATTAAGTTCTGCCTCTTTTCTGTCCCGGTGACCCCCTCCGCAACCTCGTTCCCCCCTTAAGACTATACCCTTCTTGCTCCGAGGCAAGTCTCGCCTACCTTTCCCATAAATCAAGGCTGGGTTTGCTCAACAGGTTCCAGCTATCTCTTGTTGTTTCAGGAAAATTACTAAGTGAACTCCTTGTTCGGAAATTTGGTTGGGATTCACGACAGGGCATTACTGTACTCTGCCCACACAGCTCGGTGTGTACTTAGGAGGAAGGGTGAGGGGAGATGAGGGGAAAAAAGAATTAATTAGAATTTGCCCAGAGGCCCGTATGGCTACAATCGCAAGCATTACTTGCCAGTTCGTTGGACCGTACCGCCACAACCCAAACCAGGAGAGGGATGCCAAGTGAGCCCGCCGCCCGAAAGTGGCTGTCAACTAATGACAGATGAGACCAATCTGATTGCTTTATCAGAACATTCATCTCCAATCTTGATTAGCAAACCCTATTGAATTATGATTAATTTGCCAGAGTGCTGCCGACAGATAAGGCATTTTATCTGACATTGCGTGTAAGCAGTGGCTTTTGCCCTGGAGCAAGGCGGCCCCAGAGTTGTGGAAATGCTATCATATGGGCAATGTACTGCAAAGGAGCAGTCTTTCTGATTTAATTTAAAGGACTTAGACTGCAAGGATCTGGCTGGTGTCTCGCGTGGAAGGGAAAAATAAGAAAATGTGATGAAGCAACCAAAGATGAAATAGAGAACATCATGGCCAAAGGCTATTCAGATTAAAATCACCGAGCAACTGTCCATGGATTCAGGCCTTTGGTCCATCTAACTCAATACAGGTAGTCCCCGAGTTGCAAACATCTGACTTACAAATGACAGGTAGTTAAGAACGAGGGTGAGACAACAGGAAGTGAGAGAAACCCCTTAGAAGGGAAATTCACGCCTGAAAGAGTTATTATCACAGGGAAAAGGGGTTTCCACTGAAGCTTTCTCACCAATCCTTGTTTTCACAACAAGCCACAAACTCCATGGAGTAGTTAACTATGCAATCCACAGCTTAGATATATATAAGGAAATTAAGCTTTACAGATTCTCCTTCAAAAATTAACTTATCTAAACCCTTCTACTTAAAGTGTCTCCACAACAGGGACAATAATTGGAGAGAGTCTCTTTCTGCATAAGTTTAGGGACATGCCATGACAATACTGTGGTTACTGTGTCCCTTTCAGACTCCTTTTTCAGGATATGAGGTACGTGTTTGGTTTTTCCAGTTTAAAACATACCTACTTTTCTTTTGATTCTAAAATTTACAAAAATCGAAATTACAAAAATAATCACTACTGAGATATATAATTGGGCAAAGACATCTTTTGTATCCCTATTCAACAATGGGAATATTTGTTTTGTGGTTCCACTTTTTTTTTAGATATATAACACCAATTCCGATGAGATGCCACATAATCCCAATCTTACTACAGCTGCATTGGTTACCAATTGAGCACCGGATCACTTTCAAAGTGATGGTACTCCCCTTTAAAGCCTTGTATGGTCTGGGGCCGATGTACCTGAGGGATTGCCTCACCCCCTACCAACCCCAGAGATCCCTCCGTTCTGAGGACCAAGATTTATTGGGAATTCCCAGTGTCAAGACCTTGTGCCTAACAGCAACCAGACGCAGAGCCTTTACAGCAGTGGCACCATCACTCTGGAATACTCTGCCACCTGAAGTCCGTGCCTTGCGGGACCCGTCAGCTTTCCGCAGGGCATGTAAGACATATCTGTTTCGACAGGCTTTTGATCTTTGATATTGTTGTTTTTAAATTGTTTTTAATTCTTTTTAAATTGTGTTAAATTTTAGCCTGTTCTTGTAAGCTGCTCCGAGCCCCAGGGGAGTGGCGGCATATAAGTTTGAATTATATATATATAAGGAGTTACACGTAATAAAATGTACCTGTTCCAACTTACATTTAATTTCAACTTAAGAACAAACCTATGGACCTATCTTGTTTGTAACTTGTAGCGTCTGATTCAGGTCATACATATTGCATGCAGCTTTGGGGACTTCAAGTTCAGTTCACCTATGGTACCCCCAATAAGCTCCCCAGGTCATAGCAAGTTCTGGGTTCAAGCTATTCCAAACTGATGCCAAATGTGTCAAAGGCAAAATTATTGGCAAAATTTGTCATAAATGTCATACTCCAGAGGAGGTGCTTGGATGCAGGCAGACGCGTGCACTTTCTGGGCCTGCACACGCACTCTTTCCAAAGCAAGGAGGCTGCTCACAAAAAGCAGACGAGGAGCCAGGATTGGCTCCCAATTGCTTTCATGTCGAGCTGATTTTCGTACAGGGAGGAGCCTTCCTTTTACGTGCTTCCAAATTATCGAAAAAACAAAGGAAACAGGAGAAACTAATTTCACACACAACTCTAAAGTATTGTCCTCAATTACATTTCTGTCCCCCCCCCCCCCCCAATGAAGTTTTCCTTCATTCCCCAATATTTGACGGAGCACTCAGAAAGAAGGTTCTTTCAAAGAAAATAGAGCTGACAAATGACCAAGAGAATGGGGACACAGCAAATAGTTGTGAATGTCTTTCGGTGTTTCACTCTTTGCTATGTTAGACCCTTCGGAACTGGAGAAAAATGTCACGGGGGTTGGAGGAGACAGAATTGTTATTTGGGGGTGCCAAAAATCCTTCATTTCAATAGGATTCATGATTATCTGCAATTTCATGTATCCATGTGAAGTCTGAGAATGCCTCTCGAATTTGGAAAAGAATATCCCTAACATTGACCCTGCCTTTTCCCATCCTTTCCTTCCTTCTGACCGTTGAGCAGACAGGGTGCTTGAATTGCAGCACCCATCATTCTGAGGTCGAGAAAGTGGGACTTACCCAAGATCATGCAGTGGGTTTCCATTAGGGTTGTGCATTTGCGGTAAACCTTGACCCGATTCATGTCCTGGCTTTTGGTGGGGGTCCCAATCCGTTTTTTGGGAACCTCACGAAATCGGGAGGACAGATACCTGTTTTTATTTATTTATTTATTTACTTACTTACTTTGCTTATATACCACTGTTCTCAGCCCGAAGGCGACTCACAGCGGTTTACACCCAACAAAAACAGCAATAATTCAATGCACATATAACAATTGACCACTTAACACATTATCCACTTAATAAACAACAGGCAATTACACTAAACAATTATTACAATAACCAACCCAATCGTCTCATCATCAAAGCGTAGTCCAGGTTCGTCGTCCATTGTTCCATTCCTATGTTCAATTACCAATATTGCACTAGATTACTCGAACGCCTGCACAAACATCCAGGTCTTCAACTTTTTTCGGAATGCCATGAGAGATGGTGCCAGCCTAATGTCCGTAGGAAGGGCGTTCCACAGCCGAGGGGCCACCACCGAGAAGGCCCTATCTCTCGTCCCCGCCAACCGTGCTTGAGAAGCTGGCGGGATCAAGAGCAGGGCCTCCCCGGAAGATCTCAAAGTCCTGGTGGGTTCATAGGCCGAGATGCGGTCAGATAGGTATCTTGGGCCGGAACCGTTTAGGGCTTTATAGGCCAGCGCCAACACCTTGAATTGAGCCCGGTAGCAGATCGGCAGCCAATGGAGCTGGCGTAACAGGGGGGTCGTATGCTCCCTGCGCTCCACTCCTGTTAGAATCATGGACTAATTGAAGCTTCCGGGCCGTCTTCAAGGGCAACCCCACGTAGAGAGCGTTGCAGTAGTCTAGGCGGGATGTGACCAGAGTGTGGACTACCGTGGTCAAGTCAGACTTCCCAAGGTACGGGCGCAGCTGGCGCACTTGCTGTTTTTACTTGCTGCAGTTCAAGTAAATCAGGGAACTAAAGACTATAGTGAATGGCATCTGACCTCCCAGGCCTACGCGGATATTTGTACTTGGCTCCCTAATTCACTAAGGGATTAAAATGAAAACATTTTAATATTCTTTCGAGGAATGCTACTCCCTGCTTTTAACAACTTGGTGCCATTCCTCGCTCCGCTTGGGTATTAAAAAATAGCAGCGATGTTATATGAGGGAGAAACACTGCTGCCCCTT
Source organism: Anolis sagrei ordinatus (assembly GCF_025583915.1). Classification (NCBI taxonomy): domain Eukaryota; kingdom Metazoa; phylum Chordata; class Lepidosauria; order Squamata; family Anolidae; genus Anolis; species Anolis sagrei. Next base: position 35,625,534 of record NW_026847993.1, read on the forward strand.
TTCCATAGAAACGTAGCTCAGTCTTCTTATTGCCACCAATCTGCAAGTCAATTTATTACGTGTCCTGCGTTTTATGACCTTTCTCCTCCCTCCCCACGTATGTGCACCCACATTTTAGCTCTCCCGGCTGTACTTCTGAGTGCTGAAAGGTTAAAAGGTGTGTCGCGAGGGCCTCGGGCATAAAAGCACATCAAGGCGAAAGTTTGGGGGCTGCTTTAAACGAGCGAATAAAAGTCAAGGTGTTTATTTCCTAACTGCTAAATGCAATTTTTATACTATGCGGTTTTATTCCAGCATACACTTAGGCCTCTAAAGAGGTTCTGTAACCAACTTTTACCTGCCTCTGAGTGTTAATAAATGCTAAATTGCATGCAGAAAGTTGAGATAGGGCTCGGGTGGTCAAATTTTCCATTTTAAACCTGGATCAGAATTAATTTGTGAATCCATAAATGGGTGGGTGTGTGTATTTAGAGAGAGAGACCTCCCTTCCCACACAGGTTGATGAATTTATAACAGCATAAGGGTTGTTCTCTTTCCCCTTCCTTCACCGGATCAGGGCCTCTCATTTAATAGGTCAGGCTGATCATTACGGGAGTATTAAAAAGATAGCAAGTCCTTGTTTATTTGACTGTATGCTTACAATTGATGGGAGCAGATCTTCCAAGGGTCGTCTCCCAATCGCTGATAGCCACAGTAATGGAAAGTGGCCTTAGGGTATTGTGTACACTGTGTATTGTGGTTTGACACCACTCTGTCATGGCTCAATATACTACATTCATAAATGAACAGACATATATCACATTTCGTACTGGTCAGGATGGGTAATAATAATAATAATAATAATAATAATAATAATACTTTATTTGTACCCCGCTACCATCTCCCCAAGGGACTCGGTGCGGCTTACATGAGGCCGAGCCCAAATACAACAATACAAGCAATAATCACAACAATACAAGCAATTAAAATAAGAACATAGACAATAAACATACATCAATACAAGCAATAACAATTACAATACAAAGCAAAATACAAATACTAATACGAAGCAATAAAAATAAATCTCATACACAAATAGCACAATTTATTTATTTATTTATTTATTTATGTATTTACTTTATTTGTATACCGCACTCTCTCAGCCCGTAGGCGACTCAGTGCGGTTTACAACCAGGTCAATATACAAAGTGCACAACAATAGTATTAGCATTTAAAAAACAGTAACTAAAGCAACTAAATCACATAGCAATACATCAGTATAACAATATAACAACAATACATCCATATAACTAATCCATCACGTCTCATCAATAAAGTCATAATCCGATCTCCTCGTCTATTATTCCAAGTTCCAAGTTCCAATCTCAATCAATTGATTGCACTGCTTAATTAAACGCCTGTTCAAAGAGCCAGGTCTTCACTCTTCTCCTGAACGCCAGCAAGGAGGGGGCCGATCTGATGTCTGCGGGAAGGGCGTTCCACAGCCGAGGGGCCACCACTGAGAAGGCCCTGTCTCTCGTCCCCGCCAGCCGTGCCTGTGAGGCTGGCGGGATCGAGAGCAGGGCCTCCCCGGACGATCTTAATGTCCTAACTGGTTCATAGGGGGTGATGCGTTCGGACAGATAGGTCGGGCCAGAACTGTTTAGGGCTTTAAAGGCTAAAGCCAGCACTTTGAATTGTGCCCGGTAGCAAATTGGCAGCCAGTTCACTGTTGTTACCTCATAACTGTAATTTTGCTACTGTTATGAATCATAATGTAAATATTGGATATGCCGGATGCATTTTCATTCACTGGACCAAATTTGAATACTGGTGGGGTTGGGGGGGGCGGGGCGTGATTTTGCCATTTGGGAGTTGTAGTTGCTGGGATTTATAGTTCACCTACAATCAAAGAGGTTCTGTAACCAACTTTTACCTGCCTCTGAGTGTTAATAAATGCTAAATTGCATGCAGAAATGATGGAATTGAACCAAACTTGGGACACAGAAATCCCATGCCCAACAGAAAATACTGGAAGGTTTTGGTGGGCATTGACCTTGAGTTTTGGAGTTGTAGTTCACCTACATCCAGAGAGTCAAGCTAGGATGGATCTGGACCAAACTTGGCATGAATGAATACTCAATATGCCCAAATGTGGAAACTGGTGGAGTTTGGGGAAAATAGACCTTGACATTTGGGAGTTGTATTTGCTGGGATTTATAGTTTAGCATTCTGAACTGCATCAAAGATAGAATTAGGCCAAACTTCCCCAACAGAACCCTATAACCAACAGAAAATACTGTGTTTTTCTGATGGTCTTTGACGACCCCTTTGACACCCCCTCACAAGCCCCTCAGGGGTACCAACCCCCAGGTTGAGAAATGCTGTTTTGGGAGAAAGACGTTCTCTGGATGTAGGTGAACTACAACTCCCAAACTCAAGGTCAGTGCCCATCAAACTCTTCCAGTATTTTCTGTTAGTCATGGGATTTCTATGTGCCATGTTTGGTTCAATCCCATCATTGGTGGAGTTCAGAATGCTCTCTGATTGTAGGTGAACTATAAATCCAAGCAGCTACAACTCCCAAATGACAAAATCAACCCCCCACAACCCCACCAGTGTTCAAATTTGGCATCTTGAGTATTTGTGCCAAATTTGGTCCAGTGAATGAAAATGCACCCCGCCCCCCCCAAAAAAACAACAACAACTCACCAGTGTTCAAATGTGGGCATATCGGGTATTTGTGCCAAATTTGGTTCAGTGAATTAAAATACATCCTGCATATCAGATATTTACATTACAATTCATAACAGTAGCAAAATTTACAGTAACGAAAATAATGTTATGGTTGGGGGTCACCACAACATGAGGAATAGTATATAGTGGTCGCGGCATTAGGAAGATTGAGAACCACTGTCTTAGAGGATAGAGTTGTATGTGTCGCAATGTGTCACAATATGACACCTTTCCTTAAAGCAGAGGTGAAAGTCGTGTGGTTCCTCCCGTGCAGGCATGTAGCCAGGGGGGGGGGGGGGGGGGGGGGGGGGGGCATGTAGCCGGGGGGGGGGGCTCGGGGGGCTTCAGCCCCCCCCGAAATTCTCATGGTGGTTCGCGAAAAGGCCTTACTGGTGCATTATTTAAACTGTTATGTTTATTCATATCATGATCTGATCACCATACTCAATATATCCCATATTCATGGGGGTATTGGGGTAATGATACAAAAGGTTTGCTAGGCTAGACCCTCTTTCACTCAGACTCAGCCCCCCCCCCCGAAACTCAGCCCCCCCCCCGAAACCCCCCCTGAATTTTTTTTAGCCCCCCCCCGAAACGAAATCCTGGCTACGGGCCTGCTCCCGTGGTAGAGCTTCCAGCATCTCAAATCATCATAGTTAATAGTGAAATACATGGAGAGTTGCCGATCAACAACCTAGGGAGAGTCACACAATACCCGCCTTAAAATTGTTGCTCAGGGTTAGTGAACCATTTATTCTTTCATCCTGGATAACGTTACACTCATCCCATGTCCTGGTGCCTAAGCGAAAGAGATATGCGTGGCTTGAGGGATGGTGGTGGTATTCATTTTACCATGCATCAATTGGATGGGATTGGCTCGATCTCAATCATTTTGTAAGATGCAACTATAAGAGCCGATTCTCTCTTACACTTCTAGACAGCTGGTATTTTCTTCCCTGCAGCTCAGTGATGAAACCATTTGCAGGTTAGGGATTTAGTTGCTGCAAGAATGCAGGAAATCCAAACGACTTTGTACAGATTTGCTTTCCTGAGGATGAACAGATCTGACCAATAAATTCTTCAAGGGCCATGGATTTCGATGTTCTGTCATCTGAATCCAAAGCAGAGTTTTCTTAAGGCATACGTTTCGTTTTTGAAATGGGCCAAGAAGCTTCCTGAAATCGGTTAGTGATGGGTTTCATTGAGAAGGGAGAGTCATGATAAAGTTTTATTGCCTATTCAAGACCTGAGTAGATAACAGTGTATTTTCAATCCATGCAAGTCTCCACGACTTTCCAAATTTCAAATGTCATCTATTATTTTTTTGTAAAAGAAAATGGTAAATTGTTGTACATCGCCATGTAATTATTATATTATTGCTGAATCCTCCCTAGGGGGTTGAGAAGGGCGGGGTAAAAAAAATTACCCGAAATAAATAAATAAATATTTTCCGGCATATCAGATGACTTTTTAACCCTGGAAAACCTTATGAAAAGTCGGGGGTCATCTAATAGGCCGGGCATAAAATTAAAATAATAATAATTTACAATAATATTACAATATTATGATCAATATTACATATACATACAACATATTATAATTATTAGCATAGCACAATATTAGGGGGGACTCAGGGCAGCTTACAAAAGGCACAATTCGATGCCCAACAGTTCACAAAATACAATATACAAAATACAGTATAACAACAACAATTACAACTAGTTAAACAATCAAATTAATACAATAACAGCAATAAAATCATCTACACTGCAATGTTATTAGTAATATTACATGAAATTTTAAATATATAATTATTATATTATTATATCATATTATTATCAGTATTATATTGTATTACATTATTATGATCAATATTACATATACATACAGTATATATAATTATTAGCATAGCAAATATTAGTTTTATATATAAATAAATTGTATTGTACCACTATACTGCAATGTTATTAGTAATATTACATATAATATAAAATATATAATTATTATATTATTATATTATATTATTATTAGTATTATATTGTATTACATTATTAGGATCAATATTACATATACATACAATATATATAATTATTAGCATATCACAATATTAGTATATATAACTATATTGTACTATGCCACTATATTGCAATATTATTAGTAATATTACATGTAATATAAAATATATAATTATTATATTATTATATTGTATTATTAGTAGTATTACATTGTATTACATTATTAGGGTCAATATTACATATGCATACAATATATATAATTATTAGCATAGCACAATATTAGTATATATAACTATATTGTACTATGCCACTATATTGCAATATTATTAGTAATAGTACATGTAATGTATAAAATATAATTATTATATTTATTATTCGTAGTATTATATTGTACTTTATTATAATATTATCAATATTATATGTATATAAATATATTATATTATTAGCACAGCACAATAATAGTAGTGTGTGTTGAATAATTTCCCATGGAGGATACATTCTCATCCTGCCATATAATCCAGTTCAAAGCAGATAATCTGGATTTTATATGGCAGTGTAGAAGGGACTTCATATAATCCAGTTCAAAGCAGATAATGTGGATTATCTGGTTTGATAACCCAGATTATATGTAGATCTAGCCTCACTCTTCTCCAAGCTACCCATAACCAACTCCCAAAATTGTTCCTCATAGGGCTTGTTTACCAGATGGAAGAGGTGACTCTCTCATGACCTGGGGGTGCTGCAAAAGGTGTATGTGTGTGACACAAAATATTGCTGATGGACTATATACTACAGTCTGGAAAATCTTGTTTGCATTATCATCCAATCTCTTTTGCAATGAAAGCATTTGGTTGGGCTGTCTTCTCCCATTTTTTTTACTTTTCAAACACCCTGCCCCAACCTCTCCCCTTTTGAAATATGAAAAGACTGCGAGCTTCTTGATCCCTTCCTGTGATTTATTGTTGTACTTGAAGTGTCTTTGCAGGGTGGGGTGGAAATGGAATAAAAACATTAGGAAGAACAGAGCCAACCAGATTAGCTAATGTGCTAATTGTTCAGTGTTTCTTCAACACAGCCCTTGTATTTTTTGTGTGTGTCAAGAGCGACTTGAGACACTGCAAGTTGCTTCTGGTGTGAGAGAATTGACTGCAAGGAAGTTGCCCAGGGGTCGCCCAGATGTTTTGATGTAGCCCCCGGTGGTGCAGTGGGTTAAACCCTTGTGCCGGCAGGACTGAAGACTGACAGGTCGCAGGTTTGAAACCGGGGAGAACGTGGATGAGCTCCCTCTGTCAGCTCCGGCTCCCCATGCGGGGACATGAGAGAAGCCTCCCACAAAGGATGGTAAAACATCAAAACATCCTGGCATCCCCTGGGCAACGTCCTTGCAGACGGCCAATTCTCTCACACCAGAAGCGGCTTGCAGTTTCTCAAGTCAGTCCTGACATGAAGAAAAAGCAAGTTTAAACAATATACTCTTGTTGCATAAAGGTGAAACATATACAATGCAGTCCTGACACAGAAAAAAAAATCCACGTGGGAGGCCTCTCTCATGTCCCCCAAGGGGAGCTGGAGCTGACAAAGGGAGCTCATTCACGCTGTCCTTGGATTTGAAACTGTCAGTCTTCAGTCCTGCTCTTGTATAGCAACATTCAGTTAACCTCACAACCAGTTTATTATCTTTGGTTCACACACCATTATTATTTTGTCTTTTGCATATGTAGGAAGAAAAAGATATCCATTGCTTTAACAATGGATACTAATATAGGTAAACAATAGGCCAGTGCAATCAATGAAAAAAAAATCAATACTCATTATGAAATCAGGGGATGGGAGGGGGAAATAATTCATAAAGTGTTTCCAAAATTGGACAGAGTCCATATATCCCCTTCAGTAAATATAATGAGTGAACTACTTTTTCGTTACTTTTTGTTAAGTAATTGTAGCAGTGGAGAAAATTCTCCCTCGTTGTTATTGCTATTGGCATGGAACTTGCTACCATTATAGAACATCTTTACCACTGTTAGCAGAGGCGGCCCTAGGTAATTTTCAACGGTAAGCAAACAGTATTTTGCCCCCCCCCCCCAACCAATCACTGATATATATTTTCTGTTCGTCGTGGGAGTTCTGTGTGCCATATTTGGTTCAATTCCATCATTGGTGGAGTTCAGAATGCTCTTTGATTGTAGGTGAACTATACATCCCAGTAACTACAACTCGCATATGTCAAGGTCTATTTTCCCCCAAGAGCACCTCAAGAGTGCCCCTGGGCAAAATCAACTATACTGCAAATGCTTACTTTGCGTAATGGGTTGCTGAGGCTTCCCCCGGACTGCTAGGGCTTTTGTGAGCCGAGGGGACGCTCGTCAAGTGGTGGTTGAGGGGCATTTACAGAGGCGCCTCTGCACCCCTGGCAAAAAAAGTGTACTGCAACTGCTTACTTTGCATAATGTACGAGCCGCCCCTGACTGTTAGCCCACGGTTTTATAAATTAAGCACCAAAACATCATGTTTTACAACAAATCAAGAGAAAAAGCAGTTCAATACATGGTAACATTATGTAGTAATTACTGTATTTACTAATATAGCACCAAAATATCGCAATGTATTGAAACAACTGTGGATTTGTGCAGGAGGCACACTGTGTTGGGTAATACAGAATGTTGGATGAATCAAGGTTGGATAAGCGAGACTCTACTGTACTTGAATTAGGGACAGGCTTACCCAGCAAGGTAATCGCCAGCCTACTCTCATAATATCTGAATATATTGAGCGTAACTATTCATTTGTCAGACAAAGAGGTAGAACCAAATGACATGCGACAGGATATTTCTCATCCCAGCTTCATTTCCACTCGATGATAAGAAGAGGACTAATTGGTATGCTGTTTGAACCATGACACATTTGTCCCTCTGTACAAACGAAGCATGAACAGAGGTCCCATTGTGGCTCGCTTCGTGGCAATGTCGGGCCCGAAAGTTACATTGCACGGGAGAAGTTCTTCGGCGCAGAAATGATAATCGGAGACGAGACCTCTGACAGATAGCCACTCCCTTCCTGGACGGAGAATGGGGAGAGGCGAAGGTGTTCTGTAGCACGGATGAATATGATCCATCGCTTTCGATCAAAGCCATCATCAAAGCAGGGTGGGTTCAGTCGCTGCCGCCCGGCTTTGTTAATGGCTCTACTTGTCATTGCACCATAGAAGAAAAGGAACAAGGTAACTGGATCCAAAGGACATTTTCCCAGGCACAATCGTGATATCTGAGTTTCCAGGTCATTCCTCATACCATAGGCTAATGTGTGTGGGTTTTAAAAAAATGTACACAGTTCTAGAAACAGTGAAGAAACAATTTGGGGGCTGTTTCCATTCTTCTAATCACAATTCGTCCTTTTTTTTGTCGTGTTGAGAAACTGCAAGTCACTTCTGGTGTGAGAGAATTGGCCGTCTGCAAGGACGTTGCCCAGGGGACGCACAGATGTTTTGATGTGTTACCATCCTTGTGGGAGGCTTCTCTCATGTCCCTGCATAATAATAATAATAAATAATAATAATAATAATATGAGCGACTTGAGAAACTGCAAGTCGCTTCTGGTGTGAGAGAATTGGCCGTCTGCAAGGACGTTGCCCAGGGGACGCACAGATGTTTTGATGTGTTACCATCCTTGTGGGAGGCTTCTCTCATGTCCCTGCATAATATCTCATGTCCCTGCATAATAATAATAATACGAGCGACTTGAGAAACTGCAAGTCGCTTCTGGTGTGAGAGAATTGGCCGTCTGCAAGGACGTTGCCCAGGGACGCACAGATGTTTTGATGTGTTACCATCCTTGTGGGAGGCTTCTCTCATGTCCCTGCATAATATCTCATGTCCCTGCATAATAATAATAATACGAGCGACTTGAGAAACTGCAAGTCGCTTCTGGTGTGAGAGAATTGGCCGTCTGCAAGGACGTTGCCCAGGGACGCACAGATGTTTTGATGTGTTACCATCCTTGTGGGAGGCTTCTCTCATGTCCCCGCATAATAATAATAATAATAATAATAATAATAATAATAATTTTATTTTTATACCCCACCAACCATCTCCCTAAGGGGACTCGGAGCGGCTTACAAGGGGCAAGCCCAAAAAGTTACACTAAAAAACCAGCAATTAAAAACATCAGATAAAATATATAAACAATCGCAATAATAAACAACATCAAAACAATATGGCTGAGAAAAGGAACATACCTGAGGTTCAGGCTCAATGAGTGCAATACATACAATACAAAGGGATCGCAAGGAAAGTGCAACCATCAAGTCGACATGAGGAGCTGGAGCTGATAGAGGGAGCTCATCCGTGCTCTCCCCGGATTCGAACCTGCAACTTGTTGGTCTTCAGTTCTGTCAGGACAAGGGTTTAACCCACTGCACCACCGAGGGCTCCACAATGTGTCCTTTGCCTTCTCCTAGAACAGTGTTCCTCAACCTTCCTAATGCTGTGACCCCTTAGTACAGTTCCTCATGTTGCAATGAACCCCAACAATAACATTATTTTCGTTGCTACTTTATAACTGTAAATTTTGCTACTGCTATGAATCATAATGTAAATATCTGATATGCAGGATGTATTTTCATTCACTGGACAAAATTTGGCACAAATACCCGATATGCCCAAGTTTGAATACTGGTGGGGTTGGGTGGGAATTGATTTTGTGAACTGGGAGTTGTAGTTGCTGGGATTTGTAGTTCACTTGCAATCAAAGAGCATTCTGAACTCCAAAAACAATGGAATAGAACCAAACTTGGCACACAGAACCCCCGTGACTAACAGAAAATACTGGAAGGGTTTGGTGGGCATTGGCCTTGAGTTTGGGAGTTGTAGTTCACCTCCATCCAGAGAGCACTGTGGACTCAAACAATGATAGATATGGACCAAACTTGACTCAAATACTTAATATGCCCAAACTGGTGGACTTTGAGGAAAATAGACCTTGACATTTGGGAGTTGCAGTTGCTGGGATTTATAGTTCACTTACAATCAAAGAGCCCCTTGAACCCCACCAATGATAGAATTGGGCCACACTTCCCACACAGAATCCCCATGACCAACAGAAAATACTGTGTTTTCCGATGGTCTTTGGTGACCCCATTGACATCCCTTCGCAACCCCCCCCCCAACCCAACAAATATAACAATTGGTTGGTGTATGCATGTATGTGTGAAGATAAATGCTTCCCTGTCGACTTAGGAATTTAATGGGGTTTTCTTAGGGTTGCTGTTGCTCTCAACTAAGATTGTTGCCTAAATTTGGAGGCAACTCGAGAAGCTTTCTGTGGTCCAGAAAATGGACTTTGAACTCGGTTTGCAGTAACTGAAATAAGCTGAAGACAATGGGAGAAGGAGAAAGAATTGGGCCACACTTCCCACACAGAACCCTTAACTGCCATGACTCAATGCTATGTAATTATGGGATTTGTAGCTTAACAAAGTACCAGCAGTCTTTGGCAGAGAAGGCCGAAGTCATGTTGCTGTTGTTTAAATTTGGTGGCAACTTGAGAAGCTTTCTGTGGTCCAGAAAATGCACTTTGAACTCAATTTGCAGCAACTGAAAAAAGCTGAGGACAATGGGAGAAGGAGAAAGAATTGGGCCACACTTCCCACACAGAACCCTTAACTGCCATGACTCAATGCTATGTAATTATGGGATTTGTAGCTTATCAAAGCACCAGCAGTCTTTGGCAGAGAAGGCTGAAGTCATGTTGCTGTTGTCTAAATTTAGTGGCAACTCGAGAAGATTTCTGTGGTCCAGAAAATGCACTTTGAACTCGGTTTGCAGCAACTGAAATAAGCTGAAGACAATGGGAGAAGGAGAAAGAATTGGGCCACACTTCCTACACAGAACCCTTAACTGCCATGACTCAATGCTATGTAATTATGGGATTGGTAGCTTATCAAAGCACCAGCAGTCTTTGGCAGAGAAGGCCGAAGTCATGTTGCTGTTGCCTAAATTTAGTGGCAACTCAAGAAGCTTTCTGTGGTCCAGAAAATGCACTTTGAATTCAGTTTGCAGCAACCAAAAAAAAGCTGAGGACAATGGGAGCAGGAAAAAGAAACGGGGCATTAAAAAGTGTGAAACAAGGAATGATTTGGGACCATTTCTGCCAAATAGGAACAGTTGGTGGGAATGCAACTGGGCCTGGTTTCTTGTAGTATACTTTTACAAATGTTTCTGGGTCTGAAGTTAGCTACTCAAAATAGTTATGTGCATGCGTGTTTTTGGTTCAAAAGGCGTAGTTGGATCACAAATGCTTTCAGGGAAAAAATAGAGGGAAAAAAAGGGAAACATATGTTGGTTATTGTATTTTGGTGGCTGCTTCGTTAATAACTCTGACATGTCACTCCAGTCCTGGTAGGTCTGATAGATTAAACATGAGCCTCTCATTATTCAAGGTGGTTAAATATTTTGGCTTGCCTTTGCCATCCTCATATTTATTCCTCGCACAGCCAGGCTACCAAAATTGACATCTTCTTTTTTAAATTGTTTGGCAGTGGCCCGTCCCCGCTTCCCCTTCTTCTCCGAATTGCCAGCGATGTAAAGTATTACTGGCTGGCATCATTTCCATCCCCCTTTTAATTATTCTTGACACCGTAGAGAAACATCTAATATAAATCTGTAATGCCTGCTGATGACAGACTACATGGTTGGAAGACCATGTAATCTCCCCACAATTAATTAAAGTGCCTAGAGTTGTTGCTTTGTGTGTGTGTGTGTGTTTATCTAGCAACCAGATGCCACCGACTGGCGCAAATAATACTGCTGTCAACTGTAAAAAATTAAGATCCAGACCCTAAGAAAGATATTTCGATAGAGAAACCAGATGCCGAGTTATTTTTTTCCCCCTTTTTGGGGGTATCGTTTTGTTGGAAGCGACCATTGTTCAACAGATGTAGCTCTGCATACTTAATTACTCATGTAATTTAGCAAATCTGTCAGCGAGGTTGCTCTTCCACCCACCCAACAAGTGCTGGTCTCTTTGGAAGATATATTATGGGTTATATAATAATGGGATATATAATAATAATAATAATAATAATAATAATAATAATAATAATAATAATTGCCATTGGGTTTTCTTCGGGCTATATGGCCATGTTCTAGAGGCATTCTCTCCTGACGTTTCGCCTGCATCTATGGCAAGCATCCTCAGAGGTTTGAGGTCTGTTGGATATATAAACCCAATTTTTCCTACTTCCAACAGACCTCACTACCTCTGAGGATGCTTGCCATAGATGCAGGCGAAACGTCAGGAGAAAAATTGCCTCCAGAACATGGCCATATAGCCCGGAAAAACCTACAACAACCCAGTGATTCCGGCCATGAAAGCCTTCAACAATACAATAATAATGATACTCAACTTTATTTATACCCCGCCACCATCTCCCAAATGGGTACTCGGGGCGGCTGACATGAGTCCGAGCCCAGCAATACAGTAAAATTTATTTGTTTATTTATTTACTGTATTTGTATACCGCCGTTCTCAGCCTATCGGTGACTCAAGGCGGTTTCCAACAAAACAGTATACATGATATCATAATACAGTATAAAACATTAAAATTACCTAAACCACAACAGCAATAAAAACAGCATTATTGGCGTCTCCATATTGTCAAGCATTGTCCAATTCCATCGTCAATCGTCACTTTCCTATATCAGTTGCCTGTATCCGTTACTCTGTATTTGTGAACACTTGCTCAAATAGCCACGTTTTGACTTGTTTCCAAAACGTTAAGAGAGAGGGAGCAGATCTAATCTCTCTAGGGAGGGCGTTCCATAGCCAGGGGGCCACCACTGAGAAGGCCCTGTCTCTCGTCCCCGCCAAACGTACCTGTGACGAAGGCGGGGGCGAGAGCAGGGCATCCCCGGACGATCGTAAGGTCCTGAAACAATATAACACAAGAACACAGCAGAAAATAAAGAAAATAAAAATAAAATACAAGAACCAATATAAATAAACACATCAGACAATATAAAATCGGACCTTTAGAACACATATGAACACATATGTATATGTATGTACATATATACATATATACACAATATAGTCTCGCTCATCCAACCTTCGCTCATCCAACGTTCTGTATTATCCAATGCAGCCCAAGGTGGGAGAAAAAAAAGGACCCTTGTCTGGGTTGTTGTAGGTATTTTGGGCTATATGGCCATGGTCTAGAGGCATTCTCTCCTGACGTTTCGCCTGCATCTATGGCAAGCATCCTCAGAGGTAGTGAGGTCTGTTGGAACTAGGAGGGTTTATATATCTGTGGAATGACCAGGGTGAGACAAAGGACTCTTGTCTGCTGGAGCTAGGTGTGAATGTTTCAACTGACCACCTTGATTAGCATACAATGGGCTGACTGTGCCTGGAGTAAACTTTTGTTGAGAGGTAATGTCCCTGCCTGCTTCCTCTCTGTTTTCTTGAGAGTATTCTGGCCACCAGGGGAGCTGTCTCTTCACTGACTATTTGTGACATTGATTAAGTACTTCCTCATTCTTTGCATGCTTGGTGGAGATTTTTATGTCCCTGTAAATTAGTTAAATTTGCCTCCCCACATAAGCGGTACCTAAATTTCCTACTTGACAGATGCAGCTGTATTTCGGCTGCAAAGGAGAGCAGCAAGCTACACAAAATTGGTCAGAAGCTCACTCCGACCCATGCTGGTTTTGAACTCATAACCTTTTGGTCAGTAGTGATCTTAATGCAGCTGACTCCCAGCCAGCTGCAACACAGTCCCGGTTTGAAAACATATTCATAGAATCATAGAATTAAAGAGTTGGAAGAGACCTCATGGGCCATCCAGTCCAACCCCTTGCCAAGAAACAGGAATATTGCATTCAAATCACCCCTGACAGATGCCATCCAGCCTCTGTTTAAAAGCTTCCAAAGAAGGAGCCTCCACCACACTCCGGGCAGAGAGTTCCACTGCTGAACGGCTCTCACAGTCAGGAAGTTCTTCCTCATGTTCAGATGGAATCTCCTTTCTTGTAGTTTGAAGCCATTGTTCAGCATCCTAGTCTCCAAGGAAGCAGAAAACAAGCTTGCTCCCTCCTCCCTGTGGCTTCCTCTCACATATTTATACATGGCTATCATATCTCCTCTCAGCCTTCTCTTCTTCAGGCTAAACATGCCCAGCTCCTTAAGCCGCTCCTCATAGGGCTTGTTCTCCAGACCCTTGATCATTTTAGTCGCCCTCCTCTGGACACATTCCAGCTTGTTAATATCTCTCTTGAATTGTGGTGCCCAGAATTGGACACAATATTCCAGGTGTTGTCTAACCAAAGCGGAATAGTGGGGTAGCATGACTTCCCTAGATCTAGACACTATGCTCCTATTGATTGATATTGCATGTTTTTGAACTGCTAGGTTGGCAGAAGCAAGTCTAACAGCGGGAGCTCACCCTGACCCTTGACTTCGAAGTGCCAACCTTTCGGTCTGCAGTTTTTTCTGCATCTAGCGGTTTAACCCGCTATGCTATCACTGTTTTATTATATGCGTTATTTACTTTTCTATTCCCAAATCTCACCAGGGCCACACAAAAATGCTTTTTAAAAACTTTGGACATCTCTATGTTTAGGTGGGGTTTTTGTCTGAATTATCCCAATTATCATTTTTAAAAGTTAAACTGGATTCTTATTAGACAGGAAACAATTTGCCAAACTTGGTTGTGTTTCAGTCGACTCTCCTTGGTTTTTGTTCCACAAACATGGCAGAATTCCTTAACGATCTCCAATAGTCAAGGGTCTTGGATTTCTATTATAACTGACCAATAGTTTGTGCCATAGTGTGGGTTTTTGCCCCCCTCCCGGCTTGATTACTATGCAGTTTTTGAATCATTGAAAACATTTGACTTTTGACACCTCAAAGGCAAGGGTTAGCCCACAAGTGAACATGCGCTTTGATGTGCTTTATTGTTAAATTACACCGTACATGCAATATTTCATTGTATTCAATACAAATCATTTTTTTATTTACTTAAAAGGAGGCAGGCTGTCTTATTTATATCTGTTTGGCATGGAAACAAAGGGATTACATTCTTTTTAAGAGGTGTTTTACGACTGGAGGGAGAAAATGCAGCCTTTTTAATGGGCATTTATATATGCGGGATCCATGTCTCCACTCTATTATATATTTTCAAATAAAAAAGGGGTTACAGACCAGAATCCTATGATTAGAAAGCCTAGAGGAGGTAGGTTATGCAGGACATATGTGCTTGAAACAAGTATGAAAAGTTTCCTTCTATTTATGGGTTTGGGGAAACAGATATGGAAGGACGTTTTGAGTCATGATTTTTTTTTCATTTATTTGAATGGATACCAGGTTGCACCGGAATGGCTTTTTGATGACAAGTTCTTGGTTTTTGCTTTGATCTACGCTACAAAATTAATGCGGTTTGATACCACTTCCAGTGCTATGGTTCTATGATGTGGAATCATGAGAGATATTAATACTTCCTTTATAACCTGCCCTATCTCTCTGAGGGAACTCAGGGCAGTCCCCAACTGATGACATATGCATGAGACAAGATGGAAATGTCCCCTGCCCACCCACCCCCCTTCGCTCTGACCCAGAGCAGCAGTTGGTGCTGGGGGTGGGGCCCCAACTGATGACATATGCATGAGACAASATGGAACTGTCCCCTGSCCCCCCTTTCRCTCTGRCYCAGAGCWGCAGTTGRTGCTGGGRGAGGGGTCCYCAACTGATGACATATGCATGAGACAASATGGAACTGTCYCCTGCCCCCCCCCCYTTCRCTCTGRCCCAGAGCAGCAGTTGGTGCTGGGGGAGGGGTCCCCAACKGATGWCATATGCATGAGATAAGGTGGAACTGTCCCCTGCYCCCCCCCCTTCGCTCTGACCCAGACCAGCAGTTGGTGCTGGGGGAGGGGTCCCCAACTGATGTCATATGCAGGAGTCAAGATGGAACTGTCCCCTGCCCCCCCTTCACTCTGACTCAGAGCAGCAGTTGGTGCTGGGGGAGGGGCCCCAASAGATGRCATATGCAGGAGTCAAGATGGAACTATCCTCTGTCCCCCCCATMAYTCTGACCCAGAGCAGCAGTTGGTGCTGGGGGAGGGGTCCCCAACTGATGACATATGCAGGAGACAAGATGGAACTGTCTCATTCACCCCCCTCTTCACTCTGACCCAGAGCAGCAGTTGGTGCTGGGAGAAGGGTCCCCAGCCGATGACATGTGCAGGAGACAAGATGGAACTCTCTCCTGGCCCCCATATACAACATGACAAGCTCTTAAAACTCTTTAAAATTACATTTAAAATATTAAAGCCAAGATGGTGTACAACTTCCAATCAGATGAGGCTATGTATTGTATTAATCTTCCTCCTCTCTGTGAGCTAGGGTACATAGGTGGGTTTTGGAAGTTCTTTAAAGGAGAGGAGAGAGGGTGCTGTTTTTAGTTCTTTAGGGAGGGAGTTCCAGAGGTGGGAGGGCAATCACAGAGAGGGCCCCCTCTCTCATTCCCACCAACCACGCGTGAGACGGGGGTGGGACCAAGAGCAGGACCTCCTCCGCAGATCACAGTTCTCGTACTCGTCTGTATGCAGATATGCAGTTTCCAAATAGTCTGGGCCTGAACCATTTAGGGCTTTATAGGTAACTAGCCATCCCCTGCCACGCGTTGCTGTGGCCCAGTCTGGTGATCTGGAAAATAAAGTAATGAGAAAGTGTTGGTTTCTATATGTAATTTCTTTATGCTTGTGGGTAAACAATATTTTTTGTTCTTTCTTTGTCAGTGTTGATGTAGAGATTGTCTGGTTTGCCTACTCAGGAACAGGCAACATATCATTGTCCTTCTTTAGGAGTCTCTTTCAAATCTAGGATACTGTATCTGTGCATGTATGTGAATCATATCTATCTAACTTTATCTATGGCTGGATGGCTCTTTGTCAGGAGGGCTTTGATTACATTTTCTTGCCCTGGTGAAGGGAGTTGGATTGGATGGCCTTAAGTATTTTCTGTTGGTCATGGGGGTTCTCTGTGGGAAGTTTGCCCCACTTCTGTCGTTAGTGGGGTTCAGAATGCTCTTTGATTGTAGGTGAACTATAAATCCCATTAACTACAAATCCCAAGTGTCAATGTCTGTTTTCCCCAAACTCTATTTGTGTGCATATTTGGGCAGATGGGATATTTGTGCTAAGTTTGGTCCAGATCCATCATTGTTTGAGTCCACAGTGCTCTCTGGATGTAGGTCAGCTACAACTCCCAAACTCAAGGTCAATGCCCACCAAACCCTGTTAGTCATGGGAGTTTTGTGTGCCATGTTTGGTTCAATTCCATCATTGGTGGAGTTCAGAATGCTTTTTGATTGTAGGTTAACTATAAATCCCAGAAACTACAACTCCCAAATGACAAAGTCAATTTTTTGAGTGATGGTCACTTGTTGACCTGATAGGTGTCTTGTGTCCAAATTTGGTGTCAATTCATCCAATGGTTTTGGAGTTCTCTTAATCCCACAAATGAACATTACATTTTTATTTATATAGATAACCAGCTCTCTGTATTACCCCAGAAGCAGGCCAACAGCCAGTGGAGCTGCCGTAACATAGGAGTTGTTTGGTCCCTGTACGGCACTCTAGTTAGTAGTCTGGCTGCCGATCTCTGAACCAGTTGTAACTTCTGAACAATCTTCAAAGGCAGCCCCTCGTAGAGAGCATTGCAGTAGTCCAGACAGAATGTAACTAAGGCAGGATGACTACCATGTTAAGATATGGGATTTCAAGGTGTGGGTGCAGCTGGCACACAAGTTTTAATTGTGCGAAGGCGCTCTTGGACACGACTGACACCTGGGATTCCAGGGTCAATAATGAGCCCAGGATCACCCCAGACTGTGAACCTTTTCTTCAGGGGGAGTGCAACCCCATCCAACACAGGCTGTAACCCCACATCCTGATCCGCCTTCCGACTGACCAGGAGTATGTCTATTTTGTCTGGATTTACTTTCAGTTTGTTAGCCCCCATCCAGTCCATTGGTGATGTGGTTTCTCAAGGTATCTGTGCCCCATCAAATGATAAATTCCACAAATCCACAGTATTGAGCTATGGCAGTTTAAAGTGGTGCCAAACTGCAGTAATTCCACAGTGTATCTACACCTATTGAGACATTCAGTTGACACGAATTCCACAGTACAAAACCCTCTTTTATGATGCATCCCAGTCTGCCTTTCTCCCCACCCCATGGGCTCTCCCTCCACCCCCACAGTTTGGTTGTTTGTTGTAATTATCTAGTTCATTTTGGTCTGTAATAGATGTGATTAAGTATATTTAGCACTATGTAATGGGTTTTCTGCCTGGATGCATCCCAGCTAATATGGAATCCCTCAGAGTACCTTCTGACAGCTGCTCCGAATCCCAGGTTGGAATGGTCGCTAGAGACGTCTTCCGTGAATCGTGAACATTAGGGGAATTAGCTCTGTTAGACCAACCAGAAAATCCAGGATGAAATTTGATTAAGAGTAGAATCTTGCATTAACTTTTGAACAGCTCAAAAGACTTCTGGTCTGTGTTGAATGAGAAACATCCCTGAAGATCCGAAGAAACAAAGGAAAGGATGAAAGGAACAAATATCTCTGTTGAAGTCAAGACTGAATGTTAAACAGGAGAATAAAGGTCTTGACCGTATCAACACTGCAAAAGGTTTTAGTAACTGGCCCCATTCTGTCTTCTATACATAAGGCACTATATTATTTTAGGATTTGAAAAACCAATTTAACTGCCATGATATGTATTGTCCAAGGCTTTCATGGCCGAAATCACTGGGTTGTTGTAGGTTTTTTCGGGCTATATGACCATGTTCAAGAGGCATACTCTCCTGACGTTTCGCCTGCATCTATGGCAAGCATCCTCAGAGGTAGTGAGGACGCTTGCCATAGATGCAGGCGAAACGTCAGGAGAGAATGCCTCTAGAACATGGCCATATAGCCCGAAAAAACCTACAACAACCCTGTCATGATTCTGTCCGGAAGAATCCTAGGGTTCCTAGATTAGTGGAGTACAAGTTGAGTATCCCTTATTCAAAACTCTTGGGACCAGAAGTGTCCTGTATTTTGGTTTATTTCAAATTTTGGAATACTTGTCTATACATGATGAGATATATTGGAGATGGAACCCAAATCTAAACACAAAATTCATTTATGTTTTATTTACTGTATATACTCAAGTATAAGCCTAGTTTTTCAGCCCTTTTTTAGGCTGAAAAAGCCCCCCTCAGCTTATACTCGAGTTAATGTTATTTATTATTTTACTCTGTTGTTGTTGTTATTCTTTTTATTATTTGTATTATTTTACTCTATTATTATTACATTTATAATTTAACGTTATTATTACTGTTATTATTACATTTCCATTATTTTACTCTGGTATTATTATTATTACATTTATTATTTTAGACTTAATTATTATTACAAGGACGCGGAAGGACATCTACATTGATGAAGGTTAGAATAACTGTTTAATCAGAGTTGGACGGTCTTATCTTAAATCACAGTTTTATGTAAATATTCAAAAACATTTAAGCTACTGATGCATCAATTAATGTAATTTTATTGGTATCCATTTTTATTTTGAAATTTACCAGTAGCTGTTGCATTTCCCACCCTCGGGTTATACTCGAGTCTATATGTTTTCCCATTTTTTTAAATGGTGAAATTAGGTGTCTCGGTTATATTTGGGTTGGCTTATACTTGAGTATATACGGTATATGTTTCATATACAGCTTACCGCTTTGAGTCTCCCCAGGAGTGAGAAAGGTGGTATATAAATACTGTAAATAAATACATAATAAAATTACCTGTCTGAACTTATCTCCCTCTATGAAACATCTCAGAAATTAAGAATATCTGGGGAGGCCCCACTCTCATTCCCACCTCCTTTGCAAGCGTGACTGGTGGGGACTAGAGGCTGGGTCTTCTCAGTGGTAGCTCCTCAGCTATGGAATTCCCTCCCCAACAAAATTAGATCAGCACCCTCATTCTTGGACTTCAGAAGAAAAGTAAAAACTTGGCAATCAGACCAAGGGCAGTAATCAGTACAAGAAAGGATCGAGAATGATGTGCAATAGTTATAATATTTGGAACAGCCTGGACTACGATTTGGACTAAGATCCAAACTTATACAATATCTGTAGCCATTTCCTTTTATAAAGCTGTTTGAGTAATACGGTGTTGTGTTTAAGATTGAACAGAGGGGAATTAGGGCTGGAATCTTGATGTTTTTGTTATTGATCTTAAATCAAATCTTCTTTGCATCATGCCAGTGGCCATTGCAATTATAGCAAATACAATACACATCACCAGACATGATCTACATGAAAGCTCGCCAGTATTAATACATGGGTTTAAATCATGGTTTTATTTATGGTTTTGTTTGTTGGAGTTTTGAGATATTATTCAACCCACTGTGAGATAGAAATAAACTTCTTGAGTTGTAACAACCTGCATACACAACCTCTAGATGTGGCTTGTCTTTCTACGAGTGGTTTCACAGAATATTCATAAATTTCCTCCTCTGTGACTGACAGCTGCTGCAATCTCTCTGTCTCTGTCTCTCTGTCTGTCTCTATCTCTCTACTTTTGAGAATTTGTTATGAAAATTTCATGAACCCCCACCCCCATTAAGACAATGATTTCTTGTGAAAAATGATATTGTGCCACAAATAACATTTTGCACAAAGTACAATATTTCATGCCAGAATACTCTATTGTGAAAATTGCACCAAAATGTCCCAAAGTGCCAAATAACTTAATGTACAGAACACTTGCAACTTCACCCGATGTGAACCCCCCCCCATTTTTTTTCAATAATTTAATAAACAAATATTTACAGTTCTGTTGGGAAGGAAATACTTCTAAAATTGTGGAAAGAAAACACTTTTTCTAGAGAAAGGAGAAGGAGAGGAGAATACAATGTGCATTTTAATTGCAGAGTTTGGTTAGATTTCCTCTACCTTAGCATTTCTCAACCTGGGGGTTAGGACCCCATGGCGGTGTGTGTGTGTGTGTGTGTGTGTGTGTATGTGTGTGTGTGTGAGGGTGTGTTAGAGGGATCACCAAAGACCATCAGAACACAATATTTTCTTTTGGTCATGGGGGTTCTGTGTGGGAAATTTGGTCCAATTCCACCATTGGTGGGGTTCAGAATGTGCTTTGTTTGTAGGTGAAATATAAATCCCAGCACCTATAACTCCCAAATGTCTATTTTCCCCATACTCCACCAATGTTCACATTTCCACATACTGTGTATTTGTGTCAAGTTTTGTCCAGATCCATCATTGTTTGAGTCCACAGTGCTCTCTGGATGTAGGTGAACTACAACTCCAAAACTCAAGGTCAATGCCCACCAAATCCTTCCAGTATTTTCTGTTGGTCATGGAGTTCTGTGTGCCAAGTTTGGTTCAGTTCCATCATCATCTTGATAAAATAGTGAAGAGTAGAGACATCACACTGGCAACGAAGATCCACATAGTTAAAGCAATGGTATTCCCCATAGTAACCTATGGGTGTGAGAGCTGGACCATAAGGAAGTCTGAGCAAAGGAAGATAGATGCTTTTGAACTGTGGTGTTGGAGGAAAATTCTGAGAGTGCCTTGGACCGCAAGAAGATCCAACCAGTCCATACTCCAACTGCTCACTGGAGGGAAGTGGAGGGAAGAATATTAGAGACAAAGGTGAAGTACTTTGACCACATAATGAGAAGGCAGGAAAGCTTGGAGAAGAGAATGATGCTGAGAAAAATGGAAGGAAAAAGGAAGAAGGGCCAGTCAAGGGCAAGATGGATGGAGGTTATTCTTGAAGTGACGGACTTTACCTTGAAGGAGCTTGGGGTGGCAACCACTGACAGAGAGCTCTGGCATGGGCTGGTCCATGAGGTCACGAAGAATCAGAAATGATTGAACCAATGAACAACAACATACCCCACCACCATCTCCCAGAAGTACACGGGGTGGCTCACAAAGCTTTCAAAGTGTTATGCTTGAAGTGACTGGCTTGACCTTGAAAGAGCTGGGGGTGGCAACCACTGACAGGGAGCTCTGGCATGCGCTGGTCTATGAGGCTATGAAGAATCAGAAATGACTGAACTAATGAACAACAACATACCGCACCATCATCTCCCAGAGGGACACGGGGCAGCTCACAAAGCTTTCAAAGTGTTATGCTTGAAGTGACTGGCTTGACCTTGAAGGAGCTGGGGGTGGTGATGGCCGACAGGGAGCTCTGGCATGGGCTGGTCCGTGAGGTCACAAAGAATGAGAAATGACTGAACCAACAAACAACAACAAACCCCACCACCATCTCACAGAAGGACACGGGGCGGCTCACAAAGCTTTCAAAGGTGCAAACACGATGTTATCCTTGAAGTGACTGGCTTCACCTTGAAGGAGCTGGGGGTGGCAATGGTCAACAGGGAGCTCTGGTGTGTACTGGTTCATGAGGCCAGGCATGATGAACGTTTATAATGTAGATATAATTCTAGTTTCTGGAAGACAGCATCTGCTTATAGTGTTGTTCTTGTCCCTGTTGTTGTTGTCGTCTTCCAGGAGTTGCTTTTCCTGCTTGGGTCCCTACTCTGCCAGCTTTTCAGTCTGTGGCTCATGCTCTTGGGCATCCCAGCTGCTTCCAATTTATCCTGTCAACCTCTTGATTTGTCACACTGAAAACTCTGGGAATAATAAGTAATTGACAATGCGCAGTTACTCCAGAGTTGCCGGGCAACTGCATCAGCACCATAAGCCTCTTCACCAAGTCTCCAGAAGGGGGATGCAGAGACAGGGAGATGAAATTAACCCACTTCCTTTGCATCTGACTTGATTAGGAAATGATAAGCACTGAAAGCATCCTTAAAGCTTGATGGAGAAAACACACATGGCATTCTTTAGTTATAAGAAGGAGCAGTGCATATACATGAATGGAAATACATGAACTTCTGAAGTGTGTGAGCTCAATTTTATGTTATACAATAAGAAGGGATGTGTTCCCACCTGGACTTCATTTACCTGAAACTGTGGATGTGACTAAATGCCATTATTATTATTTATTTCGTATCAAAAGCATTGCATAAATTAGTATAAAACTGATAAAACTGAAAAAAAATGATTTTTTTCTCTCTCTCCTTTCTTTCTTCTTTTTTCTTTTTTCCCCTGCTTTTTAAACCACTATCACTACCCAGTCTTTCGACACTTCCCTCCCTCACTTTCCTCCTTTCTTGTTTTAACTTATGTCACGGAAAACTCAATAAAAATAAATTAAAAAAAAAATAGAAGGCACTCAGGTGGCTAAATATCTTTTGACCAAAAATGGGCAATAGCAACAGCATTGTCTGTAGCCTCCAACAATTCTTCCTCTGTACATGAGATAGGGCACATGTTGGGGTTCAGCCTCCGTGCGAACCAGAACCTGAACCTGATTCTTTAATTGTATTTCCTGAACAGGCCTCGGAACATGTATCTTTCCCTGATGGTGTTGAAACTGTTGATTATGAGGCTAGTGGCGGGGAAAGTGAAACTGAACTTCTTGATGAGAATGTTTTGGAATCAAGCAGTGATAGCTCTCCAGAGGGACTCACACCTGGGTTTGCTAATGAGCACCGAAGAGAACAGATTTGGAAAAACAGGAGTGAGTCGCAGTTTCTACGAAGGTCAAATAGATTACAGGAGAGGGAGGCTTCAAAATCTGGGGTCGTTTCAAGAAATAGTTTCTTTAGCTTAAGGGGCCTCTTCCTGGCTGTTTAACTAGATCAGGCAACGTTTTAGACTGAGGCAGTACCTTGGCAAATTTCCTGTGTTCCATGGCCTGCATTCCAAGAGGTTTCTAGTTTTCAAGTACAGTTAGTGATGCTAACAGGTTCCTGGTTTCTGTATTGTGGCTTTTGGAATTTTGCTCAAGTTCAGAGTTTTCCTGACTGCTGTGTTTCTACTATGGCATTTTGACTTTGCATTTACCTTTCTTTTGTAACCATTTTTCATCAATAAAGAGGATTGTTTTTTCCCACAGTCCAGTGTGGTGGATTTAATCTTATGGTCTCGTTTCCTGAACTGGGACGCAACAGCACAGTGGACAAGCATATACATGCAGAGTTTTCTGTTCTGCCCCACAGTCACACAAGGTGTGGGATTCTTTGAGATAGTGCCATTTTGCCAGGTTGTCTTTTTTTTGCGAGTGCAAATAAGGGACTTTATTCCAGTCATGCCATAGTATTTAATATAAACAAAATGGGGAGGGTACCTTTTGGGAAAGCCCCTTTTTCCCTGCTTCGTCAAGAGCGGGGAGGCTCTCTATTGGATGTAGGCTGTCTCCACTTCCTCGTGGAGGACCTAGAAGAACTTCTCCCAGGAGATCCTCTTCTCTGGGGTGAAGCTCCTCCTCAAGAGTTTGAGAGGTCTGGACCGCAGCCTATGATAATCCGGAGAACGGACAGCTGGTGATCATCAGGTTTTTCACCGACTACCCCGTCAGCAAACAGTACTTCAAGACGGTCCCCACAGAGGGGGACCTGGAGACGCATCCCCAGGTAGCCTTCCATGGCTGGGGGATCATGGTGGCCTTCAGTCAGGTGATTGAGAACATGGAGAACTGGCACCAGTATTTCTTCTCCTTTCCCTCATTGTGCTCCCCATCTGTCAAATTTTAAAATGCAATATGGCTTCTGTGTCCAAAAAAATATTATTTATTTATTTATGCCATTTCTAGCCTGACTTTCTCACTCCGGAGGGGACTAAACTAGTTTGCCCATGCCTGATATATATATCAGGGGATTTGTGTGTGTGTGTGTATATATATATGCCAGGGGACAGTTTATTTATTTATTTATTTATTTATTTATTTATTTATTTGGAATGCTTCTACCCCGCCCTTCTCAACCCCCTAGGGGGGACTCAGGGCGGCTTACAAAGGGCACAATTCGATGCCTAACAATTCACAAAATACAGTACAATATACAATACACAAATTTACCATATAGTGTCAACAGTTATAACTAATTAAAACAATCAAACAGTATACTAGCAGCAGTAAAATCATCTTGTGGTCAATGTTCGCCAATTCATAGTCCGTAATCCATCTAGCATCGTCATTATACTTTCCTACTCTGGTTGTCATTGTTTGTCTTTGTCCATCTGCCAGTTTACCCGAAGGCCTGGTCTCACATCCAGGTTTTTAGCTTCCTTCTGAAAGTAAGGAGGGATGTTGATGACCTAATCTCCCCCGGGAGTGCATTCCACAGCCGAGGGGCCACCACCGAGAAGGCCCTGTCCCTCATTCCCACCAGTCTCGCTTGTGATAAAGGTGGGGCTGAGAGCAGGGCCTCCCCAGCAGATCTTAAACTCCGAGGTGGGACGTAGAAGGAGATGCGTTCGGACAGGTACGCTGGGCCGGAGCCGTAAAGGGTTTTGTAGGTCAAAACCAGCACTTTGAATTGTGCTCAGAATTGGATCGGCAGCCAGTGGAGCTGACATAGCAGGGGGGTGGTATGCTCCCTGTATGATGCTCYGGTGAGTAATCTAGCCACCTCCCGTTGGACTAATTGAAGTTCCCAAACAGTCTTCAAAGGCAACCCCTCGTAGAGCGTGTTKCAGTAATCTATTCGGGATGTAACAAGAGCGTGGACCACCGTGGCCAGTTCCATCTTGTCTCCTGYGCTATGCTAATAATATAATATATATATAATATTTATAATATTATAATGTAATACAATATAATACTACTACTAATAATATGATATTATAATTATATATTTTATATTACATGTAATATTACTAATAATATTAAAATATAATGGTATAGWGCAATATAGTAATATATAATACTGATATTGTACTAGGCTAGTAATATAATATATTGTATGTATATATATCTTCTAAGCCGCTCTGAGTCCCCACTCGAGGTGAGAAGGGCTGCGTATAAATGCCGCAAATAAATAAATAAACAAATACATTGTATAATATATAATATAATACATAAACATTTATTGAGGCTCCATGCGAAACTTTTGCTTCAAAAACTGCTCTGCGTCTGAAAAAGCTTGAGGACCCCTGTACTAAATGAACCAATGGCTTCATTGCATTTCAGGGAATGTCCTATGTTCAATTCGTATTGTGTGCCTTATCTCTTTTCCCTCATCATCTTGTTCATGCAGCAACATGATTGTTACAATAGGCATTCATTTTGACTGGTAGCATGACTTTGTGGTCTACATCCAATGGAAGTTGACCATAGAATAATCATGGTGGAGGACCTACAGATACAGTATCTAGGGAAGTGCATGACCTATAGAAACCACCAGGTATTTTCACTGATCTGCTATTACAAGGGTTGAATAAAAAGTAATGCCCCCATCTTCGTAACTCCTCAACAGATGGCAGTACTGGTATGTGGCAGGTTCTGGCTTGTTCAGTAGACTCTCATTTTGGAACTGTAGAGGAGAAGGTATAAACTTACACAGCAGAAGGTGTCACCTCAACATCTGTAAACTTACTTGCCCAATGACGCACAGTACTCACATCAACACAATCACCATAAACAGCTTGCATTCTCTGATGAATCTCCTTTGAGGTGACACCTTCTGCTGTCAAGAATTCAATGACTGCACGTTGCTTAAGTCACATTGACCGCCCACCTGCACAGGGTTCCATACTTTGCACTTCAACAACGCAACCATTCAATGCTAAGACTTCCTGCCAAAATGGAACTGTAGAGGAGAGTCTACTGAACAAGTCAGTACTTGCCGCATTTCAGTACTGCTATCTGAAGGTGGAGGCATTACTTTTCATTCAACCCTCGTACATCAAGTGTGCATCCAGGATCTTAGTTCATGGCGTTGGGATCATAGTGTTTAATATCACAATGTTCAATACCACTCCACATGGCCTAAGATTATTTTCTTTTCATTCTGCAATCCTCCTATCACTATAGCAGTTTCATGTTAGCGACCTCAGAGAGAGCTCCTATTTTGTATAACATCACATATCCCTGGTTCCCGAACCTTTGAAAAGCAGCTGGGTTAAGAGTCTTTTTCAGCAGAGCAAAGTATCACCCCGCATTACACAATTCGTTGCAAAAATCTCCGTCTCTGAGAAGCCAGGCATGTAAAATGAAGCCTGAAAGAAGTTGATCGCGATATATGTTCAACTTCAGCAAAGGGAGCTCTTATCGCCAGCAGCCAGCAATATGCTGGGTTTTTCTAAAGTGCGTAGGATCATCATTACCCCTCAGCGATGGTGCTTAGCAATTAGCGGTGAAGCCCTGAGATAAGGTGGGAATATATAAGGAATTAAACACAGATAATGTAAATGCTAACAAAGAAACCTAATCCCCTTGACTTTGTTAGTTTCCCTTTCTCTTGTTTACTTCCAATCTGAATCCTGACATTTAAAACAAAGAGGTGAGCGGGGTGCATTTCAATCAATATTTAACGCCAGTTCATGTTGTTGTTGTTGTTGTTGTTGTTGTTCTTCTTCTTCTTCTTCTTCTTCCTCTTCCTCTTCCTCTTCCTCTCCTTCTCCTTCTGGTCTTCCTTCTGCTTCTGCTTCTCTCTCTCCTGCAAAATTTAAGCAATGAGCCAGTTATATCATAGAATCATAGAATCAAAGAGTTGGAAGAGACCTCATGGGCCATCAAGTCCAACCCCCTGCCAAGAAGCAGGAATATTACATTCAAATCACCCCTGACAGATGGCCATCCAGCCTCTGTATAAAAGCTTCCAAAGAAGGAGCCTCCACCACACTCCAGGGCAGAGAGTTCCACTGCTGAACAGCTCTCACAGTCAGGAAGATCTTCCTCATGTTCAGATGGAATCTCCTTTCTCGTAGTTTGAAGCCATTGTTTCACGTCCTAGTCTCCAGGGAAGCAGAAAACAAGCTTGCTCCCTCTTCCCTGTGGCTTCCTCTCACATATTTATACATGGCTATCATATCTCCTCTCAGCCTTCTCTTCTTCAGGCTAAACATGCCCAGCTCCTTAAGCCGCTCCTCATAGGGCTTGTTCTCCAGACCCTTGATCATTTTAATCACCCTCCTCTGGAAACATTTGTTGTTGTTGTTGTTGTTGTTGTTGTTGTTGTTGTTGTTCTTCTTCTTCTTCTTCTTCTTCTTCCTCTTCCTCTCCTTCTCCTTCTGGTCTTCCTTCTGCTTCTGCTTCTCCCTCTCCTGCAAAATTTAAGCAATGAGCTTGTTGATGTTGTTGTTGTTGTTGTTGTTCCTCTTCCTCTCCTTCTCCTTCTGGTCTTCCTTCTGCGTCTGCTTCTCCCTCTCCTGCAAAATTTAAGCAATGAGCCTGTTGTTGTTGTTGTTGTTGTTGTGGTTCTTCTTCTTCCTTTTCCTCTTCCTCTCCTTCTCCTTCTGGTCTTCCTTCTGCTTCTGCTTCTCCTTCTCCTGCAAAATTTAAGCAATGAGTCAGTAGTTGTTGTTTGTGTTGTTGTTGTTGTTGTTGTTGTTGTTGTTCTTCTTCTTCTTCTTCCTCTTCCTCTCCTTCTATTTCTCCTCCTTCTGATTTTCCTTCTGCTTTTCCTGCAAAATTTAAGCAATGAGCCTGTTGTTGTTGTTGTTGCTGTTGCTTCTTCTTCTTCTTCTTCTTCCTCCTCCTCCTCCTCCTCCTCCTCTTCCTCTTCCTCTTCCTCTTCCTCTTTCTCTTCCTCTTCCTCTCCTTCTCCTCCTTCTGCTTCTGCTTCTCCTTCTCCTGTAAAATTTAAGCAATGAGCCAGTGTAGTTTTTATACTCCATGCACAATGTGTATATTCTTCTGCTCTTATTTCATCTTCAAAGGTTTGTAAGCTTTGCTGGGATGCTTAAATAAACTGAATCTGTAATCAAGTCATCTTTGGTGTGCGCGGAAGTTTTCTGATTCATATTTGGAGGAAGGTCAAATTGATAGACAACACTGAAGTGTCTAGATAATTACTTGATCAAACTAATTCTCATAGACAGACATGTACAATGAATTACTCGTCTTCGGGATTGGATGGGGTTTGACCTTTTTGCCCCAGGTATTATTGCTGATGATTATCGCCACATGGTTAGCCGTACCAAGCTTTCGATTCCATTATTTTAGTTGTGTGTGTGTATGTGTGTGTGTGAATGTGTACTTGCATGATTTGCATTGGCCAGATTTAAGCAAATGCTTGCCCTAAACCAATATCCACCATCACAAATGGGGATTTATTTTTGCTATACAAAAATAATTCTTCTCCTTCCCTAGATGATTTTTAAGAACTCTGAGGCTCTTTCAGCTCATATATATTCACCTTCATGTGATTAGCTTCAGCTTGATTTCTGTAGATATTTCCACGAATATGGTGTGCTGAGTGGGTAGGGAAAAATAATTGGTGCAGAGTTTTCAAAATGTCCCATAAGAATGCTGGAAATGAGGTTGCATAAAAGATGGCTCTGTTTTGTATATCGCATATTGCTTGTCCCTTAGATCTATGTCTTTTGCTTATGGAATCAACCCAAGTCAGGGAGATAAACTAATATTTTGTATCAGCTGAGCCAGACAATACACATGATAAAGATGTTTCATCTTCTTATGCATGCAGGGAAATATGAAAAATCGGAGCTTACACATATTTTCTTCCTTTCCGAGTCAAATTGGGCCCCTCGATTGCCCTGGGCCAGTGCGGGGAGCATTTAGGAAGGCAGATTTACCTAGCAGCCAAGTGATAAATGATCAAAATATTAGCCTGATCTAGGCCGCATTAAGGAGCCATTGCATTTCCTGACAATTTTCGGCAATCTCAATATGAAAACAGAGCAATTGTCGGCTCATATCAAGCTATGATCGGCAATTATAGTTGCATAATTCACCTCATCGTCTCTTCTCCCGGCCCTTTATTTTCTCCTCTCGGTGACATTCCAGAAGTGCCTGATGAAAATGTCATATATCATCCCAGCTTTAAAAACTCGTAAGGGGGTAATCTGCCAGGCCGTGCTGTGAGACCGTACTCGTCGTTGGATTCCCTTTTCTCCTTCTTTCAAATATATATATATATATATATGTGATTTTATTTTATTCCACTCCAGGAGAGGTCACGACACTCATAATTTCCTTTTTTTTGATATTGTCCTCACTTGATGTGACAAGGAGCTGTAAAAGCTCGACTGTGTGCCGCAGTTAAGAGCCGTTCCGGAGGGGCTGTTCGCGAGCAATAACAGTGAATTACTGGGGGGATTCAGTCGTAGTTGGCCATTTCGAAGATAATTAGATTTGATGTCAACATTTCTTTATCACCTGCATCCTTTTGTGCATCTGCGTGTCAAGTTGTTATTTCCGGATTTATTAGCACCCTCAGAGCTACTATCTATCTGTCAGCTTGCACGATGTCTGTGTTGACAGTTGTAAAGTTAATTACTACTACTAATGAGCAGCGGGCTTTTGGTGGACATGGTATTTTGGGCATTTAAAACGATAATTAGATTCTGCTTCCCCATCCCGCCCCCTCCTTCCTTTCCTCCACTGTCATGATGCATAGCAACAGCCGGGAGAAAAAGGAACGAACATGCTCCAGCACATGTTTACTCAGGAGTAAGCCTCAATTTGTCTGGTGGGACTTCATTCCAGCTAAATATGGACAAGTCGGCTTCACACAATCTCTGCCAGAGTAATCAGCAAAAAATAGGGGAAGTGTCCCCCCATCTCAACCCATTTTCAGACATAAGGACAGCTTGAATCCAGATGCTGGTTTTCTCCCCCATTATCTTATCTTTTATTCAAACACTCACTTGTTTATTTTGAACTCAGTTACATCCGTCTTCCTAATCTGGAGGAAAATAGAAAGATTGCCCTCCCCGTTGCCATCCACAAACTCACTGCAGGCATGAAATATTTTTGATGGCTGTGATTAATATGCACGAGACTAACTTCACCTATATTTTGCCCAGAAAAAGCTAGATATGTATATATTAGGAGGAAATAGTCAGGAACCAAAATATCATTACGTTTGTGGCAGGTGAATCTGCCTGTTTTCTCATGAGATGCTATTTCAGATGGTCCTCTTTCATTTCAAGATTAGTGTAGTGAATTTGGCTTGCCTCAGAAAGTTAGGAAGTGACCTACCTTAAAGGGCTGATGTATGAGCAGTAGGCTTGGGCAATCCATGGTTCTAAATGGTTCTAAAGTACTTACAAAACTAAAGTTCTGGTGGTGAAAATTTCAGAACTCTAACAAAACTCTCAAAATTTCATAATAAATGGCAGTTCCTAATTGGTTCTGTCATTAAAATCACCAATATTGAAATAATAATTAAATTTTGAAAGTTTTGTTAGAGTTCTGAAATTTTCACCACCAGAACTTTAGTTTTGTAAGTACTTTAGAACCATTTAGAACCATGGATTGCCCAAGCCTAATGAGCAGCCATTTTGTGGTGCCCAGAGAACCAGTGGAGAGCTATTTGCATGAGAACGACCTGATTGGCCGTATGCAAATGAGCGGGTGCCAAGATTTGAAAGAGGGGCAGAGGCAAGGATGACAGTTGGAAAAGCCCAATGGAACATTCTCTGGCAGTTAGTGAGTCAGCTGGAGGCACTCTATGAGATTGGGTCAGTGAGTTAGGATAAAGATAGTGTGAAGTTTGTTTTTATTATTAGTAGAAAAGTCCTTTTGGGGAAACAGGAATAGATTGAGTGAAACTCATATTGAAACACTGTTCAAACATTTGATCCTATGTAACCACTACGCTTATACCACAAGCAGCAAGCATTTGATCTTATGTAACCACTACGCTTATACCACAAGCATGCTATAAATAAACTGAGTTACTGTTTCATCATAAACAAATCCTCTCTCTCTCAATCTCTTGGTTAGAGATCCCTCTGTGCTTTCGTTTCAAATGGTGGCAAGCGGTAGGATGATGAAATAAAAGGCCCCTTGCCTGAAGATTGTTTGTTTTGTTTGTTATTTTGTTTCATTTAGTTTTTGAGGAGGGACATAGGTGCCTGCAGTCTCAGCCTAAACATAGGATGCTTTTTTCATTCTTTGGATCCTGGTGTATATTTATTTAGCATAATTTGGGTTGCAATCCTGTGTGCACTTACCTAGAAATGAGCAATAGTGAACGTGGTGATACCTTTAATTTTAGCATTTATCATGTGGTTGATTGGCATTGTAAATACACATGTGTTGTGCAGTTTTTCCCTCTTTGGGGGGAAGATTAAGCCACACAAGGTACACCACCTTGATGACTGCTCTACCCCGCTATCACTATCTCTTGGGCTATAAGACTTAGAAACAGATTGATCCAAATCAGTTCAGAATCTATTTTGTATTAATGGAAGCATCCAGCTTTGAATGGATTAGAAAACCATGGATGCACTCCCATTTTGTCACTCTTTCCCCCTATACGTCCAGATGCTCTTTCCTCCCATCACCTAGTGCAGTGGTTCTCAATAGGCATGGTTAGGTTCGGTCGGAATTTTCATAATTCGGAATAAATTCGGAAATATTTCATTTTTGAAGCAATTTTGAAGTTTTTAAGGAAACCGGAAGTCCCTTTGACCTTCCGAAGCTTTTTTCGCCATTTCTCTTACGAATCAGTAAGTGAGTCAGAAATGATTCAGCTTTCCCCCCATTTCTGTTCCCTGGCCTCGGTTCAAGCCAGAGAAGCATTCTAAACCAGTGTGGATGGATTCCCTTTCTTTCCTTTCCCTCTTGCATCAGTTTAAACCAGTGTGGATGGATTCCTTTCCCTTCCCTCCTGCTTTAGTCTGAAGCGAGAGAAGCGGTTTTAACCAGAGTGGATGGATTTCTTCCCTTTGCTCCCCCACTTCTGGTGTAAAACAACTACTTTCAAAGTAAAGACCAACCATTGAAACAGGAAATAACACTTTGAAACCATTAATGAAGGTTTCGGAAGTCTCTGAAGTTTCAGAAAGTTTTGAATGTTTTTTTCTGTGAAAATCGGAATTGACTTTAGATCTGAACCACCAGCATCTGAAACAAGTTTTGAACCATTTTTTTATCAAACAATCCTAATTCTCAACTTGTGGGTCTCCAGATGTTTGGACTTCAACTCCCAGAAATCCTAACAGCTGGTCAACTGGCTAAGATTTCTGGGAGTTGTAGGCCAAAACACCCGGGGACCTACAGGTTGTGAACCACTGACCCAGTGAATGGTTTTAACATAGTCTTGTTCACTTCTTGTGGCTTTCAAGTATGTGGTTTGAGGCGTATGCCACCTAGTGGCTGAAGTTAGGACTGGAAGCTATGGATATATTTACATTGAAACAAAGAGATATGAGGATATACATCCCAACATCTCCTTAGTATGCAAGCCAAGTTTGGGGCTTTTATGGAGCTAAGTCAGAGAGTTACACACACATACACACACAACTTTATTCATAATGTTTTAAAATTATTTATTTGGAGAATTTTTAAATCCCGAGATATAAGGACTCCCCAAGCAGCTTAAACTTGACCACAAGTAACCCTGTTTTTAGGATTATGAACTTTAAAAATGCAACACAAAAGAACAAGGAAATGTGGGAAAAGTGGAAGATGAAAGCAAACATTACAAAGCTAGTGTCATTAATCTGACTTGTAGGTCACACTCTTAAATATAATAGTGTAGATTCAAAGGGCTTGCAGGGCATTCAGCTTGTGTGCCTTGTGGTGTTTTCTATGTCTGTAATCCCAAAACACTTGAATTCCATTTGAAAAATCTGTTGGCCAAACAGTCTACGCAGCTGCACAGTTTAGCATACAGGGAGGCTTAGCCATATCCAAAAAACTAGTCCTGATTCTGACAAGTTTTAAATGTAACTTCTAAAAGTAACTATTAGGCTTGGGCAAGTTCGTTCGTT
Source organism: Anolis sagrei ordinatus (assembly GCF_025583915.1). Taxonomy (NCBI): domain Eukaryota; kingdom Metazoa; phylum Chordata; class Lepidosauria; order Squamata; family Anolidae; genus Anolis; species Anolis sagrei. The sequence goes on from NW_026847993.1 coordinate 35,659,095, forward strand.
AGTTTCTAAAATCGTAATTAATTCGGATTAAATTACCTTTTTATCCAATTTCGAGCCATCCAGGAATAGTGGGAGGAGCAATTCCAAACTGAAACAACTTCCCCATTGGGTTGTTGTAGGTTTTTCCGGGCTATATGACCATGTTCTGGAGGTAATTTTTCTCCTGACGTTTCGCCTGCATCTATGGCAAGCATCCTCAGAGGTAGTGAGGTCTGTTGGAAGTAGGAAAAATGGGTTTATATATCTGTGGAATGACCAGGGTGAGACAAAGGACCCCTGTCTGCTGGGGCTAGCTGTGAATGTTTCAGCTGATCACCTTGATTTGCATTCAATGGCTTGGAAGCGCCTGGGGGGAATCTTTTGTTGAGAGTGATTTTATGTGCCTGTTTGTTTCCCCTCTGTTGTTTTGCTGTTGTAATTTTTGAGTTTTTTTAATACTGGTAGCCAGATTTTGTTCATTTTCATGGTTTCTTCTTTTCTGTTGAAATTGTCCACATGCTTGTGGATTTCAATGGCTTCTCTGTGTAGTCTGACATGGTGGTTGTGAGAGTGGTCCAGCATTTCTGTGTTCTCAAATAATATGCTGTGTCCAGGTTGGTTCATCAGGTGCTCTGCTATGGAAACACTATCACATCAAATCACTCTCAACAAAAGATTCCCCCCAGGCACTTCCAAGCCATTAAATGCTAATCAAGGTGGTCAGTTGAAACATTCACACCTAGCTCCAGCAGACAAAAGTCCTTTGTCCCACCCTGGTCATTCCACAGATATATAATAAACCCATTTTCCTACTTCCAACAGACCTCACTACCTCTGAGGATGCTTGCCATAGATGCAGGCGAAACGTCAGGAGAAAAATTGCCTCCAGAACAAGGAGAGAATGCCTCTAGACCATGGCCATATAGCCCGATAAAACCTACAACAACCCAGTGATCCTGGCCATGAAAGCCTTCGACAATACAACTTCCCCATTGTTCGGAATTATTTTCGGATGTGGCTTTGCATACCTGGTGATGCAAAGAGTGACGAGGTGGGCATGGCTAAGAACAGCTCTTCCTGAAGGCCACTGGGGGAGTGCAAATGAAGCAATTCGTATTTCCTGTTATTTCTGATCTTTTTTCAAGAAAATTTTGGAAATAATTTCAAAATCGAATCATTGTAGGCCAAATCGAAACGAGTTTTGAACCCTTTTTTTTTTTTGGATCACCCAAGCCTAGTAACTACAATGTTCCCCTCACTAGAGCAGTAAAACAATTCCATCACTTGACATTATGCTTCGTTTCATCTGTAACGTCATTCTACCCTTTCTGCCAAAAATGTAACTTATTATAGGTTGTTTGCAACACAATAATTTCTAATTCTGGTTAGTCTCTAAATTTAGTCTGTGAAGGGGAAGAAAGGGGAGGGGAATCAAATGTACTAAAAGGAAAAATAAGGATGGTGTTTTAGAGATGATCCCTGCCTTGGCATGATAATGATGAGAAAATGGTTTTCATCTCTTTCTCGAAACATTGAAAAGTATTGAGTTTTTAGGGGTTGGAGCCCAATCATCCTTCTCCACCAAACCGACTCCCTCCATCCATTGCATTTGTTCTTATTGCATTTAGCTGTTCTGAATGAAGCCCTCCCTGTTCCCCCGGAGAATCTCTCCCCAGCTTTGGTGGGGCAGTGTTATTAGTTTATATTAGATAAGGAAAGAATGCACGCAGAAGCATATGGTGGATATATTTTTCCTTTTATCATGATTATTATTTCCGTTTAGCAGCAATGACAGGATGTCGTGGTGAAAATGACTCCTAGAGTCATTCCTCCCCTTAACGCCTGCCCTCTTTCTGCCGCCGCGTCTCTGGAGGGCACTTCTGTTGTATCCTTATATTAATTCCGCTAACTTTCAGACTTCATTGCTGACAATAGACCCTTTGGCTTTCTCCAGCTATTACACTGAATTTCCTATCAAACCGTGTCAACTTCTGAGGTCAGAGATTTCATGAGTAGCTTTAGATATTTTTGCCTTTTTGACTTCACGGGCAGGTGTTGTTCTAAATTGCTTTGAGCTTTATTTGGCGTGTGCTTTGGGTTTCCCCCCCCCCCCATCTCCATCCCTTTTCTTTGTTGCTTTAAAAAAAGAAAATAGGCAGTACCCTTTTGTGGGAAAATAAACAGCAAAACCTCACCAAAAGATTTTATATATATACAGTAGAGTCTTACTTATCCAATCTTCGCTCATCCAGTGTTGTGTATTAACAGGGGCGGCTCAACCCATTACGCAAAGTAAGCATTTGCAGTATAGTTGATTTTGCACAGGGGCGCTCTTGAGGCGCTCTTGGGGGAAAATAGACCTTGACATATGCGAGTTGTAGTTACTGGGATGTATAGTTCACCTACAATCAAAGAGCATTCTGAACTCCACCAATGATTGAATTGAACCAAATATGGTACACAGAACTCCCACGACAAATGGAAAATATGTATCAGTGATAGGTTGGGGGGCGGGGGCGCCAAAATACTGTTTGCTTACCGTCGAAAATTACCTAGGGCCGCCTCTGTATATTAACCAACACAGTCTGCTTCCTGCCTGGATCCACAGCTGTTTCAATACATTGTAATGTTTTGGRGCTAAATTCATAAATACAATAATTACTACATAACATTACTGTGTATTGAACTGCTTTTTCTGTCAATTTGTTGTAAAACATGATATTTTGGTGCTTAATTTGTAAAATCATAATGTAATTTGACGTTTAATAGGCTTTTCCTTCATCCCTCCTTATTATCCAACATTTTCACTTATCCAATGTTCCGCCGGCACGTTCAGGTTGGATAAGTGAGACTCTACTGTGTGTATATATATATATATATATATATATGTAAAGGTAAAAGTTTTCCCAGACATTAAGTCTAGTCATGTATGACTCCAGGGGAGGGGGGTGATGGTGCTCATCTCCATTTCTAAGCCGAAGAGCAGGCATTGTCCATAGACACCTCCAAAGTCATGTGGCCCACATGACAGCATGGAGCAACATTACCTTCCCGCCTAAGTGGCACCTATTGATCTCCTCACATTTGCATGTTTTCAAACTGATTGGTTAGCAGAAGCTGGGGCTAACAGTGTGACCTCACCACGGTCCCCGGATTTGAACCGCCAACTTTATGGTCAGCAAGTTCAGCAGCTCAACTGTTTGGCCCACTGCATCACCAGGGGCTCTCATATATATATATATATAATTTATTTATTTAAAACATTTATATTCCGCTCTTCTCACCCCGAAGGGGACTCAGGGCAGAGCACAGCATATATATGGCAAACATTCAATGCCAGGACAAGAATTCATATGAGTATGCATAAACATTAAAAACGTTTATTAAAATATTAAAATACACCATTTATACATATACATACACACACACACACACACACACATATATATACATATATACACATACATATATATACACATACATATACATACATACATACATACATACATACATACGTGTGTGTGTGTGTGTGTGTGTATATCTGGATCTAGTTAACAATCAGCCCTCCATCTCCATGGATTCTATATCCACAGGCTCAGCCATCCTTTGGTTAAAAATATATCTCCCCATCCAAAAGAACACCCCAAAAGCCAACTTTGATTTTGCTATTTTGAATGAGACACCATTTCACTGTTCCATTGTATGCAATCATATCCTGCTCATGTTGACCCAAGAAAACCTGATCACAAGGTAGGAGAGCAGATTTGCCATTGCCTTCTTCGAAGGGTGAGAGAATAAGGTCCGCCTAAGGTCACCCCATTGGATTATGTGGCCAAGTAGCGATTCAAACCCCAGTTTCCCAGAACTGAAGTCTACCACTGAAACCACCACAACACACTGCTCTTGAAAAGTTTGCATGCAATTATATCATAATAATGTGAATAGGAACGCCTCAGTGGAACCGCAAACTGATCTGTGAGACCATATTTTGTTTCTCTCTCTTAAACGGAGAGGTCTCTGTTTAAGTTGAATTAGATCCATTCAGACCTGCTTGTAGGCAACGATTAGGACCAGAGACAGAAATGCAGAGGAGAGAGTGGGGGGCGGGGGGAAGAAAAGCATCCAGACTGAGCCCGTGTGTAGCTCCTACCTGCTTGCATCCATCTGGAGAGGGAATCGTTTGTGACACTCCGGGGACAATTTTGTCACCCTGACAGTAATGCTGTTATGCACTAAGTTGACACAGCGGATGAATCCATAAAGACAGATAAGTAACTGTGAAAGTGGCTAGGGATCAACCTGAGTGCTACCATTCACCTGCGAGTGACAAATAGATAGTCATGCAGGATTGAAAATCTCGAGCAACACAGAGATGTGTCAGTCCGGAGCTAAAATACGGTGTGGCTACATGAAGGCTGGAGCACGAGGCCCCAGGCGACTGCGGGAAAAGGTTAACTTCAATGTATACTATTGCTCTTGCTCTCTCTCTTCCCCATGCTCTCTTTTGCTAGCTATATATATTTATGGGGTGCACATGTATATCTATATATCTATATTACAAATCATCCATGCTTTCAACACAGCTGGAAGACTCTGGTACTTGAAACACAATGAAAAAAACAGCAGAACATAGAATGAAAAAATAATTTTCTGGGTTCCAGCTCCCAAAGTTTAGCCATACTGGGATATTCAAGGAGTTTTAGTCCAAAGAAAGTTACTTTTTAAGTTCTAGGCAATGCCATTCTTAATTTCAAAGCCTAAAGACTAAAGTAGAAGTTGAGCCAAATTAAGAGAATTCAGGTTTACAATGTTGTTTACTAGACATGGATAGAGTCACGTCGGATAACTCGTTGCTCGTAATAATTTCATTAAAATTAACTTTTTGAAGTGATATCGAAGCTTTTAAAAAAACGGAAGTCCCTTTGCCCTTCTGAAGCTTTTTCCGCCATTTTTGTTACGACTCAGGAAGTGAGTTGGAAATGATTCAGCTTTTCCCCGCTTCTGGTCCCTGGCCTCGGCTCAAGCCAGAGAAGCCAGTTTTAAACCAGAGAAAGAAGGAATTTCCTGGCCTCGGCTCAAGCCAAAGAAGCCAGTTTTAAACCAGAGAAGGAAGGAATTTCCTGGTCTCGGCTCAAGCCAGAGAAGCCAGTTTTAAACCAGAGAAGGAAGGAATTTCCTGGTCTTGGCTCAAGCCAGAGAAACCGGTTTTAAAGCCAGAGAAGCCAGTTTTAAAGCCAGAGAAGCCTGTTTTAAACCAAAGAAGGAAGGAATTTCCTGGCCTCGGCTCAAGCCAAAGAAGCCAGTTTTAAACCAGAGAAGGAAGGAATTTCCTGGTCTCGGCTCAAACCAGAGAAACCGGTTTTAAAGTCAGAGAAGCCTGTTTTAAACCAGAGAAGGAAGGAATTTCCTGGCCTCGTCTCAAGCCGGAGAAGCCAGTTTTAAACCAGAGAAGGAAGGAATTTCCTGGTCTTGGCTCAAGCCAGAGAAGCCAGTTTTAAAGCCAGAGAACTAAACCAAAGAAGGAAGGAATTTCCTGGCCTCGGCTCAAGCCAGAGAAGCCAGTTTTAAACCAGAGAAGGAAGGAATTTCCTGGCCTCGGCTCAAGCCAGAGAAGCCAGTTTTAAAGCCAGAGAAGCCTGTTTTAAACCAAAGAAGGAAGGAATTTCCTGGCCTCGGCTCAAGCCAAAGAAGCCAGTTTTAAACCAGAGAAGGAAGGAATTTCTTGGTCTCGGCTCAAGCCAGAGAAACCGGTTTTAAAGCCAGAGAAGTCTGTTTTAAACCAGAGAAGGGAGGAATTTCCTGGCCTCGGCTCAAGCCAGAGAAGCCTGTTTTAAACCAGAGAAGGGAGGAATTTCCTGGCCTCGGCTCAAGCCAGAGAAGCCAATTTTAAACCAGAGAAGGAAGGAATTTCCTGGCCTCGCTCAAGCCAGAGAAGCCAGTTTTAAATCAGAGAAGCCAGTTTTAAACCAGAGAAGGAAGGAATTTCCTCCACTTGCTTTTGCCCGCTTCTGGAGTAAAACAACTACTTTCAAAGTAAAGACCACCCAATGAAACAGGAAATAACACTTTCAAACCATTAACAAAAGGATTCGGAAGTCTCTGAAGTTTCAAAAAGTTTTGAATTTTTTTCTGTGAAAATCGGAATTGATTTTAGAATCGAACTACCAGCGCTCCTACATCCAAAATGAGTTTTGAAGATTTTTTTTTTATCAACCAATCCTATTGTTTACACTTGTCACCTTCCAACTTGGTGTCTTTCAGCTTTTGAGGGGTTCAATTGCCATCATCCCCAGTAACTAGAGACTGTGGAAGTTGGCCCAATGAATCCGTGTGTAACATGTAAAAAGGAGTTGGCAGGATTGCAACAAGTGCTGAGAAAGTTCAGCAATTCATTCTTTCCATTGGGTGATGGACTTTAATAAAGTTCCAAAGCAAGTCATGATATCAACCGTCTTTATACTATTTATGTTTGTTGCTTCCAGCCTCTGGTTACACAAGAACATATTGTGCTGGAACACAAGGGCTCTGTCTAGCTATCATGGTTAACATCAGAGCAAATAAAAAAAAGACACCTTCTTTCTTTATTCCAACTCCACAAGTCAAGTTGATGAGTCAATACACCTTTATTTAGCAGTGCTGATAGGATACTGTTGTGAAGTCTTCTCGAACGCAAAAGAATTGCATGATTAAAAGATATATTAAATATCTATACACATAATCAAAGTGAAAATGTGTATGTGTATATGTGGTGGAGGTATCCATTTACACAGTCTCCTCCACCGACAGGCTATAGTTCTAAGTGCTGAGAAGCCTCCAAAGGCACTCTCTCCACTGACATTGCAGGTTACAGAGAATGCCATGAACATGTAGCCCAAACGCTTCCAATGTCTTCCCCAAACACTACAGCCCATCACCCAAGGAATGCTTTCATTCCAGGGCAATTTCATTCTAGATCTGATGTGTTTCCTTCACCTCAGGCAGGCATCCCAGGGTTCCTTGTGTGTAATTTGCACTGCCTCTCCCTGAACCCTTTCTTATCCTTTCCTATGGCACACAGCAAACACAGAGGAATTGATCAGCAATTGAGCAGATTGGAGGGGTTTGGGGGACTGAAGTCAACTATAAATACTGGCAGGATTTGGGGGTGATGGGAGTTGTAGTTCACCCTTATCCAGAGAGCACTGAATCCAGCTGATGACAGATCTGGACCAAATTTGGCACACACACTCAACATGGCCAACTGTGCATACAGGCCTGGTTTGGGGAGGATTGACCCACAATTCTGGGAATTATAGTTCATCCACAGTATTATGTATTTTCTAATGTGAGTCTTCATAAAAAAGGAAATCACATGCTGGCTTTTTCCTAATAAATAATGTTACTAATTAACTAGATGATATTACCTAACACCTCAAAACAAACAATGCCTTTTTCAAATAACCCGGCTATCACCGGGTATCTAAGCTAGTTTATATAAATAAAAATGTAATGTTCGTTTGTGGGATTAACAGAACTCAAAAACCACTGGTCGAATTGGCACCAAATTTGGACACAACACACTTAACAACCCAATGTATGTCCTTTACTCAAAAAAATTTGATTTTGTCATTTGGGAGTTGTAGTTGCTGGGATTTATAGTTCACCTACAATCAAAGAGCATTCTGAACCCCACCAACAATGGAATTGAACCAAACTTGGCACACAGTTCCCATGACCATCAGAAAATACTGGAAGAGTTTGGTGGGCATTGACCTTGAGTTTTGGAGTTGTAGTTCACCTACATCCAGAGAACATTGTGGACTCAAACAAGGATGGATTGGGACCAAACTTGGCACGAATCCTCAATATGCCCAAATGTGAACATGGTGGAGTTTGGGGAAAAGAGACCTTAACATTTAGGAGTTGTAGTTGCTGAGATTTATAGTTCATTTATAGTTTTTGGTTTTGGTTTTTTTTCATGTCTGGAGCGACTTGAGAAACTGCAAGTTGCTTCTGGTGTGAGAGAATTGGCTGTCTGCAAGGACGTTGCCCAGTGGATGCCTGAATGTTTTTGATGTTTTACCATCCTTGTGGGAGGCTTCTCTCACATCCCCACATGGGGAGATGGAGCTGACAGAGGGAGCTCATCCGTGCTCTCCCCGGATTAGAACCGCTGGCCTGTCAGTCATCAGTCCTGCTGGCACAAGGGGTTAACCCATTGTGCCACTGGGAGCTTCATGGTCTTATGGTAACCTAAAATGAAACTATCACAGGGGTTTCTGGGGCTGAGAGTGTGTGACTCACCCAAAGTCATCCAGTGGGTTTCCATGACTGAGCCACGAATTGAATCCGAAGTCTCCAAAGTCATAATGCAACATTCAAACTACTACACTTCATTGGTTCATCTGTCACCAGCTAATATGACTTTACCCTTTTCTGTATCATTCACAATTTTATATCACCAAATGCACTGTTTTCCTTTCTGAACTAAAAATACCCCTCCAAATGTTTTATTCTATTTTTTAAAATTGAGCCATTTTATTTATACCAATAGAGGTCCCCATCTGCAAATCTAATGAGAGCAGATGATCATTGTTAACTAAAAAGGATGTAAAATTGAATGAGTATTACAGCCCATCAAATATATGCATGCACAAACACATACTCATGGATAGATGAGAGGAATACATTTAGAAATGCGTGTTTCCAGAGGGAGATAATATTATAAAATGCCAATTTAAATATGATTATGTGTGCAGATATTTTGAAAAGGGCACAGTAGTATGCAAATAGGATAAATCTGAATGATCCCCTGCAAAAATGGCATGGACCACATGTCGATATGCCCATCAAACATGCCATATGGTCCAAATAGAGTATGGACTGGCATTGATAGCATTTTGCTTCTGTAGCTCATTCCATCTCCACTAACTCACTTGGACAAGCAGTGGAAGCTGGTGAAAGCAAGAACCTACACCTGGATGTAGTTAGGAAGGAGCTTTCAAATAGTCTCCAGAAGTTTCAAAATGTTGTCTACTTCATCATGACTTACCCAACGCACGTGCAAAATTCAAAGACATAGCCTTGTTAGTTTGGAACATTATGTAAAGCAGTGGCTCTCAACCTGCGGTCCCCAGATATTTTGGCCTTCAACTCCCAGAAATCCTAACAGATGGTAAACTGGCCGGGATTTTTGGGAGTTGTAGGCCCAAACACCTGGGGACCCACAGGTTGAGAACCACTGTTTTAGGTTATCCTGGGATGGACTAAGCTTGATGGTCTTCCGTTATGGATTTCCTTGTCGGTCCGTATGTGACTGTGGAGCCCTATTCTTGACCTGCATCTTCTCCGCAGTGAGGGCATTGGTTTCCAGGTGGAAGGCAGTCCCAGTCAGGGTTGGCTTGACGCGCCTTCCTCTTGGCATGTTTCTCTCTTTTGCCTCCATTCGTGCCTCTTCAAATTCTACAGCACTGCTGGTCACAGCTGACCTCCAGCTGGAGCGCTCAAGGGCCAGGGCTTCCCAGTTCTCAGTGTCTATGCCAGAGTTTTTAAGGTTGGCTTTGAGCCCATCTTTAAATCTCTTTTCCTGTCCACCAACATTCCATTTTCCATTCTTGAGTTCGGAGTAGAGCAACTGCTTTGGGAGATGGTGGTTGGGATCCGGACAACGTGGCTGGTGCAGCGGAATTGATGGCGGAGAACCATCACTTCAGTGCTGGTAGTCTTTGCTTCTTCCAGCATGCTGACGTTTGTCTGCTTGTCTTCCCAAGAGATTTGCAGGATTTTCCGGAGGCAACGCTGATGGAATCGTTCTAGGAGTTGGATGTGACGTCTAGAGAGTCCATGTTTCACAGACATACAGCAGAGTTGGGAGGACAATAGCTTTATAAACTCACACCTTGGTCTCCCTACGGATGTCCCGGTCCTCAAACACTCTGTGCTTCATTCGGAAAAATGCACTCACAGAGCTCAGGCAGTGTTGTATTTCAGTGTCAATGGGGACCCACGGGTTGAGAACCACTGATGTAAAGGAATCTTATAGCATCTTTGGTACTGAGATAAAGAAGTCAGTAGCATAAGCTTTGTTAGACTTAATGTTACTTCATCAGATGTACTTGCTTCATTCCACATGTTCACATGGCTAGTTTTCAATAAAAAGTTTGCTGAAGCAACTTGAACTGTTCTGGTGTTTAACAAGTGTAGGAACTTATCCCGGTTCATTCCTTGTTCTTTTTCCCCTCCAACATTATATTTTCTGTTAAAGAAATAATGCCTGGGAAAACATTCTCCTGACATGAAAAGAAAAGTAAAAAAAACTCCAGAGGACAGGAGCAGAATCCTGACAGATTAGAGAGATGGGCCAAAACTAACAAAATGAAGTTCAACAGTGACAAATGCAAGATACTCCACTTAGGCAGAAAAAATGAAATGCAAAGATACAGAATGGAGGACGCGTAGCTTGAGAGCAGTACGTGTGAAAAAGATCTTGGGGTCCTCATGAACAACAAGTTCAACATGAGCCAAGAATGTAACGCTGCAGCTAAAAAAACCAGTGGGATTTTGGCCTGTATCAATAGGAGTCTAGTGTCTAGATCCAGGGAAGTCATGCTACCCATGCTCTGTTCTGCCTTGGTTAGACCACACCTGGAATAATGTGTCCAGAGGAGGGCGACTAAAATGATCAAGGGTCTGGAGAACAAGCCCTATGAGGAGCAGTTTAAAGAGCCGCATGTTTAGCCTGAAGAAGAGAAGGCTGAGAGGAGATATGATAGCATGTATAAATATGTGACGGGAAGCCACAGGGAGGAGGGAGCAAGCTTGTTTTCTGCTTCCTTGGAGACTAGGATGCGGAACAATGGCTTCAAACTACAAGAAGGAGATTCCACCTGAACATTAGGAAGAACTTCTTGACTGTGAGAGCTGTTCAGCAGTGGAACTCTCTGCCCCAGAGTGTGGTGGATGCTCCTTCTTTGGAGGTTTTTAAACAGAGGCTGGATAGCCATCTGTTGGGGGTGCTTTGGATACAATTTTCCTGTTTCTTGGCAGGGGGTTGGACCGGATGGCCCATGAGGTCTCTTCCAACTCTATGATTAATGGAGGTATATCTGTACAGGTTAACTATCCCTTATCTATATTGCTTGGAATCAGAAGAGCTTTGGAATTATTATTATTGGATTTTGGAATACCTATGTTTGTATAAATGTACATAATGCAATATCTTGGATGGAGTACCAAGGTCTAAACATTATGTTAATTTATATTCCATATATACCTTACACCAGCATTTCTCAACCTGGGGGTCGGGACCCTTTGGGGGGGGGTTGCGGGGGTGGGGTGTCAGAGAGGTCACCAAAGACCATAAAAAACATAGTATTTTCTGTTGGTCATGAGGGTTCTGTTTGGGAGGTTTGGCCCAATTCTATCATTGGAGTTCAGAATGCTCTTTGTTTGTAGGTGAACTATAAATCCCAGCAACTACAACTCCCAAATGTCAAGATCTATTTCCCCCAAACTCCACCAGTGTTCACATTTGGGCATATTGAGTATTCATGCCAAGTTTGGTCCAGATCCATCAATATAATACTACTACTACTAATAATATAATTATATTTTTATTACATGTAATATTACTAATAATATTACAATATAATGGTATAGTACAATATAGTAATATTTAATACTAATATTGTACTATGCTAATAATATAATATATTGTATGCATATAGCTTGTAAGCCGCTCTGAATCCCCTTTGGGGTGAGAAGGGCGGTATATAAATGTCATAAATAAATAAATAAAATTGTTTTAGTCCACGGTGTTCTCTGGATGTAGGCGAACTACAACTCCAAAACTTAAGTTCAAAACCCAGCAAACCCTCCCAGTATTTTCTCTTGGTAACGGGAGTTCTGTGTGCCAAGTTTGGTTCAATTCCATCGTTGGTGGAGTTCAGAATGCTCTTTGATCATAGGTGAACTATAAATCCAAGAATCTGCAACTCCCAAATGACAAAATCAAACCCCACAACCCCACCAGTATTCAAATTTTGGCATATCGAGTATTTGTGCCAAATTTGGTCCAGTGACTGAAAATACATCCTGCTTATCAGATATTTACATTACGATTCATAACAGGAGCAAAATTGCATGTATGAAGTAGCAACGAAAATAATTTTATGGTTGAGGATCACCACAACAAGAGGAACTGTATTAAGGGGTTGCAGCATTAGAAATGTTGAGAACCACTGTCTTATATACATAGCCTGAAGGTCATTTTATACACCAAATTTTAAACAATTTTGTATAGTACTAGCGGTCCCCTGACACGTGTTGCTGTGGCCCAGTCTGGTGATATGGAAAATAATTAGAAAGTGCTGTAATGTCTTTATACTTGCGGGTAAACAGGATTTCTTGATATTTCCTTGACAGTGTTGACGTGGAGATTGTCTGGTTTTCCTACTCTGGAACATGCAACATATAATTGTCCATCTTTAGGAGTCCCTTTCAAATCTATAATACTTTATCTGTCTGTGTGTGGATCATATATATCTATCTATATCTATGGCTGGATGGCTCTCTGTCAGGAGGCTTTGATTATGTTTTCTTGCCCTGGTGAAGGGAGTTGGACTGGATGGCCTTGAGTATTTTCTGTTGGTCATCAATGTTCTGTGTGGGAAGTTTGCCCCAATTCTGTCATTGGTGGGGTTCAGAACACTCTTAGATTGTAGGTGAACTATAAATCCCAGTAACTACAACTCCCAAATGTCAAGGTCTATTTCCCCCAAATTCCATCTGTGTTCATATTTGGTCATATGGAATATTCATGCCAAGTTTGGTCCAGATCCATCATTGTTTGAGTCCACAGTGCTCTCTGGATGTAGGTGAACTCAAGGTCAGTGCCCACCAAACGCTGCTAGTATTTTCTGTTGGTCATGGGAGTCCTGTGTGCCAAGTTTGGTTCAATTCCATCGTTGGTGGAGTTCAGAATGCTCTTTGATTATAGGTGAACTATAAATCCCAGCAACTACAACTCCCAAATGACAAAATCATAATTTTTTGAGTGATGGTCACTCCTTGTGTTGTGAGATGTTTTGTTGCCAAATTTGGTGTGATTTTGTTCATTGGTTCTTTTGTTTTTAAGCCACTCATTATGACATGAGCATTTATATATATATATATATATAGATGAAACAAAGTCTTTGCACTTTGACTCATCAGAAAACAAGGGTGCCACTATCTCAGTGGATAATTTTGGATTTGGGGGCATTTAGAATGTCAGAATTCCAGAGAAGGGATGCTCAGCTTTTACTCACTTTGTGCTGACACACAGTTCACAGAGCTTCTGATGCTACAAAGGTCATTTTGAACTTGCCCAGTTTTGTTCCTGATTGAAGAAGCTTTGAGTATTCTTTGAATTTCAGAAGAAGGCGAGCTCCGAATTCAACCTCCTTTGCCCCTCACATGAATCCTTTCTGGGCCTGCTCATTGTGCACAGAGAATTTGGGAGGCAAAAGAATATAACCGAGTCGCCATGTACTCATAAAGGTCAAACCTCCAATTACCAGCTCTGTGGAACAGAAATCGCATGCAAAGGTCACATCGTATCTCTTTCCCTTTGTTACTTACATTGGGCCAGCCTTATATGCCTTTAGCCTCCAGACTGGAATGTGTACAGAAAGGATCCTTTTCCATGCGGTTTTGTAGTCTATCTCGGAAATGTATTTCTTTATTTCTTTCTCTCTCTCTCTCTTTTTAGTGGAGTTTTCTAAACTTCCACTCTGCATTTTCTGGCTAATTCATTTCAAGCACGCTGCATTTTATTGGCTTATCTCCTAATTCTTTTGATTAAAACACAAGCAAAAACCACCCGACTCGAACAGGTTGAATGCCACATCTGTGCCGAAGATAGTCACGCACTTATTTATGACTCCAAGAAATGGAGCCCAAATTAAGCTCGCAATTGCTATAGAGTGGATAAGCGCCCATTATGAATTATCCTTAATTATAGCGATTTCCTAAACTAATAAACCTGCTAAATCTTTATTGCAAAGGTTAGTTTACACAGCGCATATAAAACCCGCATGTGCTACGCATCAGCCACCAGCTGTCTGACGGTGTGTTGCTATTGCTCTGAGTGTTCCCATAAATTTTATGTTGGTTATATTAAGACTCAGTCCATATCACTACCCACAGATGCCAGTAGACATAAAAATTGCTCTCCAGCGAGCCTGAATATCCCTGGAAGCTAGTTGTGGCTAATGTTCCATGTAGTATTTGTACGGGAACGCAGCAGATTGAAGAGTTATTTACAGATGAATATTTCAATCCAAGTTCGCTCATGGTGGCCTACTTAGCCTGCTTTATTTGTATGCTAAATAATTCACCAAAGCTCCTTGTTTACTTTCAATAGTACTTTCAGTGAAATGCAAACAAGGGAGACGACTTCAGGTGTTCAAAAGGCTAAGCAGCTCTCTCCCGACCCATACTTTTAAATGCAGGTCAGAGCAACCCAAATGGAATCCCACAGACAAAACACCACTTGCCTTTCTATGATTATTTATTCAAGTTCTGCAGCTCTTTTGAGTGTCCCACTCACACATTGCTACGTATAATAAAAAAGATCTTGGAGTCCTCGTGGACAAGTTAAACATGAGCCAACAATGTGATGTGGCGGCAAAAAAAGCCAATGGGATTTTGGCCTGCATCAATAGGAGCATAGTGTCTAGATGTAAGGAAGTCATGCTACCCCTCTATTCTGCTTTGGTTAGACCACATCTGGAATATTGTGTCCAATTCTGGGCACCACAATTCAAGAGAGATATTGACAAGCTGGAATGTGTCCAGAGGAGGGTGACTAAAATGATCAAGGGTCTGGAGAACAAGCCCTATGAGGAGCGGCTTAAGGAGCTGGGCATGTTTAGCCTGAAGAAGAGAAGGCTGAGAGGAGATATGATAGCCATGTATAAATATGTGAGAGGAAGCGACTAAAATGATCAAGGGTCTGGAGAACAAGCCCTATGAGGAGCGGCTTAAGGAGCTGGGCATGTTTAGCCTGAAGAAGAGAAGGCTGAGAGGAGATATGATAGCCATGTATAAATATGTGAGAGGAAGCCACAGGGAGGAGGGAGCAAGCTTGTTTACTGCTTCCCTGGAGACTAGGACACGGAACAATGGCTTCAAACTACAAGAAAGGAGATTCCATCTGAACATGAGGAAGAACTTCCTGACTGTGAGAGCCGTTCAGCAGTGGAACTCTCTGCCCCGGAGTGTGGTGGAGGCTCCTTCTTTGGAAGCTTTTAAACAGAGGCTGGATGGCCATCTGTCAGGGATGATTTGAATGCAATATTCCTGCTTCTTGGCAGGGGGTTGGACTGGATGGCCCATGAGGTCTCTTCCAACTCTTTGATTCTATGATTCTATGATTCTATTTCTCTTCACAATAACTCTACCAGTTAAGCCGAGTCATTCCCAAACTCCAGACTTGGAGAACTTCATTTATTTGATATACTAACAGTGAATCGGTTCACATCCTTATATACAAAATGGCACAAGAAGGAGGAAACAACCCAATAATAATAATAATAATAATAATAATAATAATAATAATAATAATAATAATAATAATAATATTGTCCTAGTTCCAACAGACCTCACTACCTCTGAGGATGCTTGCCATAGATGCAGGCGAAACGTCAGGAGAGAAAGCCTCTAGAACATGGCCATATAGCCCGAAAAAACCTACAACAACCCAGTGATTCCGGCCATGAAAGCCTTCGACAATACAAAGTTGAAAGGAGATTCCATCTGAACATGAGGAAGAACTTCTTGACTGTGAGAGCCGTTCAGCAGTGGAACTCTCTGCCCTGGAGTGTGGTGGAGGCTCTTTCTTTGGAAGCTTTTAAACAGATGCTGGATGGCCATCTGTCAGGGGTGATTTGAATGCAATATTCCTGCTTCTTGGCAGAATGGGGTTGGACTGGATGGCCCATGAGGTCTCTTCCAACTCTTTGATTCTATGATTCTATGATAATATAATTTTAAGGAAACAGCTGATTGTCGAAGGCTTTCCTGGCCGGAATCACTGGGTTGTTGTAGGTTTTTTCGGGCTATATGGCCATGTTCTAGAGGCATTCTCTCCTGACGTTTCGCCTGCATCTATGGCAAGCATCCTCAGAGGTAGTGAGGTCTGTTGGAACTAGGAAAAAGGGTTTATATATCTGTGGAATGACCAGGGTGGGACAAAGGACTCTTGTCTGCTGGAGCTAGGTGTGAATGTTTCAACTGACCACCTTGATTAGCATTTGATTGCCTGGCAGTGCCTGGAACAATCTTTTGTTGAGAGGTGATTAGATGTCCTTGTTTGTTTCCTCTCTGTTGTTGTACTGTTCTAATTTTAGAGTTTTAATACTGGTAGCCAGATTTTGTTCATTTTCATGGTTTCCTCCTTTCTGTTGAAATTGTCCACATGCTTGTGGATTTCAATGGCTTCTCTGTGTAGTCTGACATGGTGGTTGTGAGAGTGGTCCAGCATTTCTGTGTTCTCAAATAATATGCTGTGTCCAGGTTGGTTCATCAGGTGCTCTGCTATGGCTGACTTCTCTGGTTGGAGTAGTCTGCAGTGCCTTTCATGTTCCTTGATTCGTGTTTGGGCAATGCTGCTGCGTTTGGTGGTCCCTATGTAGACTTGTCCACAGCTGCATGGTACAGTAGACTCCTGCAGAAGTGAGAGGATCCCTCTTGTCCTTTGCTGAACGTAGCATTTGTTGGAATTTCTTGGTGGGTCTGTAGATAGTTTGTATGTTGTGTTTCCTCATCAGCTTCCCAATGTCGTCAGTGGTTCCCTTGATGTATGGCAAGAACACTTTATACCCTGCCACCATCTCCCCAAGGGGACTCGGGGCGGCTTACATGAGGCCAGCCCAACAGTACAAATATACAACATAAAATACAAACAGTAAAATAAATGAAAATGAAAATAAATACAAAAACAATATAAATGAACACACCAAAACAATATAAAATCACAGTAATGGGGTAGGATGAATTGCAAGGATTAAAAGTTTAAAACACTGGGTAAGCAGGGCATGTAGTGTATCTGATTAGAGGGATGAAAGTAAGGTTTAATTGCACTAGAAGATAGAGTAAAGTGCTTCCGAGGACGTTTTATGCAGGGTTTAGTCAAGATCCGGGATTATTGTTCATTCATTGAAGGCACACTGGAATAGCCAAGTTTTCAGACACTTCCTAAAGACTGTCAGGGTGAGGGCGTGCCTAATTTCTCTGGGGAGTGAGTTCCAGAGCTGAGGGGCCACCACGGAGAAGGCCCTCTCCCTCATCCTCGCAAGTCGCACTTGCGATGGGGACAAGAGCGAGAGAAGGGCCTCTCCAAAAGATCGAAGGTGTTGTGTACAACTCCCAGATGACGAAATTACAGTTATGAAGTAGCCACGAAAATAATGTTATGGTTGGGGGTCACCACAACATGAGGAACTGTATTAAATACCTTTTGTCAAAACTATGGGTCCTTATAGGATATCAGTCAGCATTAAAGGTGCAGGCCAAGAGGTGAATGGAACAAATAGGGCAGGTTTCGTGGTGAGTAAGAACCCAAGTTGCTTCCATCTCCGCTCAAGGAGAAAGTCACCAATGGCCACAAACATCTTGTGATTCCTTGGATGGGTATCCTAAGTCACATAAAGGCACATAAAGCATTTGTGGATCTCAAGGATGAAAAATTGGGACCACTCTGGAGTTTTCAGTCTGTACTAGGTGTCATAACATACAGTCCACGTCATAACATACAGTCCACCTATGTTTTGTGGCCTCCAACCTCCATTCCACAACAAGGATGCTTTTATCCGCCATAATTATATGAAATCATGGAATGATCTGACAAAGCAATTGAATAACTATTTTAAGAAGAGGACGCTCACAATAATGTTTTTATGGTTGTGTTCGGTCTGTCTATCTATCCATCCATCCATCCATCCATCCATCCATCCATCCATCCATCCATCCATCCATCTATCTATCTATCTATCTATCTATCTATCTAAATGCTCTGTGCATAATGAGTACTTTAAAAACAAAAGAACCAATGAACGAAATCACACCAAATTTGGCAACAAAACATCTCACTACAAAAGGGAGTGACCATCACTCAAAAAATTATGATTTTGTCATTTGGGAGTTGTAGTTGCTGGGATTTATAGTTCACCTATATTCAAAGAGTATTCTGAACCCCACCAATGATAGAATTGGCCCAAACTTGGCACACAGAACTCCCATGACCAACAGAAAATACTGGAAGGGTTTGGTGGGCATTGACCTTGAGTTTGGGAGTTGTAGTTCAACTACATTCAGAGATCACTGTGGACTCAAACAATGATGGAGCTGGACCAAACTTGGCACAAGCACTCCATATACCGAAATATGAACACAGATGGAGTTTGGGGGAAATAGACCTTGACATTTGGGAGTTGTAGTTGCTGGGATTTATAGTTCACCTACAATCAAAGTGTATTCTGAACCCCACCGACAATAGAATTGGTCCAAACTTGGCACACAGTTCTCCAATGACCAACTGAAAATACTGGAAGGGTTTGGTGGGCAGTGTCCTTTGGTTTTGGAGTTGTAGTTCACCTACATTCAGAGATCCCTGTGGACTCAAACAATGATGGATCTGGACCAAACTCTACACAAATACTCAATATGCCCAAATGTGAACACTGGTGGAGTTTGGGGAAAACAGAATCTTGACATTTGGGAGTTGGGGTTGCTGGGATTTATAGTTCACCTACAATCACAGAGCATTCTGAACCCCACCAACGATAGTATTGGGCCAAACCTCCCACACAGAATCCCCATGTTGGCCACAGCAACATGTGGCAAGGGACAGCTAGTATTTTTATATTTTATACAAATGTTTTTAACAGTATTTTATGATTGTTTTATTTGTTGAGGCATCAAATGTTTCCAACTGTGAACCACCCTGAGTTGCCTTCGGGCTGAGAAGGGCGGTATACAAATATGGTAAATAAATAAAATAAATTTATCTCCTCCTCCCCTTCAACATAGGAGAGCTTTCTGTCTTAGAAACTTCTAGAAACAATAATTACCTTCTTAATCAAGACTGAGCATCTTGGTTGCTATAACCTGATGTGTTTGGACACGATCTGGCATGGATAGGGAGATAGTGCGTTGAGTGCTGCTGATGTTCCCCACCAGATGTCTTCACAATGATCTCTGTGTGTGTGTGCTGATTTGATGGAAATTAAAAATCCCCTAAAATGTAAGATTTATACTTATTTCTATTAGTTTAGTACTTGTGCGCCAGCTGCCCCCATACCTTGGGAGGTCAGATCTGGCCACGGTGGTCCACGCTCTTGTTACATCGCGATTGGATTACTGCAATGCACTCTACGTGGGGTTGCCTTTGAAGACTGTTCGGAAACTCCAACTAGTCCAGCGGGAGGCAGCCAGAGTACTAACAGGAGCGTCATACAGGGAGCACACCACCCCCCTATTATGTCAGCTCCACTGGCTGCCAATCCAATTCCGAGCACAATTCAAAGTGCTGGTTTTGACCTACAAAACCTTATACGGTTCCAGCCCAGTGTATCTGTCCGAATGGATCTCCTTCTACGTCGCATCTCGGAATCTAAGATCTTCTGGGGAGGCCTTGCTCTCGACCCCGCCTCTATCACAAGTGAGGCTGGCGGGGACGACAAGCAGGGCCTTCTCGGTGGTGGCCCCTCATTCACTCCCAGGGGAAATTAGATCCTTCAGAAAAAAATTGAAAACATGGATTTGGGATCAGGCATTTGGACAACATGGCAGATGTAAAAGGACGTGGCGATAGACTGGAATTGACAAATGGAATGGAATTATGGAACTCTGAAAGACGTACGCTGAGCTCGTGATTAGTTTTTAGTGATCATGTTATATATTGATTGTTTAATTGTGATAAATGTTGATTGCTGTTTTTATAGGTACATGTACTCTATGTAGGCATCGAATTGTGCCTTTTTTGTAAGCCGCCCTGAGTCCCCCCTTGGGGGTTGAGAAGGGCGGGGTAAAAGTAACTGAAATAAATGAATAAAATAAATTTATGCAAACTCTTCCAAGTGGAAGGTGAGGCATAGAGAACCCAACATAATAATCTTTGGTTAGGCTGAACCCATTCTTCCTTCAGCTCTGTTGACACCTCCATATCTGCTCTTTGATTTTTGCCAAAAATAACAACAAAAATCCCCGCAAGCTATAACGTCTGCTTCTCCTTCAGAATACAGAACAGCCAAGATGGTAGAAATAGTCTGTCTGCGATGCCACCTTTTTGTTTTATAACATCGATTTTCATCATTATTATTGCTCACCCTTAGAATTGCTCTATTGATATATACTCAAATTCTTATTGTACAAAAGCTGTAGACAACTCAGTTACAGCTATCGATGTATGTCTCTTTCTTGCTATCTCTGCTGTCAGCCTCTTTCAAACAAATATTATTCAGATGCCGCTCATGTTTCCCGCTATTGATTTTGGATTGTATTCATTGCACACTTCCCTGCTCATGAATTGAATCTGGCTAGCGCATTGGTTTTTTTGTGGTGGGTCAGAACTCTATGTTGCTTACATCTCAGCTCAAGAATGAGCCCACCAGTAACTCATGCAGGAAAATAAATAAAGAGAAGGGATGAGCTCCTTGACATAAAGGTACCCTAAAATAAGCAGGAACAGGCAGAGCAGTGGTTCTCAACCTTCCTAATGCCGTGACCCCTTAATGCGGTTCCTCATGTGTTGGTGACCCCCAACCATAACATTATTTCAATTGGTACTTCGTAACTGTAATTTGGCTACTGTTATGAATCGTAATGTAAATATCTGATATGCAGGATGTATTCTCATTCACTGGACCAAATTTGACACAAATAGCCAATATGCCCAAATTTGAAAACTGGTGGGGTTGGGGGGGGGGGATTCATTTTGTCATTTGGGAGTTGTAGTTGCTGGGATTTATAGTTAACCTATAATCAAAGAGCATTCTGAACTCCACCAACAAAAGAATCAAGCCAAATTTGGCACACAGAACTCCCAAGACCAAGAGAAAGTACTGGAAGGGTTTGTTGGGCATTGACCTTGAGTTTTGGAGTTGTAGTTCACCTACATCCAGAGAGCACTGTGGACTCAAACAATGATGGATCTGGACCAAACTTGGCATGAATACTCAATATGCCCAAATGTGAACACTGGTGGAGTTTGGGGAAAATAGACCTTGACATTTGGGAGTTGTAATTGCTGGGATTTATAGTTAACCTATAATCAAATAGCACTCTGAACCCAGCCCAAAATGGATCTGCACCAAACTTGGCACACTACCGACATGGCCAACATTAACTACTGGTGGGGTTGGGGGGGCTGTTTTTGAATTCTGGGAGTTGTCATTGACCAACACCAACAAGGATAAGCTGTTTTTGAATTCTGGGAGCTGTCATTCACTAACACCAACAAAGATGAGGACAGGCAGAGAGATCTTCAGCCTTCTCTGCCAAAAGGGTTCCTAAGACCATCAGAAATATGATGGTCTTTGGCGACCCCTCAGAAACCCTCTCACCACCCCCCCAGGGGTCCCGACCCCCAGGTTTAGAAACACTGAGGCAGAGCCATGGAGCACAATTGATACCCAAGAGTGGATTAAACATGTAATCATAGGAATTGCCGGACCTTGGATAGCTCCAAGCCATCAAGTTGTTCTGTTCAGCTCAACTTTCTGGTCACTGTTTCACTGTCCCATTTTCACATACATACATACATTGTGATGACACAAACAGTCATGGCTTTAGTGTTTAATAGTAGATCTTTACATTCCATGACTTGGTCTCACTCCTTTACAGCTTCCCTTTGAAGACCTAGTCTTCTTCTGATTGCAGGCTTCATTATGATTAATCAGTGCGCCAGTGTATAGAAAATCTGGAACTATTTCAATGTCTCCATCATCATATTTAAAGTTATCTGTGGTTATTATTTTCTTTTCTTAATGTCCAGCTGAAAACCTGTTTTTGCGTCTTTTATGACTGTTTAGAACGGGGGTCCTCAAACTTTTTTTTTTTAGAATTTTATTAATTTTTATATAGATTACAACGAAAGAGTGATAACAATAAAGTATAGGAAATGAAGAAAAAAAGAGAAAAAAGTAGAAACAAAAAAGTATACTAAAATCCCAAATAACCCCTAAAAAAAAATTCTACAAAAATACACTGAAAAAGAAAAACAAAAAAAAAATTGACTTTCATTCCATCTTCTTGGATCATATCTTCTTATTATTCAAAAATATAAAATAAGTTCAAAAAGAAATGGTCTCTCTTGTTTCTTATTTTCCCAAATTGTCCAGATATTCATGGAGATTATCCCAATTCGTTCTTCTTAATATCATACCTGTATTTTTCTTCAACAAAAAAGTCAATTCATCCATGTCCTTTATTTCTCTGATTTTTTCCACCCATTCCTGTACGGGTGGTGCTGAGTCTTTCTTTCTTCCATTCTCTAGCAAAAACAATTCTAGCGGCAGTCGTCATATATGTAAAAAGTTTATCCTCTTGTTCCGTCAGTTGTAGATCTAAATCTGTAAAACCTAACAAATAATACTCCGGTTTTCTTATAAATGATCTTTTTAAAATCTTTTGTGAACGGGGGTCCTCAAACTTTTTAAACAGAGGGCCAGGCCACAGTTCCTCAAACTGTTGAAGGGCCGGATTATAAGCTGAAAAAAATGAATGAATTCCTATACACACTGCACATATCTTTTTTGTAGTGCAAAAAAACACTTAAAAACAATATAATAATTAAAATGAAGAACAATTTTAACGAATATAAACTTATTAGTATTTCAATGGGAAGCGTGGGCCTGCTTTTGGCTGATAAGATAGGATTGTTGTTGTTGTTGTTGTTGTTGTTGTTGTGTGCTTTCAAGTCATTTCAGACTTAGGTTGACCCTGAGCGAGGGCTTGTTCTCCAGACCCTTGATCATTTTAGTCGCCCTCGTCTGGACACATTCCAGCTTGTCAATATTTCTCTTGAATTATGGTGCCCAAAATTCACTGGTTGCCAGTTTGCTACCGGGCACAATTCAAAGTGCTGGCTTTGGCCTATAAAGCCCTAAACCAGTGGTTCTCAACCTTCCTAATGCCGTGACCCCTTAATACAGTCCCTCATGTTGTGGTGACCCCCAACCATAACATTGTTTTTGTTGCTACTTCATAACAGTCATTTTACTACTGTTATAAATCATAATGTAAATATCAGATATGCAAGATGTATTTTCATTCACTGGACCAAACTGGGCACAAATACCCAATGCAACCACATGTAAATGCTAGTGGGGTTGGGGGAGGATTGATTTTGTAATTTGGGAGTTGTAGTTGCTGGGATTTATAGTTCACCTATAATCAAAGAGCATTCTGAACTCCACCAGAGATGGATTTGAACCTAATTTGCCACACAGAACTCCCATGACCAACGAAAAACTGGAAGGGTTTGGTGGGTATTGACCTTAGTTTGGGAGTTGTAGTTCACCTATATCCAGAGAGCACTGTGGACTCACACAATGGTGGATCTGGACCAAACTTGGCACAAATACTCAATATGCGCAAATGTGAACACTGGTGGAGCCTGGGGAAAATAGACCTTGACTTTTGGGAGTTGTAGTTGCTAGGATTTATAGTTCATTAGAATCAAAGAACATTCTGAACTCCACCAATGATAGAATTGGCTCAAACTTCCCACATGGAATCCCCAGGACCATCAGAAAATACTGTGTTTTCTGATGTTCTTTGGCGACCCCTCTAACACCCCTTCGTGACCCCCTCAGGGGTCCCGACCCCCAGGTTGAGAAACACTGCCCTAAAAAGTTCTGGCCCAACTTACCTATCCGAACGCATCTTCCCTCCATCCCCCCCCCCCCCCCCCCCCCCAACTACCACCACCCAAAATATCAGCCCTAAACGGTTCTGCCCCAACTTACCTATCCGAACGCATCTCCCCTTATGAACCATCTAGGACCTTAAGATTGTTGGGGGGGGGCTGCTCTTGTTAGCCTTCGCCACAAGTATGTTTGGCGGAGACGAGTGACAGGGCCTTCGCTATGATGGCCCCTCAGCTATGGAATGCCCTCCCTTATAGATATTAGATCGGCCCCCTCCCTTTTAACATTTTGGAAAAAAGTCAAGACGTGGCTTTTCGAACAAGCATTTGCAAATGCAGAGTAATTGACATAGGACAACAAAATGACTAGACAATGAGACCGGACAATGTTTTTAACAAGGAGACACTATGGATTTGTATTTTATTGATTCTGTTTAGTTTTTACTATATGTAATGTTTTAATTGTATTTATGATATTGTAAGCATTGAATTTTACCCTGTAAATCTCCTTGAGTCGCTTGCGGGCTGAGAAAGGCAGTATCCAAATACAGTAAATAAATAAATAAATTTTTCAGTGTAAGACTAAAGTACTGTACTGATTATAATTGTGTGTTATGGAGAGGGTGTTCACTAGCACCGGATTGTGGCGCAGCTGGCTGAGTGTCAGCTGCATTAAGATCACTCTGACCAAAAGGTCATGAGTTCGAAGCCAGCCCGGGTTGGAGGGGGTTTCCAACCAATTGTGTGTAGCCTGTTGTCGACCTTTGCAACCCGAAAGACAGTTGCATCTGTCAAGTAGGAAAATTAGGTACCACCTTAAAGTGTGGGGAGGCTAAATTAACTGATTTATGAGGCCATAAAGAAGACTCCAGCAAAGCATTCCAGCGGGAATGCGGAAGTGCTTCATCAGCGTCGCAGATGGACGATGAAAGCGACAGCTCCCCTGGTGGCCAGAAAAAGTTAAATAGCCTCTGTGTATGTCTGTATATGTTTGTATGTCAAAAATTGGCATTGAATGTTTGCCATATATGTGTACACTGTAATCCGCCCTGAGTCCCCTGCGGGGTAAGAAGGGCGGAATATAAAAGCTGTAAAATAAATAAATAAATAAATAAATAGTTATTTTTGATATTGTATTTATGATATTGTAAGCATTGAATTTTACCCTGTAAATCTCCTTGAGTCGCCTGTGGGCTGAGAAAGGCAGTATCTAAATACAGTAAGTAAATAAATAAATTTTTCAGTGTAAGACTAAAGTACTGTACTGATTATAATTGTGTGTTATGGAGGGGGTGTTCACTAGTTATCAAGAAACCGAGGCAGCCTTATTTAATTGGACAGATGTCTGGCAATTGGTCGGCTTGGAAGTCGCTGCCCCAATCATGCCAGCAAGCCTCCAACTAATTCAACAACCTGTCACCTTTATATTAAAAACAAAATAAAACTGTCTAAGGTATGCCTGTCCGCTACTCGCTAGCAACTACTATAAACACTCTGGACAGAAGAAAAGAGGCGAGAGGGAGTCGGAGAGGGAGAAAGTCATTGGGAATAAAGACAGATTACAAGACAGCCCATCTGCTCAAGCTTTGAATGGAATACCTGTCACCTCTAGTTATGAAACGGGGAGAATCCCGGCTTTATGACAATCATACAGGGCGGTTTATTACCAAAGTGGAAAGGAAGCAAACTCAACCCTTTTCTTCTAGTCTGACACGATGTCAAAAACATCATTTTCAAGGAATCTTGTGGACAGAAGAGTGAGGCTGAGCCAAGTGGAAGCGCTAACAAGAAATAGAAGAGAAGGAGGCGGAGGACTCAGAAGTCTCCATAAGTCTGGAGAAACTAAATGGGCTTCCCTGATGAATAGCCAGGGTAAAAAGAGAGAATACAAACGGCAAGTGTATTCCTGAAACACTGTCAAGAAACAGGCTTGGTGTGTCTACCAGGGTGATGAAGAAAAGAATCACCATAAAATAATTGGGGAACTCTTAGTTTCCTGCAATTGTTAATCTTTCATTTGCACTAGTATTTTGAGAAAGTCAGTGTCCGAAATATAGGTGGTGGCCTCATTCATGCTGCAATACACACTAGAGATGTAAAAAATTATATATTCACACATTTTCTTGTCCTTGAAAAGAAAGGCTGCCTTGATATGCTGAAGCGCTTTGTTTTCTTAAATGCCAACCGCTGTGAGATATTTCAAATTTATTTGTGAAAGTGTTACAAAGCAAAATACGGTGCATTTGTGTGCCAGAACAATGATTACAAAATTGGGAAAACATTCTGGAATGCCAAATTATAATGCAAAAATGCAAACAATTTGTAATCTTCTCTACTTATTTATTTATTTATTTATTTATCGTGTCAGTAGCAACCAGATAATTGTATTACATTTTTAACGAATTTTTAACAAACAGACAAAACAGAGTTTGCAAGCTTGGTAGTTGATTAAATGTCCTTTGACCAGTATCTGGCCACTTGGAGTGCCTCTGGTGTTGCTGCAAGAAGGTCCTCCCTTGTGCATGTGGCAGGGCTCAGGGTGCATTGCAGCAGGTGGGCAGTGGTTTGCTCTTCTCCACACTCGCATGTCGAGGATTCCACTTTGTGGCCCCATTTCTTGAGGTTGGCTCTGCATCTCGTGGTGCCAGAGCGCAGTCTGTTCAGCGCCTTCCAAGTCGCCCAGTCTTCTGTGTGCCCTGGGGGGAGTCTCTCATTTGGTATCAGCCATTGATTGAGGTTCTGGGTTTGAGCCTGCCACTTTTGGACTCTCGCTTGCTGAGGTGTTCCAGCGAGTGTCTCTGTAGATCTTAGAAAACTATTTCTTGATTTAAGTCGTTGACGTGCTGGCTGATACCCAAACGGGATGAGCTGGAGATGTCTCTGCCTTGGTCCTTTCACTATTGGCTGCTACTTCCCGGCGGATGTCAGGTGGTGCAATACCGGCTAAGCAGTGTAATTTCTCCAGTGGTGTAGGGCGCAGACACCCTGTGATAATGCAGCATGTCTCATTAAGAGCCACATCCACTGTTTTAGTGTGGTGAGATGTGTTCCACACTGGGCATGCATACTCAGCAGCAGAGTAGCATAGCGCAAGGGCAGATGTCTTCACTGTATCTGGTTGTGATCCCCAGGTTGTGCCAGTCAGCTTTCGTATGATATTGTTTCTAGCACCCACTTTTTGCTTGATGTTCAGGCAGTGCTTCTTGTAGGTCAGAGGACGGTCCAGATTGACTCCCAGGTATTTGGGGCGCTGCAATGCTCCAGTGGGATTCCTTCCCAGGTAATCCTCAGAGCTCGGGATGCTTGTCTGTTCTTAAGGTGAAAATCACATGTCTGTGTTTTAGATGGATTAGGGATCAGCTGGTTTTCCCTGTAATAGGCAGTAAGAGCACCTAGAGCTTCGGAGAGCTTCTGTTCAACCATCTCAAAGCTCCCTGCTTGAGCAGTAATTCTCTACTGATTATGCAAGGGAGTTAAATGCAAGGGAGTTAAAACAGATAGCGATGGCACAGAAGTTTCAAATTTGGAACTTTTAATAACTACATAAAATTCATCCATGTCTAATGTTTCTTTTTACACTCACCTTCTGCTTGTAGTGCTCATAATACGAGTTAGCGTGTCTCTTTTCCTGCTGGACTGAAAAATGCCAAGATGGCAAGTAAATTTGGAATTGCTGTTTTGTGGTGGACGTACAACAAAAGTAAAAACTACTGGAAACAAATTCATGTATATCTTGAAAAGATGTTACACCAAACTTCAAAATGACACCACAAATGTACCCTTTGAACATGCCAGATGAAGAACTAGAAAGGAAATTAGGGGAAAAATTCCCTTTGGGGGTTGAGAAGGAACGGGGTAGAAATACTGAAAATATTATTATTATTATTATTATTATTATTATTATTATTATTATTATTATCTAACCATCCCTTGCCGGACGTTGCTATGGCCCAGTCTGGTGACCTGGAAAATAAAGTAATGAGAAAGTGTTGGTTTCTAATATATGTAATCTCTTTATACCTTGTGAGTAAACAGTATTTATTGCTGTTTCTTTGTCAGTGTTGATGTGGAAATTGTCTGGTTTGCCTACTCTGGAAAATGCAACATATCATTTTCCTTCTGTAAGAGTCCCTTTCAAATCTATACTATATCTCTCTCTGTGTGAATCATATCTATCTATTTCTATGGCTGGATGGCTCTTTGTCAGGAGGGCTTTGATTACGTTTTCTTGCTCTGGTGAAGAGAGTTGGACTGGATGGCCTTAAGTATTTTCTGTTGGTCACGGTGGTTCTGTGTGGGATGTTTGCCCCAATTCTGTCCTTGGTGGGATTCAGAATGCTCTTTGATTGTGGGTGAACTATGAATCCCACTAACTACAACTCCCAAATGTCAAGGTCTATTTTCCCCAAACTCCACCCATGTTCATGTTTGGGCATAAGGAATATTCATGCCAAATTTGGTCCATATCCATCATTGTTTGAGTCCACAGTGCTCTCTGGATGTAGATGAACTACAGCTCCCAAACTCAAGGTCAATGCCCACCAAACCCTTCTAGTGTTTTCTGTTGGTCATGTGAGTCCTGTGTGCCAAGATTGGTTCAATTCTGTCGTTGCTGGAGTTCAGAATGCTCTTTGATTGCAGGTGAACTATAAATCCCTCTCAAATGACAACTCTCAAATGACAAAATCAATTTTTAAGTGCTGGTCACTCCTTGGGTTAGTAGGTGTCTTGTGACCAAATTTGGTGTCAATTCATCCAATGGTTTTTGAGTTCTGTTAATCCCACATACGAACATTACATTTTTATTCATATAGATAATATTAATCTAGCATAAATATATGCTAGATGTTGGAAAACCTCAGAGGTACCCCTCTTGGAAGAATGGGAAAAATATATTACAGATTTGCTAATTGTTAATGAATGGCAACCAGTGATACAGCCTCTCAATGTAAAATTAAATTAAAAACGTACATAGGGGATCCTATAAGACAGTAGATGAGGAGGAAGCGGATACTAATTTAGAGCCTATGATGCCTTTATATGCACTATTCAAATAGAATACTGGGACCCCTTGAAGAAAAGGTATTACCTGAAAAATGACTATGGAACATCGATAGCTGGAAAATATTGCACTGCACACAACAAACACAAATGTATGTCTAGTTCAATAAATAAATAAACAAACCATAAAGCAGAGATCCCAGGGTTCCGCGTATCTACAATGTTATTTTGGGTACTGTTCAATTATCCAGGTGGAAGTTACTAGGGGGCACTACATAGAAAAAATAGTCTATTTTATGGGAGCGGGGAGTTAAAGGAGGAAAACTGTTTCCCCCGTTTCTGCTGGTTACTCCCCATTTCCCTTATCATAAACGAGGGTTGTTTCCACAATGGGGACATGGGTGGGGGAATAACAGGAAAACGGGGTTGTGTTTTCTGATGGTCTTTTGTACTGTGTTTTCTGATGGTCCTTTGTGACCCTTCTGACACTCCTGATGACCCCTCCAGTGGTCCCGACCCCCAGGTTGAGAACCACTGTCCTGGACCAATGGTTCTCAACTTGTGGGTCCCCAGGTGTTTTGGCCTACAACTCCCAGAAATCCCAGCCAGTTTACCACCTGTTAGGATTTCTGGGAGTTGCAGGGCAAAGCCTCTGGGGACCCACAGTTTGAGAACCATTGTCCTAGACCAAGTAGTCCTTTATTGCCTACCCATCCTGTTTTTGTAATGATGAGGTTAACTTCCAGCATTGCTTGGCTACTCTTGGTAAATGTACACATAGGGTGTTTTCATGTAATGGGCCATTTGGGGTATTGATTTGTGAAGGTTCATTAGATAAATGCTGACACCACAGATGAATGTCTCTTTGAGACAGTGTCCAGAGTATAACCACTGGGAGAATAAAAAAATATTGGCATAACATTTGCTTGGGGAACTCACTAGAGGCGTCCGTTGCATTAATAGGACCCATCAATTTAGATCTTCTAAATCTCCAATCGCAGTGCCAAAAAGGCCCTGTTTGCTCATTTTATCCAGTACCCAAATAATCGAGCAATCTGTCCAAGTGAACAGCACAACATAATGTATGGATGTTGTCTTTACTCTCTGATGGTATGCCATCTTCCTTTAAAATAAACACATTTGGGTAGTTTTTTGCAGGGCAGTTTGCTGGCGATGACATTAATCAACTGGATAACTTGAGCAGCTTTTACCAAAAAAATAAGTAATTGGGATGTTCAGCAAAATACATAGAGTTGGTGCGGGTATTTTTTGTTTGTGTTTAACCCCTCACCCTAGTACCATCAATAGATTGAAGACGTCGTTTGTAACTGCAAGTGTTTCTTTAATTAAGACCTTTTAAAAATCTTTGCTATTGATTCATTCCATTATCTTATTGATTAACTGCACTGGGTCGTGTACTTGGTCTTTAGTGGGGAGAATCAGGCAGCTTGCTGTCATTACCAGCAGATGCAAACTGTAAGCAGTGCTCAGCAGCCATGCCTGCCAAAACAGTTTGGTTTTAAGGAAGCCTGAGTTGCCATCTTTGGCATTATGCAAGAGAAGCCAGTTGCCAGCTGCCCATGGGAATGACCAAGCATAAAGTGTTTCCAGTCATTCATAAAGCCCTACTTACCAAAGATACTATCCTTTTCCTTTGCTACGGTAAAATTCAGTCCATATTGATGAGATGAATGGCAGACTGCCATGTTGTTGACATAGAATCATAGAATCAAAGAGTTGGAAGAGACCTCATGGGCCATCCAGTCCAACCCCATTCTGCCAAGAAGCAGAAATATCGCATTCAAATCACCCCTGACAGATGGCCATCCAGCCTCTGTTTAAAAGCTTCCAAAGAAGGAGCCTCCACCACACTCCGGGGCAGAGAGTTCCACTGCTGAACAGCTCTCACAGTCAGGAAGTTCTTCCTCATGTTCAGTTGGAATCTCCTCTCTTGTAGTTTGAAGCCATTGTTCCTTGTCCTAATCTCCATGGAAGCAGTAAAAAAGCTTGCTCCCTCCTCCCTGTGGCTTCCTCTCACATATTTATACATGGCTATCATATCTCCTCTCATCCTTCTCTTCTTCAGGCTAAACATGCCCAGCTCCTTAAGCCGCTCCTCATAGGGCTTGTTCTCCAGACCCTTGATCATTTGAGTCGCCCTCCTCTGGACACATTCCAGCTTGTCAATATCTCTCTTGAATTGTGGTGCCCAGAATTGGACACAATATTCCAGGTGTGGTCTAACCAAGCAGAATAGAGCATGGGGGCATGACTTCCCTGGATCTAGACACTATGCTCCTATTGATGCAGGCCAAAATCCCATTGGCTTTTTTTGCCGCCACATCACATTGTTGGCTCATGTTTAACATGATGAACCACCTCTAGGTTTTAGTCCTATAGCTATCCAGGATACTGAACCTTCCCTCAAGCTTTGATTCAACATCTTGGTTGGCTCTTTTAACATTCAGACTAATGGCTAGAGCAGATTCGCCACCTCCTTGACATGAAAAATAATCACTTGACGCTAACCGCATCCATGGAAAAGGAGATGGCAGACATTTCTTCAGAGGGAAATAATAGTTTACATTGGGCCAAATTACATACTATTATGAGGGTTGAATGAAAAATAATGCCTCCACCGTCGTCATTACTTGGGTTTGGATGGGAATATTTTAATAAATCAAATGCAGAAACAATCCTTAGAATGTGCTCTTTAACTACCACTATTCACTTTTCCACATAATCACCAGACAATTGGATACATTTCTGCCAACAATGAACAAATTTTCTGAAGTTGCCATGGAAGAAGTCGACACTCTGTTTCCGCAACCAGCGTCTCACAGTTCTCACATCCTGGGTATCCATCATGCACAGATGTTCTGATAACCAAGAGAAGCAATAATGTGACCCACACGTTCTTGTGGAATGCCAGTTATGATTGAAATTTCTCTCTGGGTGATACAACAATTGTTCTGAATCAATCTGTCAACCTTTTTCTTGTGAAACTTGGTGGTTGCTGTAACAGGACGTCCAACTCTTTGTTTGTCATGCAAGTCAGATAGAGCCCCTGGTGGCGCAGTGGGTTAAACCCCTGTGCCGGCAGGACCGAAAACCAACAGGTTGCAGGTTCGAATCCGGGAAGAGGTGGATGAGCTCCCTCTATCAGCTCCAGCTCCTCATGCGGGGACATGAGAGTAGCCTCCCACAAGGATGATGAAAAAAAAACATCAAATCATCAGGGTGTCCCCTGGGCAACATCCTTGCAGACGGTCAATTCTCTCACACCGGAAGTGACTTGCAGTTTCACAAGTCGCTCCTGAAATGACAAAAATAAAAAACCCAAGTCAGATGTTCCCACCTCAACATCTTTAAACTTTCTCGCCCAGCAACACACAGTACTCACATCAACACAATCACCATAAACAGCTTGCATTCTCTGATGAATCTCCTTTGCGGTGACACCTTCTGATGTCAAGAATTCAATGACTGCACATTGCTTAAGTCACATTGACCGACCTTCTGCACAGTTTAACAAAACAACCATTCAATGCTAAGGCTTTGTGCCAAAATGGAACTGTAGAGGACAGTCTACTGAACAAGCCAGTACCTGCCGCATACCAGTACTGCCATCTGTTGAGGAGTTACGAAGGTGGAGACATTACTCTTCATTCAACTCTAATATTTACAAACTGTAGTGATCGTTCTTGACGGCATTCTCGTTGAATACTGGACGGACCATCCCTAAAACAAACACAAGGACTTTTCATCAGTCTTTAACATTGAACACATTGCCATTTGGAGTATTGTGATTCTAGCTTACTCCCTGGCTGGTTTGTTTGGTTAAGTTTCATGTTTCTGTTGCTCCGTGCTGTCGGCTATAATCCCAAACCACCACCTCCACTTTGGCACGGAAATCGACGTTACTAGATTCGCAGGAGTTGAAGACTTCAAGGATCTCTGAAAGATATGTGTCTCTTTACTGCAAACGATCCAGGCTCCGTGGTGAGAATGAGTCATAAGGGTTTACAATGGCAACGCCGGAGTTTTCCCTCTTGTTGCGCCAATGCCAGAATGAGGTCATGAAGAGAAAAACACCTGCTTTGGAGTGTCGCATTTGAAAAGCCTCTTGGTGTAGGACATGGTCTTGTGATTTTTGCATTCTGCGAGATAAGATTAGCCTGCTATTTTTAAAAGGGTTTTTGTGTGTACACGTTAAGAAGGGCTTTGATCAGAGGCTGATACATGTGTTGCTTGAATAAACCGTAAGCTGCATGCTTTGGGCAACAGCGTTAACCCACTATTATTATTACAGTAGACTCCCTGTTAACCATCAGGTACATGTCATTTCTAGTTACTTGAGAGTTACTATTACAAATAAGTCTAATTCATACTATGCTCATACTTTACCATAATCTAAGCTCTGTATTTTGATGTTAATATCAAAATATAGTCATTAAAAGCAAATGCAAACAAAAGAAAGGAGTTTCCATTTGAACACTAGGAAGAACTTCCTGACTGTGAGAGGTGTTCAGCAGTGGAACTCTCTGCCCTGGAGTGTGGTAGAGGCTCCTTCTTTGGAAGCTTTTAAACAGAGGCTGGATGGCCATCTGTCAGGGGTGCTTTGAATGCAGTTTTCCTGCTTCTTGGCAGGGGGTTAGACTGGATGGCCCATGAGACCTGACATTTGGGGATTGTAGTTGCTGGGATTTATACAGTAGCTCACCTACAATTAAAGTGCCTTCTGAACCCCACCAATGATAGAATTGGGCTACACAGAACCCACATGACCAACCGAAAATATTGTGTTTTCTGACTATCTTTGGTGACTTTTCTGACACCCCCTCGTGACACCCCCAGGGGTCCCGACCTGCAGGTTGAGAAACACTGTTCTACAATTTAGATGCACCTTTAGAATGGCATATATTTTAAAATATTTTCAGAAGCAAAATTTACAAAATTTAAATATTTATTTATTTATTTATGCACGACATTTATATGCTGCCCTTCTCGCCCCGAAGGGGACTCAGAGCGGCTTACAATATATATATACAAACAATAATGTTCCATCTTCCAGGAGCTTGGTTTGCATTGCCCTTTAGTTTCTTGAGATAGCACCCCTTTGCTTTTCCCCCAGGGTTCCTGCAGTCTTAGCAGCACCCTTAAAATTAATTATTAACAGAGGCTGGAAGCCAATCTGCAAGCCTTTTGCAGCTATTGGCTTAAAAAGGTATCCTTTTGGTCTAGTGACCGCTCTTTTTCCTGGGGATGAGATCTCCATTTTGAAAAGGCTCTCCTGTTTTCTTTAGTATAGAAAAAGCCTCAGATGTGCTGGTGGCCAAGCTAGGCAGCTCGGACAAGCCATTGTGAGTATGATTGAGATTGAGGGTTGAGGTTAAGGTTAAAGTTACCCTCTTGCCTTAGAAACTGGTGTTGAGCTCAGATAGAGAAAGACCAGCTCTTTCTAAAGGACAGTAGCTCAATGGTGGGACAGGGAATATCTCTGGATTTCCCTGTCATTGTTACTTCATCTCCAAAACTAATCTTGAGCTTAGATAGGGGAAGACCTGCTCTTTCTGAAAGATAACAGTTCAGGGTTAGGGTAAAAGATCCCAGGATTTTTCTACCGTTGGGGAAAAGTTAACTCGGTAACTGAAGGAAAAAGGAAAGAAAGAACATCTTCATGGTTTCACAAGATGACTGTTTGTGTTTGTAACTTCATCAAGCTGTGCCAAGTCTGTCAAGGACTTTGAAAAATAAATGTTCTGTTGATGTTCAATTCTGGACTGGCCTCAGTTGCTGAGAATCTTGAGCTTCTAAGAAAGGCACCCGCTGTTCACCCAGATAAAGAGAGAAGCACATCTTACTTTTAACTTTATAGTGTCTGGGTGTGACGGCACAAATAATATTATTAGTATAGTACAATATCAGTATTATATATTACTATATTGTATTATACCATTATATTGTAATATTATTAGTAATATTACATGTGACATAAAATATATAATTATAATATCATATTATTACTGATTGCATATTACTACTGATTACATTCTGTTTTCTCTGCTAATTTATAATTAAGCAAACCAAAGTTGTCTTAATGAACCTTCATTTGGCATTTTTTTCTTGCTGGGAACTACCAAATACTTTCTCCATTTCTCTCTCTCTCTCTCTCTCAGTGCAGATACACATACAAAGGGTTTGGGAAATAAATCCTGACACTGTCAATCTCACCCAAGTTAACCTTCCCCAGGTATTACCAGCATTTTATTACAATTATTACAAAAAAAAGAGAAGACAGTCCCACACCGACTTGGCTTTATATTGTTTTGATTATTGAGATTTGCCCACAGATCAACTGAGCAATTAAAATCTCTAAATAACACTGCCTGGATTGTCAGACAAAGGATGAGTTTCCCAGCGGGGAAAGGTTTGTTTTGAAAGCGGATCTTTTTTTATCTGAAACGTCTCCCACCAGCAAATGGTTTCACTAATTAGAATAAACAGAAATATTCTCTCAGCCGTTTAACAAGCCGTGACATCTTAATGTGGCAATGACTTTTAAAAAAAACCTTTTCATTTTAGGACAGGTGGAGTCATTTTAGAAGAATGGCTGTGTTAGTTTTAGTGTGTTTACTTGAGAGTGAACGTAGTCTGACACTATCTGAATTTCCGTGGCTCGATGCTATGGAATCAAGAGAGCTTTAGTTTTACAAGGCCTTCGCTACCGAAGAGTGTTGGCGATGCATGCAACTGCAAACCTTAGGATTCCATTGCAGTTCAAATAGCATCAAATTGTATTAATTTTTGTTGGGACTCAGCCTGTGTGTGAACCTGAGCCTGAATCTCTGATTATATTGCCTAATGTTGATGCCAAAGTTGATGTTAATGTTGAAGGCTTTCATGGCCGGAATCACTGGGTTGTTGTAGGTTTTTTCGGGCTATATGGCCATGGTCTAGAGGCATTCTCTCCTGACGTTTCACCTGCATCTATGGCAAGCATCCTCAGAGGTAGTGAGGTAGTGAGAGAATGCCTCTAGACCAGTGTTTCTCAACCTGGGGGTCGGGACCCCTAGGGGGGTCGCGAGGGGGTGTCAGAGGGGTCACCAAAGACAATTAGAAAACACAGTATTTTCTGTTGGTCGCGGGGGTTCCATGTGGGAAGTTTGGCTGAATTCTATCATTGGTGGAGTTCAGAATGCTCTTTGATTATAGGTGAACTATAAATCCCAGCCACTACAAATCCCAAATCTTCCCCAAACTGCACCAGTGTCCACATTTGGTCACATTGAGTATTCATGCCAAGTTTGGTCCAGATGCATCAGTGCTCTATGGATGTAGGTAAACTATAATTCCAAAACCCAAGGTCAATGCCCACCACACTCTTCCAGAACTTGTTGTTGGTCATGGGAGCTCTGTGTCCCAAGTTTGGTTCAATTGCCTCATTGGTGGAGTTCAGAATGCTCTTTGATATTGTAGGTGAACTATAAATCCCAGCAACTACAACTCCCAAATGACAAAATCAATCCTCCCCTCAACCCCACCAGTATTCAAATTTGGGCATATCGAGTATTTGTGCCAAATGAATGAAAATACATCCTGCATATCAGATATTTACATTACGATTCATAACAGGAGCAAAATTACAGTTGTGAAGTAGCAATGAAAATAATGTTATGGTTGGGGGTCACCACAACATAAGGAACTGCATTAAGGGGTCACGGCATTAGGAAGGTTGAGAACCACTGCTCTAGACCATGGCCATATAGCCCAAAAAACCTACAACAACCCGTTGATGTTAATGTTGATGCAAATGTTGATGGGCCTAATTTGGATAGTGAGGCTGAAGTGATCAATGGGGATGAGGCTCAAGATGGAGACACTTTGGGCAGTAAAAATCCTACAAGCTTTGATTTAGAGCAGTGGTTCTCAACCTGGGGTCTCCAGATGTTTCTGGCCTACAACTCACAGAAATCCCACCCAGTTTACCAGCTGTTAGGATTTCTGGGAGTTGAAGGCCAAAAACATCTGGGGACCCCAGGTTGAGAACCACTGATTTAGAGGCTTCAAGGGAAAAGTCAAGTTCTCATGAGAACGTTTCTGTCAAACCGAGAGAAGAGAATTCACTCCCTTCTCCTCCTGGCCCGAGCTTGCAAGATAACTTGATACCTGGTTGAGTCAACAATAATAGCCGCATTGGAGCTGTAATTTGGTGATGCTCCAGCACAATTGAGCAGAAGGGCCTAAAGACATTGTAAAACCACGACTCTCATGATTCTATAACATTGAACAATGGGAGTTCAACTGGTATCAAACTGCATTAATTTGACTTTGTAGATGCACTGCTAGTTCAGCATTCAAATCAGTACAACATGCTTGGCTCTCCCTGCCTTATGGTTACCTGTTATGATGCTTTCCAAAAATGTGTTCCTGCAGAAGCTTTGATGACCGAGTCTCCTTTGCGGAGGGAAAAAGTAGGGTATAAAGTAGTAGTAGTAGTAATAGTAATAGTAGTAATAGAAGAAGAAGTCT
Source organism: Anolis sagrei ordinatus (assembly GCF_025583915.1). Lineage (NCBI taxonomy): Eukaryota > Metazoa > Chordata > Lepidosauria > Squamata > Anolidae > Anolis > Anolis sagrei. The sequence goes on from NW_026847993.1 coordinate 35,696,497, forward strand.
GTCCTGAGTTCTAGACTGAAATTTAAGGGAGTTCTCCAAGATGACAAGCCTATGTGGAAATTCCTTTCAGAACCTTGGAAAGCTCTTTGAAAGTGTGGCATAAAACTTGGGATGCTTTCACCAAGAGTAGATTTCCACTGTAGAATGAATGCAGTTTGACACCCCTTTAACTGCCATGGCTCAATGCAATGGCATCCTGGGAGTTATAGTTTGGAGAGGCATGAAATGGCTAAATATGTTTTTGTCACGTTACCAGGGCTCTGCCAATACTTAGGCAGAGATGAACTAAACTCCCAGTTTGTGTTAAACAATTTAATTAAAACAGCACTTACTTTCTGGCTGTTTTAATAGTCCAAAACATAAAACATAAAGATAAAACTCAGCCACAGAATATAAAACAAAATTGTCAGCAAACAGAGTTGCAGGTTCAAGATAACACCGTCGTCAAAAGGTCCAGTCCAATGGTCAAACGCCGAGAGTTCAATGAGCAAAGTCCAGGGATCAAGAGTCTATTCCGTAGTCAAAAGCCAGTCTAGAGATTCAAGGTTCCAGGGTTTCAAGAGTACAGGAGACAGGCCAGGATACTGAAAATCCACAAACCTGGGGGAAAACCAGCAGTATCTACCACCAAATTAAGATAAATACTTTTTTCCTAAAGATCGGTCCCGAGGCTAGCTCCCTATATCCAGAAATACCCAGCTGCAACCCATCTCTTGCAAACCTCCACCCTTAATTGCTTTCACCCATGAACTCTTATTTACAGATTACTAAACCCTTTAGAACTAAGACTTACATTAACCCTTCCATCACCAACTGAAAGGCCTACCACCACCAACCACCATCAACTGCAGAACATGATACATGACTGTTTTAAAACTTCAACTGTTGTGATCCTATAGCCTTGAACCACTAAAGCTTCAGAGCACCACCAAAACGTGAAATAAATTAACATTATTGTAGTGGTTTTTTTTAAAAAATGATGTGTTCTATTGCTGCCATCAAAGCAAAACCAAAATTTTCTTGCGAATGTTCAGCTTTAGGGAGAAAATAATGACATCAACCTTTTTTGTCTCCTTTTCTATTTTTCCTTCTTTCTTTTTTCTTCTTTCCTTTGTGGTGAAATTGCCTCATGCCTAATTAATGAAAAACTCGCCTCAAACAACAGGCCCATTGCCCACAAACAAGACAAGGTAATCAATGGGTAGGAAAGAATAGGGCATCTTCCAAGAGAATATCCCTCCCACCTCACCTTCCCAAAATTCTGCCAAGGAGTTTGGGAACAATGCCGCTTTCAACGCCGATGTCAAATTCTTCCGATGGCCAAATATGGCCTTATCTGTAATACAGTCTTTTACAAGCATTGCCCGCCCTGTAATTTTCTGTTCAATTTAGATAGCAGATTTAATTAACTGTTGGTGAAACAACTGTTCTTTAATAAACCTGTAATAAAAATTGAATTTAGACCACGTGGCGCTTACCCTGACAAACTGTTATGCACTTCGGAAAACAGTTTTAGTGAAGCCACCAGAATGTTACTCTTTTTTTTTTCCTGGAGTTGAACCAGATAAAAATACTAAAAAGAGAAATGCAAACAGAGAAAGCCCATCCAATGTATTGATTTTATTTCTATTTGCCTAGAAGTGGCACCCTGCCCATCTTCCTAGTTTGAGACATCTGAGGATGAATCTATTTATTTATTATTTATTTAGAGCTTTTATAACCCGGTCTTCTCGACCTCCGAAGGGGGACTCAGGCCAGCTAACAACAGGAAATTCATACACAAATAGGATAAAACATAATAACATCGTAATACATTAATACATAAAATACATTAAAATACAGATCATGCAATTACAAAAGCCAGGTCATCAGAGTAAAATCACAAATTCATAACCATCTGCCAGTGTGGTCAGCAGTTATTGACTCAATCACCATTCTGCAAATGCAATATTCCAAAGCCAAGATATTACCAGCTTTCTGAAAGTCAGGAGGGAAGGGGCAGATCTAATCTCCAACAGGAGAGAGTTCCAGAGTTGAGGGGCCACCACCAAGAAGGCCCTGCTCCTCGTCCCCACCAGACGCGATTGCGAGTGTGGTGGGACCGAGAGCAGGGCCCCTCCAGAAGATCTTAACAACCTTCATGGTTCATAGGGGAGAATCCGTTCGGACAGGTAAATTGGGCCGGAGTTGTTTAGGGATTTATAGGTCAGCACCATCACTTTGAAATGTTCTCAGAAGCTAATTGGCAGCCAGTGGAGTTGACGCAACAGAGGAGTAGTATGCTCCCTGTACCCCACTCCTGTTAGTAATCTGGCTACCGCTTGTTGGACTAGTTGAAGCTTCCAGGCAGTCTTCAGAGGCAACCCCACGTAGAGAGCGTTGCAGTAGTCTATACGGGATGTAACCAGAGCGTGGACCACCATGGCAAATCTACACTGTAGAATGAATGCAGTTTGGCGCCACTTGAATGGCCATGACTCAATACATGACTTGTAGTCTTACAAGATCTTTCACCTTTTCTGCCATAACTCTGGTGCCTGGCCTTCACTTTCTTTTCTTTTCTTTTTTTTCTTTTTCCTTCTTTTAGTTGAGGCAAAATTATCTCATGCTGAAGTAATGAAAAAGTAGCCTAAAGCAACAGGCCTATTGTCCGTAAACAAGAAAAGTAATGAATAGGTAGGAAGGAATCGGGTATCTTCCAAGAGAATATCCTATCACATAGAAGACTATGTAAAACTACAACTCATTGAGCCATGGCAGTTAAAGAGATATCAAACTGCATTAAATAAATATACAGAGTAGACACACCCCAGTTCAAAGTGTGGAAGATGAATGAAGAGGAGAGTCAAACAAGAAACATGATGAAGGAGTTCCTTTGTTTGGTAGCATCCTGGGCATTCGTTTCAACCCATAAATAAAAGCTATTTTGTGGATTATAATAAATTGTGGCAGGAGAGTCTGGGTACACCAAATCACCTTGTCTGTCTCCTGAGGAATCCGTATAATGACCAAGTAGCAACAGTAAGAACTGACCATGGAACAACAGACTGGTTCAAGACTGGGAAAGGTGTATGGCAGGGCTCTATACTCTCACCTAACTTATTCAACTTGGATTCAGAACACATTGTGCGATGTGAGGGGCTTGACAAATGCAAGGCTGGGGTGAAAATTGCTGGAAGAAACATTAACAACCTTAGATATGCGGATGATACCACTTTGATGGCTGAAAGCAAGGAGGAGCTGAGGAGCCTTCTAACCAAGGTCAAAGAAGAAAGTGCAAAAGCTGGGTTGTAGTTAAACATAAAAAAAACCCAAGATTATGGCAACCAGACTGATTGATAACTGACAAATAGAGGGAGAAAACGTAGAGGCAGTGACAGACTTTGTATTTCTAGACGAAAAGATGACTGCAGACGCAGACTGCAGCCAGGAAATCAGAAGACGTCTACTTCTTGGGAGGAGAGCAATAATCAATCTCGATAAAATAGTGAAGAGTAGAGACATCACACTGGCAACCAACATCTGCATAGTCAGAGCAATAGTATTCCCTAAAGTAACCTATAGATGTGAGAGTTGGACCATAAGGAAGGCTGAGCAAAGGAAGATATACCCTTTTGAACTGTGGTGTTGGAGGAAAATTCTGAGAGTGCCTTGGAACACGAGAAGATCCAAACAATGTATTGTCGAAGGCTTTCATGGCCGGAATCACTGGGTTGTTGTAGGTTTTTTCGGGCTATATGGCCATGTTCTAGAGGCATTATCTCCTGACGTTTCGCCTGCATCCGTGGCAAGCGTCCTCAGAGGTAGTGAGGTCTGTTGGAACTAGGAAAATGGATTTATATATCTGTCGAAAGACCAGGGTGGGACAACAGACTCTTGTCTGCTGGAGCTAGGTGTGAATGTTTCAACTGACCACCTTGATTAGCATTTGATAGCCCGGCAGTGCCTTGAGCAATCTTTTGTTGAGAAGTGATTTGCTGTCCCTGATTGTTTTTCCTCTGATGTTTTGCTGTTTTAATTTTAGAGATTTTTAATGCTGGTAGCCAGATTTTGGTCATTTTCATGGTTTCCCCCTTTCTGTTGAAATTGTCCACATGCTTGTATATTTCAATGGCTTCTCTGTGTAGTCTGACATGGTGGTTGTGAGAGTGGTCCAGCATTTCTGTGTTCTCAAATAATATGCTGTGTCCAGGTTGGTTCATCAGGTGCTCTGCTATGGCTGTTTTCTCTGGTTGAAGTAGTCTGCAGTGCCTTTCATGTTCCTTGATTCGTGTTTGGGCACTGCGTTTGGTGGTCCCTATGTAAACGTCTGGAGAGAATGCCCTCTAGAACATGGCCATATAGCCCGAAAAAACCTACAACAACCCAAGATCCAAACAGTCCATACTTCAGGAATAATGCCTGACTGTTCACTGGAGGGAAGGATATTAGAGGCAAAGAGGAAGAACTTTGGCCACATTATGAGAAGACCGGAAAGCTTGGAGAAGAGAATGATACTGGGGAAAATGGAAGGAAAAAGGAAGAGGGGCCAACCAAGGGCAAGATGGATGGATGGCATCCTTGAAGTGACTGGCGTGACCCTGAAAGAGCTGAGGGTGGTGATGGCTAACAGGGAGCTCTGGCGTGGGCTGGTCCATGAGGTCATGAAGTGTCAGAAGTGACTGAACGAATAAACAACAACCATTTTTTTAAATGCATACTTTGAGCATAGCGTAAGTTATGTGCAATGCTGGGCTTTCTGCACATAAAGCACACCACTGTCTTCTGATGCCTCAAGTGCATTGAGAATCTAGCTGTGAATCAATTCACCCATTGCATCTGCTTTGTGGTAATTTTGATCTTCCATAGGATTGTTGGCACACTTGAAGGAACATCTACAGCGGTTGTCACGCTTGTTGCTGCCGTTCTTTGGGATTTTCCTACCCAGGCCCCCATTTTAAAACTTTCCTCCCTAACTCATGTTTCCCGTGTTCTACACTTGATCTGAGTGATGTTTCCTCATGGAGCAGGTTGCTCCCGTCCTCCTTCCAACGGAGAGATACCAATAAGAACAACGCATGGAGACAACGGTCAAACCGGATAACATCGCATGGAATGCTCGGAATATAATGGATGTATTCTTCTTCCTCCCCTCCTCGTTTTTGTCTCCCTAATGCATTGTGAAGCTTTCCTTTCCCCCAGCCCCAGCTCTACCAGGCCCTGTCCTTCTGTCTTTCAGAGTTAACTTCAACGGGAGTAATGAAAATCTGGGTTGCTTTTTAGAGCGTTAAATCCGGCAAGTTGAAATTTGTCATGATGTCTATTCAGGAGCGCCAGGTGTATGTCACCGAGCGGGAAAGTTACTCTGCAGGTAACGCGAATCTCTGCGAGCAAGAAGAGTACATGGAGAAGCCATTTGTATCCCACTGAGTCCTGTAATGCTGAGTGCGTTGTCGAGATTTACACAACCCCGATGGAAGCAGAGGACGAGATGGCTGCCTCTGAGTGGCAATGGGATGACCCGAATCTCCTGTATATATATTTTTTCCCTTTAATGCTTCAGAGAGTCTGAGATTTTCCTCCTTTCTCCCCCTTCCTCCATCCTCTGGGTCACAGTTGGCTACGAAGAGGTGCATTTGATTCAAGCAGGCAGCTGGAAACCAGTTAGGTGGAAGAACGCAGGAAGGAAAAGCCAGTTGCCCCTTGGGTCCGCCATGGAAGTAGTGGGTCAAAGGTAATGTATTGGCAGAGGTCCGTGATTGTGTACATTTCAGACAGCAAGGCCTTGGTGCTTTTAGGCAGAAGAATTGTCAATGGTATTGATCAGTTGATCTGATCATCCGGCAAGGCTCTGCGAAGTGTTAAATGTCCTCTCTCCGCGTGGCTGTAAGTGTGGAAGGAAGGGGTCTGCGGCTGGAGGAACAAATCTCAGTGGGATCCCCAAAGTACTACGGCTTGCAATCAGACTGTGCCACGCATGCCAATTCCAATCCGTCATCTGCGTTATCTTATTTATTTATTTACATTCGCTCGCCGGCCCCTACATTAACCCCTTTTGTCTGTAGTCGCCTCTTCCTTTTTTGCATCCCTGCTCCCCAACCCAAGACAACTTGGTTTTATAGGCTTTTGCCATTCAAACGTTCATTGGGATTTATGTCCAACAGTGAGCATTGAAAAAGTGTGTGGTGAATTGTTAAAACAAGTTGTGTGTCATTCCGTGGGTTGGAATACAACAAAAATCCTAAATCCACAAGAAGCAATAATCGCCAACTCCAAAGCATGGAACACATTTTACAAGATTTCAATGCTTCTCTGACTTCTTCATCAGGTCGAGATTTGAGAGAGAAAAATAGGTGCCGATGTTAGATTTGCACACTCACATTTTGTCTCAGAAGTTACTCTGTTTTCATTTAAATGGTGTTTAGGGTCATGTGAGGGCAAAGATGGAATGCCAGTGTTTTAATCACAAATTTTAAACTTGCATCTTATATTAAAACTTTGTTTTAATATATTGTTGAAGGCTTTCATGGCTGGAATCACTGCGTTGTTGTAGATTTGTCAGGCTTGATGTCCATGTTCCAGAAGCATTCTCTCCTAACGTTTCACCTGCATCTATGGCAAGCATCCTCAGAGGTTGTGAGGTCTGAGGTTGTGAGGTTGTGACCTCATAACCTTTGAGGATGCTTGCCATAGATGCAGGCGAAACGTCAGGAGAGAATGCTTCTAGAACATGCCATATAGCCCGAAAACCCTACAACAACCCATTTGTTTTAGTGTGTTTTAATATGTGTATTTGTAGGATGTTTTTAGATTATTGTGTGTTTTTAGCAGTGTTGTAACCCGCTTCGAGGAGAGGCAAGTAAGAAATAAAATTATTATTATTATATTATTATTATTATTATTATTATTAAGAGATGCATTAAAGTTTCAACCCTGTTAGCAACAGAAAAGTAACCCATCTTGGTATGCAGCTGTCCTTGTCCCATACTAAGTTAATTGTTTCTTACTTTGGTGGAAAACATTGAATTTATTAAGGAGTCTTTGTTCTGTTCTATCTGGAAAAACTGTTAGGTACTGTACAAGTAAAACATGTCAATCATATTACTCAGAGGTGGCCAAACCACCTCAAAGTGTTCCTTGTCTAGAAAAACACTACAAAATCGATGAGGTTGCCATAAGTTGACAAGTGAAGGCACATAAACACACACACACATAATTCCCTTCATTTCCATTTGTTATGTTACGATGTCATTATTTATGTAATTAAAGAAGAGAAAGTAAGTGAGGAGAGGTTTCCATCACTATCTCTAATGGCATAGTACTTCACTTCTAACAGACGTTTTGAGAATCATTGCTGCAGGCTGCATCCACATTGTTGAATTAATGCAGTTTGACATCACTTGAATCATAATGGCTCAATGCTGTGGAATCCTGGTCTAGTTTTTACCAAATAGTAGTGGAACCCTACCAAACTATGGAATCCTGGGTGTTGTAGTTTGGTAAGGCACCATCACTTTTTGGCAGAGAAGACTAAAGACATTATACAGCTCTCATGAAGCCGTAATATTGAGTGATGACAGTTAAAATGATGTCAAACTGCATTAATTCTGCGGTGTAGATATGTGGTTCCCAAACTGTGGTCCATGGACCACCAGTGGTCTGCAAGAACTAAAATATGGTCCATGGCCTCACCATTACTACACTGCTGCAACTAGAGTGACTAGTCTCGCAAAACCCTCTTATAGTGCCAAGGCTCATTAAATATGGTTTTCTGTGGGTGAGCAGATGGCAACGACTGGATGGCATATGTTCTATATCAGCAACTAGAGTTGATGTGGTCTGTCCAATGCAATTTTCTGAATCAGCATCCCAAATAACCAAACCAAGTCTAAAGTTGACCAAAAACTGATTCGTAACCCTTTTGGTACTAATGTTGGAGAGTGGTCACTTATCATGTGATCCCTAGTCAAAGTGGCCCATGGTCAAGTGGCCCTGGTCAAAGTGCTCTATGGCCAAGTAGTCCCTGATCAAAGTGGTCCATGGTCAAGTGATCCCTGGTCAAAGCGGTCTGTGGTCAAGTGATCCCTGGTCAAAGCGGTCTTTGGTCAAGTGATCCCTGGTCAAAGTGGTCCATGGTCACACGATCCCTGGTCAAAATAGTCAGTGGTCAAGTGGTCCCTGGTCAAAGTGGTCCATGGTCAAAGTGCTCTATGGTCAAGTGGTCCCTGGTCAAAGTGGTCCATGGTCAAGTGGTCCCTGATCAAAGTGGTCTGTGGTCAAGTGATCCCTGGTCAAAGTGGTCTTTGGTCAAGTGATACCTGGTCAAAGTGGTCAGTGGTCAAATGATCCCTGGTCAAAGTGGTCCATGGTCAAGTGGTCCCTGGTCAAAGTGGTCTGTGGTCAAGTGATCTCTGGTCAAAGTGGTCCATGGTCAAGTGGTCCCTGGTCAAAGTGATCTGTGGTCAAGTGATCCATGGTCAAAGTGGTCTGTGGTGAAGTGATCCCTGGTCAAAATAGTCCATGGCCAAGTGATCTCTGGTCAATGTGGTCCATGGTCAAGTGATCCCTGATCAATGTGGTCCATGGTCAAATGGTCCCTGGTCAAAAAAAGGTTGGGAATCACTGGTGTAGATGAAGCCCCAGACCTCAAAAATAGGAGATGAGGGCCTAAAGATGTTAGTCTCAACTAGAATAAATCCACACAGTCAGTGAAAATTGCCTTTGTTTTGGTTAGCAAATTCTCATCAATTCACCAAAACTGGTGAATTAGCCTCCAGACCTTTTGGTTGGCAACATCCAAATTAATAAATTCTCTGTCCTAGGTATGCCGATTGATCTCGTCTCTGTGTGAGTTTATTCCTCCGATAAATGCATTATTTTTAGACATTCATTGCAGTAGATAATCCCATGGTGGTTTTTAACTGTTCTCCCCCCCCTCTCTTTCTTTGGTCTTTTGTTGTTTGATTGGTCATGTTTTCATTGAGAATTATTATTGCCTTGAAGGTCTCTTTTTTCTGGCTTGGAAGGATGGAATGCCAATATTTGAATAAATAAATACCTGTTGAGAATTGGTGGTGCTCATTGGGTTAACAGCTTCCCTCCGGAAATGCACAATTAACAGCAAGAGGAGAGATAGAAAAAATTGCCACCGTATTATGAGAAGGAAAGCGATTTCTTTGAGAAGTATAGCTCCGCTGCCATAATCCTAACGATAAACTCAGTTACACTAATAATAGAAGGAATTGCAGGGAGGGAACTAATTGCGGCGAAGACAGGACAAATCTTTTTTAATCCCTGTTGTCATCTCGACTAAATCCAAACCTATTTGTATTAACCTTTGCTGACAGAGTCACATGATGGACATAATTTCTTGTAATTTGCCAGCAGTAGATCTAACCTTTCTTCATCAAATATTCATAAAGGTGCGATTCCCAATGATTTTCTGTCTCTTTAAATATTTACAGCTTGTTGTCTGCTTCCTTTTTGCTGTAATTTGAACACAATTGAAGTCAAATGGAATTAAAGTTACATTTCTTTTGGGGTGGAGATACCTAAAGGCAAAGAGAAGGAGACAGAGAGGGAGCGAAGGAGGGAGAAAGAAAGAAAGAAAGAAAGCTGGTTGCGCTTGGTATGCATTATAATCCAAGCTGTTTTCTGACCCGCGTGGACCAAGTGCCTTTCATTCAAGCGCATCAAAGCATTTGGCCCTTGCCTTTTTAAAGCATTTTGAGATGATGTGAGGTTGCAACAATGAAAACCATTTATGGGTCTCACCCAATTAAAGGGATTTGTGGTCAAGACCACATATGGGAGGGATTGAGAAACTGGGTAAAACTTTTCACTCTAGCTTTGTACCCTTCAGCAAGTGTGAGCTGTTATTGGCTGCATGTACCTTTGACAGCCCTTGTAACTTTTAGAAAGTATTTCCTGTTATTGGCAAGCTACTGTACCTTTAAGAAAGTGTTTCCTGTTACTGGCTGTATGTACCTTTAAACAAGCCCTTATACCTTTGAGCAAGTGTGGCTTATTATTGGCTGCATGTGCGTTTAAACTATCTCTTGTACCTTTAAGAAAGTATTGTCTGTTATTGGCGCACATACACTTAAGCAAGTTTTTGTACCTTTAAGAGAGTGTTTCCTGTTATTGGCTGCATGTACCTTTAAGCAAGCCCTTATACCTTTGAGCAAGTGTGGCCTATTATTGGCTGCATGTCCATTTAAACTAGATCTTGTACCTTTAAGAAAGTATTTCCTGTTATTGGTGCATATACCTTTAAGCAAGTTTTTGTTCCTTTAAGAGAGTGTTTCCTGTTACTGGCTGCATGTACCTTTAAGCAAGCCCTTATACCTTTGAGCAAGTGTGGCCTATTATTGGCTGCATGTACATTTAAACTAGATCTTGTACCTTTAAGAAAGTATTTCCTGTTATTGGCTGTATGTACCTTTAAGCAAGCTACTGTACCTTTAAGAAAGTGTTTCCTGCTACTGGCTGCATGTACCTTTAAGCAAGCCCATATACCTTTGAGCAAGTGTGGCCTATTATTGGCTGCAGGGACATTTAAACTAGCTCTTGTACCTTTAAGAAAGTATTTCCTATTATTGGTGCATATACCTTTGAGCAAGTTCTTGTATCTTTAAGAGAGTGTCTCCTGTTACTGGCTGCATGTGCCTTTAACAAGCCCTTATACCTTTGAGCAAGTGTGGCCTATTATTGGCTACATGTATATTTAAACTAGCTCTTGTACCTTTAAGAAAGTATTTCCTGTTATTGGCTGTATGTACCTTTAAAGCAGCTGCTGTACCTTTATGAGAGTGTTTCCTGTTACTTGCTCAAAGGCATAAGCAAGCCCTTATAACTTTGAGCAAGTGTGGCCTATTTTTGGCTGCAAGTACTAGCTCTTGTACCTTTAAGAAAGTATTTCCTGTTATTGGTGCATATACCTTTAAGCAAGTTCTTGTACCTTTAAGAGAGTGTTTCCTGTTACTGGCTGCATTTACCCTTAAGCAAGCACTTATACATTTGATCAAGTCTAACCTGTTTTTGGCTACATGTACCGTTAAGGTAGCTCTTGTACCTTTAAGTAAGTGTTTCCTGATATTGGCTGCATGTACCTTTAAGCTAACTCTTGTATCTTTAAGAACATGTTTTCTGTTATCAGTTTCATGTACCTTTAAACAAGTTCTTGTACCTTTGATCAAGTATTGCACATTACTGGCTGTATGTACCTGTAAGCAACTGTTTTCTGTTATTGACTGCATGTATCTTTAAGTCAGTGATCCTCAACTTGTGGGTCACCAGATATTTGGGCCTTCAGCTCCCAGAAATCTTAACAGTTGGTAAACTGGCTGGGACTTCTAAGAGTTGTAAGCCAAAATATCTGGGGACCCACAGATTGAGAACCACTGCTTTAAGTAGAGATACTGTACCTTTAAACAAGTAGTGTTTGTTATAGGCTACATGTTCCTAAAAACAAATTATTGTACCTTTCAGCAAATGTTGCTTGTTACTTACCATGTGTACCTTTAAGCGGACTACTGCACTTTTAAGAAAGTGTTTCCTGCTACTATCTACATGGACCTTTGAGCAAACACATGTATCTTTAGGCAAGCATTATCTGTTATGAGTTGCATGCAACTTTAAGCAATCTCTTGTACCTTTAAGAAAATGTTTCCTGGGTTGCTGTGAGTTATTTGGGCTCTATGGCCATATTCCAGTAGCATTCTCTCCTGATGTTTCACCTGCATCTGTGGTTGGGATCTTCGGAGGTTCTGTTGCTAGTGAGGCAAGTGAGGTATATATAACTGTGACATGTCCAGGATGGGGGAAAGAACCCTTGTCTGTTTGAAGCAAGTGTGGATGCAGCAGTTGGCAAGCTTGATTAGCACTGATTAGCACTGTTTGTGAGCGAATTTCATTACTGTCTTGATTCTGGTGTTTTTAAATACTGGTAACCAGATCTTGTTCATTTTCATGGTTTCCTCTCTTCTGTTGAAATTGTCCACGTGCTTTCAGTTTCCTGTTACTGGCTGCGTGTTACTTAGGCGATCCCTCGTTGTCCGAGTAGGATAGTCTTCCAGGCTCAGTATGCTGCTGGTGGGTCCGTAGGTAACTGTGGAGCCCTATTCTTGATCTGCATCTTCTCCCGCAGTGAGGACATTGGAAGGCAGTCCAGGTCAGGGTTGGCTTGATGTGCCTTCCTCTTGGTATGTTTCTCTCTTTCACCCTCCATTCGTACCTCTTCAAATTCTACAGCACTGCAAGTCACAGCTGACCTACAGCTGGAGTGCTCAAGGGCCAGGGCTTCCCAGTTCTCAGTGTCTATGACAGAGTTTTTAAGGTTCACTTTGAGGCCATTTTTAAATCTATTTTCCTGTCCACCAACATTCCGTTTTCCATTCTTGAGTTTGGAGTAGAGCAACTACTTTGGGAGACGGTGGTTGGGCATCTGGAGAACGTGGCCGGTCCAGCGAAGTTGATGGCAGAGGACCATCTCTTCAGTGCTGGTGGTCTTTGCTTCTTCCAGCATGCTGACATTTGTCCACTTGTCTACCTAAGAGATTTGCAGGATTTTCTGGAGGCAGCGCTGATGGAATCATTCTAGGAGTTGCATGTGACATCTGTAGACAGTCCACGTCTTGCAGACAATAGCTTTATAAACAAGCACCTTGGTATCCCTACGGATGTCCTGGTCATCAAACACTCTCTGCTTCATTAGGGAAAATGCTGCACTCGCAGAGCTCAGGCGGTGTTGTATTTCAGTGTCAATGTTGACTTTAATGGAGAGGTGGCTGCCAAGGTAGCGGAAATGATCAACATTTTCTAATGATACACCATTAAGCTCTATTTCTGGCATTGGAGAGGGATTGGCTGGTGCCTGCTGGAAGAGCACTTTGGTTTTCTCAATGTTCAATGACAGGCCGAGCTTCTCATATGCTTCTGCGAAGGTGTTTAGAGTGGCTTGTAGGTCTTCTTCTGAATGCACACAGATGATGTTGTCATCAGCATATTGGAGCTCTATAAAATACGTTGTTGTAACCTTGGTTTTGGCTTTCAGTCTGCTGAGGTGGAATAGCTTGCCATCTGTCCGATAGATGATGGGAAGCTTCCCGTCAACAAGATGGCTGTGTGTACCTTTAAGCTAGCTCTTGTACTTATAAGAAAGCGTTTCCTGTTACTGTTTGCACTTACCTTTGAACAAGCATTGTCTGTTACAGGTTTCATAGCAAGCAATGTCTGTTGAAACCCATCTTCTGCACAGCCGTTAAAGAAAAACTCAGTTTTTGAAACCTAATCATGAAATTTTCCCCATTGAAAGCACTTTTGAATCCAGTAGTCTTCATTAGGAATACCTTATGTCAGAGAACTGCAGCGTTCCTAAGGCTTTTGACTAAGTCCAGGACAGAAGCATTGTTTGAACTGGCATTTTGCGGGTTCACGGCTCAGCCTTCCTGCCTGCTAGCTCTATTTAACTCTGGATATTACATCTGAATTCCCTGGTATTTTTTATGCTGCCATGCTGTTTGTTTCATGAAGAGAAAGAAAGGAGTAATACACACAGAGACATACGCATGCAGACGGAGGGGCAAGTTTCAACTTAGCAGTCTACTGAGACACCTGACTTTCCATCAAGTCCAGTCACAAGGGCACAAGGGTTATTGCAGCTAATCAAGTTGTTTGCAAGCTGTTACGGGGGTAACCAGTGAGGCCCGGTGGTTTCCCAGGTGACCTTGGGGCCGTAATGCACTGTTCAGACTGCTTTCCCCGTTAATAGTGTTTTGAACAGGCAGATGATGTCCTTTGATTTACTATGACCTTCTCCGTTTACACTATTCCAAGGCAGCCTTAAGAGGCAATTGAGAAAGCTACTTGGCAAAGGAGAAAGAGACAGCGCATGCATATATACACACACACATATATATACATATGTGTGTGTATATATATATGTGTGTGTATAATATAAAAATATAAATATATAGGGTTAGTCGGCCTTCCATATCCATCCCGCACCCATGGATTGTGCATCAACTGAAAAATATGTTATTTATTTATTTACTATATTTGTATACCTCCCCTCTCAACCCGGAGGCAACTTGAGGCGGTTTATAGTTGGCAGTCAATGCCACCAAACAACATAAAATACACTTTAAAACATTACCTATAATATAAACCATATAAAAGCAATAAAACAATAAAAACCATAAAACACAGCGTCCTCAGCGTCTCATCACTAAAATCATTTTTCCGTCGCATCGTCCAATCGTTCCATGGATCTCAGTTAGTCTGTTACACTGTGTCCGCAAATGCCTGCTCAAACAGCCAGGTTTTGACTCTCTTTCGAAATGTTAGGAGGGAGGGGGCTGATCTAATATCCTTAGGGAGGGTGTTCCATAGCCGAGGGGTCACCGCTGAGAAGGCCCTGTCTCTCGTTCCTGCCAATTGCATCTGTGAAGGGGTCGGAACTGAGAGCAGGGCCTATCCAGACGATCTTAAGCACCTAGATGGTTCATAGGGAGATATGTGTTCGGACAGGTAAACTGGGCTGGAATCGTATAGGGCTTTAAAGGCTAAAGCCAGCACTTTGAATTGTGCCGGAAGGAAACTGGCAGCCAGTGGATTTGGCACAACAAAGGAATTGTGTGCTACCAGAGCACCATTCCTGTTAACAACCTGGCTGCTATCCATTGAACCACTTGAAGCTTCCGAACAGTCTTCAAAGGCAGCCCCACCTAGAGTGCATTGCAGTAGTCTATATGGGATGTAACCAGGGTTGTAATCAGACTCCCACAGTGGCCAAGTCAGACTTAGAAAACAAATTCCAACACTTGTTTGAGTTTAATGTATTGTCGAAGGCTTTCATGGCTGGAATCACTGGGTTGTTGTAGGTTTTTTCGGGCTATATGGCCATATTCTAGAGGCATTCTCTCTTGATGTTTCACCTGCATCTATGGCAAGCATCCTCAGAGGCAGTGAGGTCTGTTGGAACTAGGAAAAAGGGTTTATATATCTGTGGAATGACCAGGGTGGGACAAAGGACTTGTTTGAGTTCTTCATCATTTTATATAAGGGGTGTCATTTTATTATGTCCTATATCAGCGTTTCTCAACCAGGGGTCAGGAACCCGGGGGGGGGGGGGTCACAAGGGGATGTCAGAGGGGTTGCCAAAGACCATCAGAAAACACATATTTCTGATGGTCTTAGGAATCCGATTTGGCAGAGAAGGCTGAAGATCCCTCCGCCAGTTCTCTTCCTTTTTGGAAACAGATGGCGAATCCACCCACCAAAAGAGTCTTTTCTGCTGTGATTGGCTGGCCTCTCAGCTAAAAGACCTCCTTCTGCTGTGAATGGCTGGCCTCTCAGCCAAGGGGAGGGCTGTTTCTGAAATTCCAAGCAGGAAGAGGAGAGCAGGGGTGCTCGGTGCATGGCAGCATGGTGCGCATGTGCGGGTGAGGAAGAGAATGTGAGCCTGGAGGGAAGCTCACACCAGCAAGTCCCTTCAAGGCATGGGGGTTTTGTGTGGGAGGTTTGGCCCAATACCATTATTGGTGCAGTTCAGAACGCTCTTTGATTGTAGATGAAGTATAAATCCCAGCAATTACAAGTTCCAAATGACAAAATCAATCCTCCCCGCCCCCACCAGTATTCAAATTTGAGCATATCAGGTATTTGTGCCAAATTTGGTCCAGAGAATGTAAATATATCCTGCATATCTGCTATTAATATTACAATTCATAACAGTAGCAAAATACAGTTATGAAGTAGTAATGAAAATAATTTCATGGTTGGGGGTCACCACCACATGAGGAACTGTTGAGAAATACTGCCCTATATAAAATGGGACTTGAGCATCCATGGTTTACTTGAAAATATAGGGGTAAATCCTATCCTATCCTATAATTTGTCATCAATCCACTCCTGTGCTGGTAAGCTCAAATTTCCTTTCTTTGCATGGTTAATTGCTTGTGTTTGATTTGGTCATGCCTTTTGCAGCTGGGTGGTTCCTTTTAGGCTGCAGTTATGGGGCCTGCCACCTGCCTATCATCATTGGGTTTTTAGTTCCGCCCCTTTCCCCAGGGTTCAGGAAGGAAAGGGAGCCATTTTAGCTCAGTCTTACAGTTGAAAACTTAGCTACAGGACGTGAATCAACTTCACCTGTAGAGAAGCTTTGTTTTCCAGGGAAAAACAGTTCAAAAGGACTCCAGCTGGAGAATCTACAAAGCCTTGACTGGTAGGTCTACTTGAGACCCGAGAAGCAGTTTGGAACCGGGAGTAGAGCCCACACCAGCAAAGTTTAGAAAATAGATTGCCCAAGGAGGGGTTAAAAAGGATTAACAGTTCACAAAGCCAGTTGCCTGTCCCTTGTGGGCAAGATTAAGAAAGCCACCAGTTGATTCAAAGCCTTGAAGTATTTGTTTGACCTGTTGAAGATCTTAGAAGTATTTGGTTGTTTTGTTGAAGACTTAAGCAGTAATAAAGGACTTTGTTAAACTTTTCATGCTTCTAAAGACTCTGTATAGGAAAATCCTTAGGGCCTCTCAGCTGAGGCACCCCGGCTTCCCGCTGGGCACAAAGAGCACGTCCTGTTCAAAAGCCAATTGCTATAGGCCCAGCTCATGATAGCACAACTCCTTTGGGCTTCATGCAAATCTACCATTTGCCAAAGTCAAAATTCTAGGATAAAACTGCATTAAAAACGTGCTGTTCTAGTATTCTTCCCAATAGGTTTCCCAACTGTCTGGAAACCCCCTTTTTCAAGAGGAAAATGAATAATAGCACGATTCCTCTCTCTACTTTCCAGTGCAGAATTAAAGCAGATTTAATCCTCAATCTCTTTATTTGCAGCATCCCTTGGGAACCAATAGTTCAGCGGATAAACTTGCGAACACAACTTTGCCTTGGTGATATATCCTTGTGGTTTCTGGAAAATGTAACCTATGCATTTATCCCTTATCCTCCAGTATGGGAGTATGTGGCAAGAGTTGATTCGAACACAGATGTGAAGAAAATATTGATCCCCTTCCAGCCTATCCACTCAGAGTATAGTGAAAACCTTTTCTAATTAGAAAAACACCTCCCTTCATGCGATTAGCTTTAAACCTCTGCCAAAGCAGTCCTGGCATCTAAGGAAGTTAAGTAAAATCCTTTTGTGTTTCGCTGAATAGGCTGGTTGTATCGGAACCCATGTTAAGTAGGATTTATGAAATATTATTGTATGTAAAGCCACAAAAGCAGCTTTGTGCTAGATAGAGGAGGTGAGGTTTTTGCCCAGGTGTGTATGCTAGGAAAATGGTATAGATATAAAACCGTGAAATATGAAGGTTTATTCCTGTCAAAGAAAATAGAGAGAGAGAGCAGAGTGAGGTCAACTGAGCCTTCCTCTGAAGAGAGTCCTACTGCAGAGAGAGCTACTGAAAAGCTGTCTACTGGCCGGAGTGGTCCATGCCTTGGTCACCTCCAGATTGGATTACTGCAATGCGCTCTATGTGGGGCTGCCCTTGAAGACGGCTCGGAAGCTCCAACTGGTCCAACGATCAGCAGCCAGGATGCTAACGGGGGCCCCTTACAGAGAGAGGTCAACCCTCCTGTTTAAGGAACTCCACTGGCTGCCGTTTATATTCCGAGCCCAATTTAAGGTGCAGGTGCTTACCTACAAAGCCCCGAATGGTCTGGGACCAGCCTACTTGCGTGACCGCATTTCCATCTACGAACCCACACATTCTCTTCAGTCATCTGGAGAGGCCCTGCTCGTGATCCCACCAGCGTCACAGGCACGCTTGGTGGGGATGCGGGACAGGGCCTTCTCCATAGTGGCCCCCCAACTCTGGAAAACCCTCCCAAAAGACCTTAGACAGGCCCCTTCATTGGCTATCTTCAGAAAGAACTTAAAAACCTGGCTTTTCCAATGCGCCTTCCCAGATTAGGAAATCTCCACTACCGAATCCCACAAGCACTTTACTAGAACCAATGATTGCTGCACATCACACATCGGGTTGAGCTTCAAAAGAACAATCCAAAGTGCTGAAGTTATTTGGAGTTTAGAGCGTTATATCCTGCCTTTGTTGCCACACTGGCAACAAAGATTTGCATAGTCAAAGCAATGGTATTCCCCGTAGTAACCTACGGATGTGAGAGCTGGACCATAAGGAAGACTGAGTGAAGGAAGATAGATGCTTTTGAATGGAGGAAAATTCTGAGAGTGCCTTGGACCGCAAGAAGATCAAAGCAGTCCATACTCCAGGAAATAATGTCCAGCTTCTCATTGGAAGGCAGGATATTAGAGGCAAAGATGAAGTACTTTGGCCACATCATGAGAAAACAGGAAAGCCTAGAGAAGACATGCTGCTGGGGAAAATGGAAGGAAAAAGGAAGAGGGGCCAACCAAGGGCAAGATGGGTGGATGGCATCCTGGAAGTGACTGGCTTGACTTTGAAGGAGCTGGGGAAGGTGACGGCTGACAGGGAGCTCTGGTGTGGGCTGGTCCACGAGGTCACAAAGAGTTGGAAGCAACTGAACGAATGAACAACAACAGCAACAACAACACCCTGTCTTTAAAGCAGGAGAGGGAAACCTCTGGAGATGTTTTAAGCACATTTATCAAACTCAAAGCCCATGGGAAAAACTAAAAAGCACCAAACATGACATAAAAAAATATATAGTTGACCCTCTGTATTCACAGATTCAACAACCCTTTGAATGCAACCATAAGGCAGATGTAGCCCTTGATGAAAATAAGTTTGACACCCCTGGCTTTAAGGAATAGACTAAAACATGGAGTAGATACCAAGTCACCTTGTCTATCTCCTGAGGAATCTGTATAACAACTAAGTAGCAACAGTAAGAACAGACCACAGAACAACAGACTGGTTCAAGATTGGGAAAGGAGAACGACAGGGCTGTATACTCTCACTCTACCTATTCAACTTGTATGCAGAACACACCATGCAACATGTTGGGCTTGATGAATCCAAGGCTGGAGCTAAAATCGCTAGAAGAAACATTAACAATCTTAGGTATGCAGATGATACCACTTTGATGGCTGAAAGTGAGGAGGAGCTAAGAAGCCTTCTAACCAAGGTGAAAGAAGAAAAGGCAAAAGCTGGGTTGCAGTGAAACATAAAAAAAAACCAAGATGATGGCAACCAGACTGATTGATAACTGGCAAATAGAAGGAGAAATCATGGAGGCAGTGACAGACTTAGTATTCCTAGGCTCAAAGATTATTACAGAAACAGACTGAAGCCAGGAAATCAGAAGACGTTTACTTCTTGGGAGGAGAGCAAGGACCAATCTTGATAAATTAGTGAAGAGTAGAGACTCTGGGAAACCAGAAACAGAACAGTCTTCTTGGTGACTCACTCCTACAAAAAACTGTTTAATGACGTTGCTCAAGGAGGTGTGAAATTCCTCCTTGTGCAACTCTCAGGTCCCACTTCTCCTCATCCCAAATGGCCCCCGATTTCTCATGAGGAGATTTTAGGAAATCTTTCTCTGTATCTGCTGCCCATCTGGAGGTTGTCGCTCCTTAGCCTTTGTGTGAGAATACTTCTCAAACGTTACGCTCTGCCAACAGAATGTCAGATGCACTCATTGCGAATGTTGTAGAAGGAACCTGAAATGTTCTGTATACAAACCTTGTCCTTTTGCATCAAAGCTCCTATCCTCACTACCCTCTTCCTAGGGGATGGATATTTGTAAGCATTCATCTTTTTTCCATTTCATTCATGGTCTGTTTTATGACCAGGCATCAACTGCCTCAGATCTCAGGTATGATGATAAGTAGTTAGGGACATTCGTTTACAGTGTTGGTCTGGACAGTAAACCTTACATTTTGTGGGATTTAAAATTCCCTTGACTTTTTTTGTTTCAGCATTTCATTGGTGTAAAAAGTTCAACCAATATAAAACTTTCCTCTTTCCTACCCTTTCGATCAAAGCTGTTTTGGAAAAGGCAAGGAGAGTGCTTTTGTTCAAGTCATCATCTTCTTCTTCTGCAGGAACACATGCTTCCCTGTGTGCTTTTAAATGCCCAGATGCTTTGACATAGAAGTGACAAGGAGCATTCTGAGATCATTTTTGAAGTCACAGAGAGGCTATATGGCGGTGTTTCTCAACCTGGGGGTTGGACACCTTGGGGGTTGCATGGCGGTGTCAGACGGGTTGCCAAAGACCATTAGAAAACACAGTATTTTCTGTTGGTTGTGGGGGTTCTGTGTGAGATGTTTGGCTCAATTCTATCATTGGTGGAATTCAGAATGCTCTTTGATTGTAGGTGAACTATAAATCCCAGCAACCACAACTCCCAAATGTCAAGGTTTATTTTCCATAAACTTCACTGGTATTCACATTTGGGCAAACTGAGTATTTGTGCCAAGTTTGGCCCAAATCCATCATTGTTCGAGTCCATAGTGCTTTCTGGAAGTAGATAAACTACAACTCCATAACTCAAGTTCAATGCCCACCAAAACTTTCTCATATTTTCTCTTGGTCATGGGAGTTCTGTGTGCTAAGTTTGATTCAATTCCATCAGTGGTGGAGTTCAGAATGCTCTTTGATTGTAGATGAACTATAAATCTCTGCAACTGCAACTTCCAAATGACAAAATCAATCCCCCCTCCCCCCCAAGCCCATCAGTATTCAAATTTTGATGTATCGGGTATTTGTGCCAAATTTAGTCTAGTGAATGAAAACATTTATTTATTTATTTATTTATTTATTTACAGTATTTATATTCCGCCCTTCTCACCCCACAGGGACTCAGGGTGGATTACAATGTACATATGCATATCAAACATTCAATGCCATAGACCAGTGGTTCTCAACCTGGGGTCCCCAGATGTTTCTGGCCTACAACTCCCAGAAATCCCAGCCAGTTTACCAGCTGTTAGGATTTCTGGGAGTTGAAGGCCAAAAACTTCTGGGGACCCACAGGTTGAGAACCACTGCCATAGACACACAGCATAGATAGACAAACACACAGAGGCTATTTAACATTCCAGCTTTTTCATGAGGGTATTCTGGCCACCAGAGGAGCTGTTGCTTTACTGTCCATTTGTGACACTGATGAAGTACTTCCTCATTCTTTGCATGCTTGCTGGAGATTTTTATGGCGTTGTAAATTAGCCTCCCCGCATAAGCAGTAGCTAAATTTCCTATTTGTCAGTTGCAACTGTCTTTTGGGCTGCAAAGGTCGACAGCAAGCAACACAAATTGGTCAGAAGCTCACTCCGACCCGGGCTGGCTTCGAACTCATGACCTTTTGGTCAGTAGTGATCTTAATGCAGCTGACTCCCAGCCAGCTGTGCCACAGCAAAATACTTCGTGCATATCAAATATTTACATTATGATTCATAACAGGAGCAAAATTACAGTTATGAAGCAGCAACAAACATAATTTTATGGTTGGGGGTTACCACAACATGAGGAGCCGTATTAAGGGGTCACATCATTAGCAAGGTTGAGAACCCCTTCTATATGGTACTAGCTGTCCCCTGCCACATGTTGCTGTGGCCCAGTCTGGTGATCTGGAAAATAAAGTAATGAGAAAGCGTTGGTTTCTAATATATGTAATTTCTTTATGCTTGTGGGTAAATAGTATTTCTTGCTTTTTCTTTGTCATTGTTGATGTGGAGAGTGTCTGGTTTGCCCACCCTGGAATATGCAACACATTATTGTCCTTCTTTAAGGGTCCCTTTCAAATCTGTGATACTGTATCTGTGTGTGTGTGAATCATATCTATCTATCTATTTATCTATATCTATGGCTGGATGGCTCTTTGTCGGGAGGACTTTGATTATGTTTTCTTGCTCTGCTGAAGGGAGTTGGACTGGACGGCCTTAAGTATTTTCTGTTGGTCATAGGGGTTCTGTGTGGGAAGTTTGCCTGGATTCTGTCGTTGGGGGCTTCAGAATGCTCTTTGATTGTAGGTGAACTATAAATCCCAGTAACTACAACTCCCAAATGTCAAGGTCTATTTCCCCCAAACTCAATCTGTGTTCATATTTGGGCGTATTGAGTGTTGTGCCAAGTTTGGTCCAGATCCATCATTGTTTGAGTCCACAGTGCTCTCTGGATGTAGGTGAACTACAACTCCCAAACTCAAGGTCAATGCCCACCAAACCCTTCCAGTATTTTCTGTTGGTCATGGGAGTTCTGTGTGCCAAGTTTGGTTCAATTCCATCATTGATGGAGTTCAGAATGCTCTTTGATTGTAGGTGAACTATAAATCACAGCAACTACAACTCCCAAATGACAAAATCATAATTTTTTGAGTGATGGTCACTCCTTGTGTTGTGAGACGTTTTGTTGCCAAATTTGGTGTGATTTCGTTCATTGGTTCTTTTGTTTTTAAGGTACTCATTATGCACAGAGCATTTATATATATCTATATATATATAGATATATAGATATATAGATATACAGATATATAGATATATAGATATATAGATATATAGATGATGATGATATGAAAATGCAGGTTTGCTCCTGATTAGCCAAGTTCACCACAAAAGAAACAAGACCAATATGGTGGTGTCACCTTGCCATCCAGAACATAGCTAGTTTCAGAAGCTAAGCAGCAATGAAACCAGTTAATAGGTGGCTAGAAGACCACCAGGAAGTATCAGAAACCACCAGGCAGGACTAGAATAGCATCTGCAAAACTATCCTCGAGCATCACATCTCCAACCTATAGGACATCCCAAATTGAATTCCAGGTATTTCCAGTTAAATGGCTGATTAATAGCCTGAAGAATACTGGAGTAGATGGATCAATGGTTAGAGTCCATATAAGGCATCTTCTATGACCTTCTCCAGCTTCCTCTCCAGCTTCCATTTCCATTTCTCTTTCTTCTCCTGAGTTTCCCATAATAGATTGTGCATCAAAGGAAGGTCTCTGAACCAATGTAAATACAAGCCTAGTAAAATAACTTGGGGAAGTTCATCACTCCCTTGCTGCTGTTGCGTCAGTGCTTTTGGCTGCTGCCTCCAGAACAGAAATCTTAACATTGTCCAGGCTATCTCCATGACCTGCAGGAAGAGCAATGTTGGTAGTGATATCAAAGCACATGCATCCTGGAGGCTGGAGTCTCTCATCCCCTTCCACCCTGATTTTATCTGCATCTCTGGAAGTAGAATCCAGGTTAATTGTATGAGAAGAAGGGACATTCTTGTTTCTCAAACACACGAAACCAGTACAGACTGAATATACCTTATCGGGGATCAGAAATGTTTTGAACTTCAGATTTCTTTGGATTTTGGAATAGTTAGGCGATCCCTCATTGTCCTAGTAGGATAATCCTCCAGGGTGGGTCCGTAGGTGACTGTGGAGCCCTAGTCTTGATCTGCATCGTCTCCTGCAGTGAGGGCATTGGTTCCCAGTTGGGGTTGGCTTGATGCATCTTCCTCTTGGCATGTTTCTCTCTACACCCTCCATTTGTGCCTCTTCAAATTATACAGCACTGCTGGTCACAGCTGATCTCCAACTGTAGTGCTCAAGGGCCAGGGACCAGCAGCGGGGAAAAGCAAGCGGAGGAAATTCCTTCCTTCTCTGGTTTAAAACTGGCTTCTCTGGCTTGAGCTGAAGCCAGGGACCAGAAGCATCAAAAAGCTGACTCAATTCCGACTTACTTTCTGAGTCGTAACAAAAATGGTGGAAAAAGCTTTGGAAGGGCAAAGGGATTTCTGATTTTTTAAAAAGCTTTGATATTACTTCAAAAAGGTAATTTTAATGAAATTATTACAAGCAATGAGTTATCCGACACAACTCTATCCATGCCTACAAAATGCTTCTTCAGGGCTGGGAGGATGGAGAGGATAAACCCACTGAACTAAAGAATATTTGGACATTTGGTATGAACGTAATGTCTTTATTTCTTCTGAGTGGAAAAAGAATGTGTCACCTGTCCTCTTTTTTTGACACAAGAACTTCTTTCTGGAAATCCACAACTTTTTTGATGAATACAACAACAGAGGAATGATTTGCAGAGATGATACCAGTGTATATTTGTGTTCGGAGAGATGTGTGTGCATGCATATGTATCACACTTCCCTCATACATTCTCAACTTAGTTTTTTGACAGGAATAATCGTAAACCTCTGTGAATAGAAACAGCTCAAAGACCTGCAGTGGTCTACAGGAGAAAGTTGGCAATTTCAACCAAATGGAACTTCATGTTTCTGCAAATGCCGTGGCATTTAGCAATGTTCATTGACGGGGATTTCACCTTCCTGCCCTACAAAAGCTCAGGCCTAGTCTTTGTTCTCTTGTGTTTTGCAACATTCAGAGAGAAAAAAAGCAAGCAACTCTGAAAGCCAAGGTCATGAAGGGATTCTTGAGCTATGAAAGTTTTTACTCAGAGCAAATCATTGGGAACTCATACCTTCATGCATCTCGGTCTCGTAACTCTTTCTTTACCACACCATTAAAATATATTTGACTTTTGTAATGTTTTGATGAAAGAAAGATGGTGATGATTATTGCTTATTCAAATAGTGGCCTACAGTCTAAACCAGGCATGGGCAAACTTCAGACCTCCAGGTGTTTTGGACTTTTGGAATTCAAATTGTGGGAGTTGATCTCCAAAACACCTGGAGGGTCGAAGTTTGCCCATGCCTGATCTAAACTATATGTATATTCACATACATTCAAGAGGTAAGGAAGGAATTTCTGGAAGAAACATTAACAACCTTAGATATGCAGATGACACCACTTTGATGGCCAAAAGCGAGGAGGAGATGAGGAGCCTTCTAATCAAGGTGGAAGAAGAAAGCACAAAATCTGGGTTGCAGTTAAACATCAAAAAACCAAGATTATGGCAACAAGAATGATTGACAACTGGGAAATAGAAGGTAACAACTATTTCTGCTTTATTGACTATTCCAAAGCCTTTGACTGTGTGGGTCATAGTACATTATGGCAATTTCTTGGTGGTATGGGGATCCCAAGTCCTGAGGAATCTGTATAACGATCAAATAGCGACAGTAAGAACAGACCACGGAAGAACCAACTGGTTCAATATTGGGAAAGGAGTATGACAAGGCTGTATACTCTCACCCAACATATTTAACTCGTATGCAGAAAACATCATGTGATGTGGTACAACTGGTACAATTTACCCCAACAGAACAACAGACTGGTTCAAGATTGGGCAAGGAGTATGGCAGAGCTGCATACTCTCACCCTAACTATTCAACTTGTATGCAAAAAACATCATGCGACATGCGGAGCTTGACAAATCCAAGGCTGGAGTTAAAATTGCTGGTAGAAACATTAACAACCTTAGATAATAATAATAATAATAATCCTCATCATCATCATCATCATCATCATTTATTTGTACCCCGCTACCATCTCCCACAGGACTCGGTGTGGCTTACAAGAGGCCGAGCCCAAAGTACATCATTAGCAAAAACACAACAACAACAATACAATGCAACAATAAATAACTCATAACAAAGCGATAGAACAATAATAAAAACACGACACTGTTAAAAAACCTGTGGCAGGGCCAAATGTAATGGTTAAAATTCTAAAAATGGTGGGCATGCAGATGATACCACTTTGATGGCTTTATGACCAAGGTGAAAGAATATGAAGAGTACAATGAAGTGGACATCAAGTTCTCCACAATATCAAGTCTTTCTCAGGTGGATAAGTATGAGAATACAATGAAGAAGTGGGCATCAGGTTCTCCTAAACAATGCTCTGCAATTGTTTGATTCCATAGCAAGCCTCTTTCACTAGCCAGGAACTATTTCCCTCAATTGTTTAGTTTGGTATATTTTTCCAAACATAGCTAGAGCAGAGCTTGGAAAGGTTCCCTTTCTGAACTACAACTCGCAGAATGCTCATTGGGGGACTCTGAGAGCTATAAAAATGTAACGTTTTTCAAGCTGTGGGCCGAATGGAACTGAATGAAGTGTGGAAACGTTCCCTCTGCAGCTCGAACCTTAGCTGGTTTATACAAGCTCCTTGGGAGAAGCTTGGAAGAGACCTCGTTGGATCCCTTTGTCCCTTATTAGAATTCTTATTGCATGAGAGGGGAGGCATAAATGAAATCTCCACGGTAGAATCGCCACAAAACGCCAGTGCGTTTTGTTTTCATTGTCCCCGGGAAAGAACACTGCCTCCATTCTAGCGAGCTGCGAGGAAAGTTACTTTATCCTCCTTTGAAATGGAATCCCTTTTGTGGAGTGCATTTCTGAAGTTGTTCTACAGCTTTTGTGCAATGGAGCTGTGGAATTCAACACGCCCATACCCTCCAGCTTATAACTAGGCCACCTCAGACATGATACATATAATCACCTGAGCCGCTTGACCTCTATATTGTTACCTGCGGTCAGGTAAGAGCAAAGTGAGTTTCAGGTGACCCTATCATGTGACCGAGATCAAAGGTCAGAAAGTCCCTAACTGTTGGGTTGTCAAGGTAGCTCATTCATCACCACGGTTATGTAGGTGACATGGGGACAAATAGATCTGGGATATAAAACACTTCTCTGTCTACTGCTTTATAGGCTCTCGACCTTAATTAGTTGCCAGAAACTGGTGTATATCAATGGTTGGTGTGCCCAAACAACTGACTGTTAGAAAGGGAAGAATCAAAATTAGGCACCTAATCATTTCTTAAATTGTAAGTATCATAATAGATGACAGAAAGAAAAATATTCAGGGGTCGCTGTACTGGCCTTTCAGCACAATGCAACAAAATCCACCATTCTCAAAAGAGAGACAGATAGCTTTATTGGCCAACTCAAATGCACAAAAGACAAACTTTCAAAGCTTTACTGCAGTGTTTCTCAACCTTCCTAATGCCGCAACATCTTAACACAGTTCCTCATGTTGTGATGACCCGCAACCATAACATCATTTTCATTGCTACTTCATAACTGGAATTTTGCTACTGTTATGAATTGTAATGTAAATATCCGATATGCAGGATGTATTTTCATGCACTAGACCAAATTTGGCACAAATCCTGGTGGGGTGGGGGTGGGGATGGGATTGATTTTGTCTTTTGGGAGTTGTAGTTGCTGGGATTCATAGTTCACCTACAATCAAAGAACATTCTGAGCCCCACCAACGATGGAATTGACACACAGAACTCCCATGACCAACAGAAGATACTGGAAGGGTGGGGATTTACCTAGAATTAGGGAGTTGTAGTTCACCCACATCCAGAAAGTACTGTGGACCCAAACTTGGCACAAATGCTCAATATGCCTAAATGTGAACACTGGCATAGTTTGGGAGGAAATAGACCTTGACATTTGGGAGTTGTAGTTGCTGGGATTTAAAGTTCACCTACAATCAAAGAGCATTCTGAAACCCACCAATGATAGAATTGGGCCAAACTTCCCATATAGAACCCCCATGGCCAACAGAAAATACTGTGTTTTCTGATGGTCCTTGGTGATCCCTCTGGCACCCCCTCGTGACCCTCCCCAAGAGTCCCAACCCCCAGGCTGAGAACACTGGTGTACTGTTTGGTGCATTTTGGTTGGACAATAAAGATCACACTTTGTGTAGATTTTGGATTTTATAATAAGTGAAAGCCTGCCAGTTGAATGGCAACTCTTCCTTTTATAAAATAGTTTTCTTTTCTTTCTGCCTTCCTTCCAGAAGCATCATTTTATATATATTTTAGTTCTTCATATCCCATAAAAATGGTCAAAGTGTATTTCAGGCAGAGATTGTTTTGCCTACTCTGGAACATGGAACATATTATTGTCCTTGTTTAGGGGTCCCTTTCAAATCTATGATACTATACCTGTGTGTGTGTGAATCATATCTATCTATCTATCTATCTATCTATCTATCTATCTATCTATCTATATCTATGACTGGATGGCTCTTTGTCAGGAGGGCTTTGTTTATGTTTTCTTGCCCTGGTGAAGGGAGTTGGAGTGGATGGCCTTAAGTATTTTCTGTTGGTCATGGGGGTTCTGTGTGGGACGTTTGCCCCAGTTCTGTCATTGGTGGGGTTCACAAGGCTCTTTGATTGTAGGTGAACTATTAATCCCTGTAACTACAACTCCCCAATGTCAAGTTCTATTTTCCCCAAACTCCATCTGTGTTCATATTTGGGCATATGGAATATTTGTTCCAACTTTGGTCCGTATCCATCATTGYTTGAGTCCACAGTGCTCTCTGGATGTAAKTGAACTACAACTTCCAAAACTCAAGGTCACTGCCCAAC
The DNA here is from genome assembly GCF_025583915.1 of Anolis sagrei ordinatus. NCBI lineage: Eukaryota > Metazoa > Chordata > Lepidosauria > Squamata > Anolidae > Anolis > Anolis sagrei. The sequence goes on from NW_026847993.1 coordinate 35,724,665, forward strand.
AAACCCTTCCAGTGTTTTCTGTTGGTCATGGGAGTCCTGTGTGCCACGTTTGGTTCAATTCCATCATTGGTGGAGTTCAGAATACTCTTTGATTGTAGGTTAACTATAAATCCCAGCAACTACAACTCCCAAATGTGAGGGCGATCTGRCTGCGACATCTGTCACCCCATTGATCGCCAGGGTTGATTCGGCTGGATGTGAGGGYGATCTGGCTGCGACATCTGTCACCCCATTGATYGCCAGGGTTGATTCGGCTGATCTGGCTGGCTAGGCGGGTGTCCCCTTCCTCCCTCACCGCTCCATGTGCGTCCCTCCCGAAGCTGYGYGCTYGGTRGAAGAGGACGAYGTCCCAGGTATAGAAGGAGTGTACCGAGGTCTCCAGTCTTCGGTCCCGGGTTTACGATAGCTGCGCTCCCCTGCTAGAACCTCCAAACTCCCAAATTAAAAAAAAATWTTTTTTTTGAGTGATGGTCACTCCTTGGGTTAGTAAGTGTCTTGCGGCCAAATTTGGTGTCAATACATCCAGTGGTTTTTAAGTTATGTCAATCCCACAAACAAACATTACCTTTTTATTTATGTAGATATCAGAGTCTGTTTCACCAAAACCTTATAGCCTTTTAGTTTTCTTGATTGACCTGTACTTTCAGTGTGGTGAAGAAAGGTCTCTTCCCCTCTGTCTTCCTATTTTTACAATATTTTCTAAATCTCTGTCATGTTCCCCTCATTCCCTACTCCTCGCCAACTTTTCTGGATAGGAAAATTGCCCCTCTCTTTGTGGGTCGTTTAGTTGGAAACCTAAGCTAACTAAGCACATCAGTGGTCCCAAACTTGCCGTGATAACTATTTGTCAATATGGGAAGGGGAAAAGTATCCCCGAAATGCTTCTCCACATTATCCAAAGAAATAATAGAGAACGAGAGAATGGGAAGGTTCAGGGGGGAGGGAGAATAGTGTTTTAAAATAAATGGTTAGCGCATTAGTATAAAACCTATTGATTAAAAACACCAAGTGTAATGTTAGTCTTTTAGTCTCTTGAGTGATGCAATCCTGAAATAAATTTATCCCTTTGACTCTTGCATTAACCTTTTATTGACTGCTTGCATACCCATAATTAACACACACTTTAGCTAAAGTGGTTAATTTTAGCATGGTGACCAGTGTCTCCTAATGCCGTTGACACTCCAATCATCTAAATGTAAGTAAAACCATGAGGGGAATAGACACTCGTCGCTTCCAGATTTGAGAGGGGGAACCGTCTTATGCCAGGTCAACCCAGGAAAGTGAAAGGAAGTGGTAGAACCCTGATGTTGTGAAGTGGGACTATTTGGGCTGGCAATTAAGGTTAAGGTTAACCATGTATATCCCGCTGTGGATCCTGCGTGACCACATTTCTGTGTACGAACCCATACGATCTCTTCAATCATCTGGAGAGGCTCGCGCTCCCAACTCCATTGCAGGCGCGATTGGTGGAGATGAGGGAGAGGGCCTTCTTGGTGCTGGCCCCTCGACTCTGGAACTCACTCCTCAAGGACATCAGGCATGCCCCAACTCTGGCAGTCTTTAGGAGGAGCCTGAAAACATGGTTGTTCCAGTGTGTCTTCCCAGAATAAGGAAACTCCCAGCAATATGTCCCTCAATGCACTTTATTAGTGATCTAGGAATGTCTGCTCGCCCCATTCTTTTCCGAAATTCTAACCTAGTTATATTTCACCTGGTCTTGCTCAGCATTATTTTTAAAATTTTAATCATTACATTTGGCCCAGCCATATTTTTAAATGTTATTGTGTTATTGTTGATGTTTACTTCCTATTTTTGTTTATGAATTTTGTTTCATTGTTTTGTATTACTGTTGTTGTTTTTGCTGATGTATTGTGGGCTCACACCGAGTGTCTTGGGGAGATGGTAGCGGGGTACAAATAAATTATTATTATTATTATTATTATTATTATTATTATTATTATTATTATAGTGGACATGGTCTGGGAATTATAAGCAGCAACCAACCAGGACTTGTTCCTTTGGTCGTTTGATTCTTCTAGGCTTCTTGTTGTCTCAAGTCATTTCCAACCAATGGCAACCCTACAGTGATGGCATCATGGGGTTTTCTGGGGAGGAGCGTATGTGACTTGCCTAAGGTCACCTATGAGGTTTCCATGGCCAAGCAGGGAATCCAACTCCCATCTCCAGGGCATCAAAGGATATCTCCAGAATCTAACTATGTGGGACCGCACTTTTCCAGTTGAGTGAAGAAGATGTTTATTTTGTTGTTATACCAAGGTCCTCCATTGTGCATGTGGCAGGGCTCAGGCTGCATTGTAGTACGTGGTCTGTGGTTTGCTCTTCTCCACATGTGTATGTCGTGGACTCTACTTCGTGACCCCATTTCTAAAAGTTGGCTCTGCATCTGGTGGTGCCAGAACGCAGTCTGTTAAGCACCTTCCAAATTACCCACTCTTCTGTGTGCCTAGGAGGGAGTCTCTCATTTGGTATCAGCCATGGATTGAGGTGCTGAGTTTTAGCCTGCCTCATTTGGACTCTCGCTTGCTGGGGTATACCTGCAAGTATCTCTGTAGATCTTAGAAAACTATTTCTTGATTTAAGGCACTGGCTAATATCCGAACAGGGGATGGGCTAGTAATGTCACTGCCTTGGTCCTTTCATTATTGGCTGCTACTTCCCAGAGGATGTCAGGTGGTGCAATACTGACTAAATAATATAATTTCTCTCCAGTGGGGTAGGGCGCAGACAGCCTGTGATAATGCAGCATGTCTCATTAAGAGCCACAGCCACTGTTTTAGCGTGGTGAGATGTGTTCCACACTGGGCATGCATACTCAGCAGCAGAGTGGCAAAGTGCAAGGGCAGATGTCTTCATTGTATCTGGTTGTGATCCCCAGGTTGTGCCAGTCAGCTTTCAATTTCTAGCACCCACTTTTTGCTTGGTATCCAGGCAGTGCTTCTTGTAGGTCAGAGCATGGTCCAGGGTAACTCCCAAATATTTGGGTGTGCTGCAATGCTCCAGTGGGATTCCTTCCCAGGTAATCCTCAGAGCTCGGGATGCTTGTCTGTTCTTAAGGTGAAAGGCACATGTCTGTTTTAGTTGGATTAGGAATCAGCTGGTTTTCCCTGTATTTATTTACATCATTTATTTATTTACATCACTTATATCCCGCCCATATCAGCCCGCAGGCGACTCAGGCCGGTCTACATATTGGCACAATTCGATGCCATCAATACAATACAAAAGCAAAAACAATTAAGTGCATTTAGACAAAAAAGACAGTGCAATAACAATTTAAAAAGAGCTATATCCTCTCATTCCAATCCTCATCCGTTTCATCGTCTTGGCCGTTCCTGGGTCATTCTCCATCTCAAGCTTGACTATCTATTCCGGGGTTCCAAATGCCTGCTCGAAGAGCCAGGTTTTCACTCTCTTACGAAAGGTCAGGAGGGAGGGGGCTGATCTAATATCCCTAGGCAGGGAGTTCCACAGCCGAGGGGCCACCACAGAGAAGGCCCTGTCTCTCGTCCCCGCCAAGCATGCTTGCAAAGCAGATGGGATCGAGAGCAGGGCCTCCTCAGATGATCTGTAGTAGGCAGTAAGAGCAGCTAAAGCTGTATGGATGTAGGTGAACTACAAATCCAAAACTCAAGTTCAGTGCCCACCAAACCCTTCCAGTATTTTCTATTGGTCATGGGTTTGGTTCAATTCCATCATTGGTGGAGTTCAGAATGCTCTTTGATTGTAGGTGAACTATAAATCCCAGCAACTACAACTCCCAAATGACAAAATCAATCACTCCTCCAACTCTACCATATTCAAATTTAGGTGTATCGGGTACTTGTGCCAAATTTGGTCCAGTGAATGAAAATACATCCTGCATATCTGATGTTTACATGACGATTCATAACAGTAGCAAAATTACAGTATGAAGTAGCAACAAAAATAATTTATGTTTGGGGGCCACCACAACATGAGGATCTGTATTAAGAGGTTGCGGCATTAGGAAGGTTGAGAACCACTGCTATAGTCAGTTAAGCACCAAGAACATTTCTGTGTTTGCTCAGAATCTATGTGGAGGTGGATCACACAATAAAAAAACATCTTCTGTGTTCAATGTAAACAGTTTATGCCCAGAGGGTTGTCCAAAAGTGACGCGCATCCCTTCGGTTCTTGTTTTAAATAAATAATGAGAACATTTGAACACATTACTCTTCTCGGAGGGCCCAGGGTCAGTTAATCTTATTATTTATGAAGTGATGTGCTACATAATAGTGCTTAGTGCATGTTAACAGATGCTATTATCACAGGCTGATGTGGGGAGCTGAAGATATATAGGAATGTTACGTGTTAATACTGTCCCACTGCCGTAATGTACGATGGATTGAGTGCACGGGGAGGCTGGAGCCGCAATTAGCTGCATAGTGACATGGGTGTAAAGTTGAAGTATGTGTTCTCCTGGGTATTCCACCCCCATCAATAATTCCCATGAGGAAGACTCTTCCTTTAGCTCGGCTTTTGTTTCACTTTTTCCTCCTCAAAGGGGTTGGGTGAAGAAAGTGGCCGGCAGACAGTTGGGTGTATTAATCTGCTGAAATGAAAGCATTCATTGGTTAATTCTCACAATGAACCCAGTTACGATTCTGTGGTCAGCTTCCAGTGGAAGTCAACCAAGGAGACATGCTGGAAGATCTAGAGATTGCTAGAGAGATGATCTTTTAAGCTGAAAAATAGCAATTTTATGTGTATTATTTGATACATAACAAGATAAGTGCACAGCAAACAGGATTACTATGCTGGCTTTTGTATTTGATCACATGTCGAACACTTCCCAAGTGTCTAGGACTGTGTGATGTATTGACAAAGAATGCGTAGGGTGGCCTTTTGCAGCTGGCAGCTGGTAATTTTGTCAGCGCCTGTTGTATTTAAGTGCAGGCCAAGGTCTTTAGGGACTGCTCCCAGCGTGCCGATCACCACTGGGACCGCCTTGGCTGGCTCGTGCCAGAGTCTTTGCAGTTCGATCCTGAAATCCTCATATCATGTCAGCTTTTCCAGTTGCTTCTTGTCAATCCTGCTGTCACCTGGGATTGCAACATTAATAATAATAATAATAATAATAATAATAATAATAATAATACTTTATTTATAACCCACCACCATCTCCCCAAAGGGGACTTGGGGCAGCTAACATGAGGCCAAGCCCAAAATAATACAACATAATAAACACACAATAAAAAATACAAAATAACAAGAGTGAAAGGAGGACCTTCTCGGAAGATCTTAGAGTTCACGCTGGTTCATAGAAGGAGATGCAATTGTGAAGATAGGTGGGGCCTGAACCGTTTAGGAATTTATAGGTCATAACTTGCACCTTAAATTTGGCTCAGCAACTGATTGGCAGCCAATGAAGCGTTGTATGCTCCCTATAGTTTGCTCCAGTAAGGAGCCTGGCTGCTGCCCATTGTACCAATTGAAACTTCTAGTCTGTCTTCAAGGGCAGCCCCAAATACAGTGCCTTGCAATAGTCTAGTCTGGATGTAACTAAGGCGTGGCCAAGTCAGACTTCACAAGGTATGGTCACAGCTGGTGCACAAGTTTGAGTTGTGCAAAGGCCCTCCCGGCCACCGCTGACACCTGAGCATCAAGTGACAGCATTGAGTCCAGGAGGACCCCCAAGCTATGGACCTGCGCCTTCAGGGGGAGTGTAACCATCGAGCACAGGCTGCCACCCAATACACCTGTCAGCCCTGCCACTGACCAGGAGGACCTCTGTCTTGTCTGGATTAAGCTTCAACCTGATAGCCCTCATCCAGTCCATTACAGCTGTCAATCACTGGTTCAAGGTCTGGGAGGCTTCCTTGGATTTCGGTGGAAATGAGGAGTAGAGTTGGGTGTTGTTGTGACTCAGCTGGAACCACAGAATGTCTCTGATGAGGATGATGGGACTCAGGTTCACAGCCTGGCTGATAATGATAACGAGCAAGCAGGGAAACAAGCTGACACTAACAAACAGACTGACCTTGATGAAATGGGAACCTTAGATTGGGCTGACCATTTGGAATTCAGAGTTCGAAGGAGTGTGAGAATAGCTAACAGGAAGGAGGCCAGAGAAACGCCTTCATGTTTTGCAAAGGGTATTAAGCAGTGTGTTTGAGACCAAATCTTTGTTAAAGCAACTTTGCATTTTACCAAGAAACTTGCCTTTGCTTATATGGATTATCTTGCAGTCCTTGTGTTCATGTTTTTAGGATTTGTCATGTTTTCTTTCGAGTTTTTGTTTCGCTGGTGCCTTTTTGGATTAATCTTCAAAGTGCTTTTTTATATTGATCTTTTAAAACATTACCTTTGCTTTTAAAAACTTTTTACCTTTTATTTTTAATAAACTATAAAGACTTCCGGCTGTGTGCAGTTTGGTGTTTTTCAGAAAGGTGAATCTTCTCTGAGGTACGACAGGTGTCATCTGCATACAGTAGTAGAGTTGGGTGCCATCTGAGTGTGGACTCAGACAACCCAGTTCAATGTGGATATTGTGGAATTTTCTGCCTTATTTATTTATTGATTTATTTATCGTGTCATCAGCAACCATACCATTGTATTTCAATTCTAACAGAACAAAACAAACACACAGATTAAAAAGAAAAAGAAAAAAAACCACAGATTTTGCAAACTTGGTAGTTGGTTAAATGTCCTTTGACCAGTATCTGGCCACTTGGAGTGTTTCTGGTGTTGCCGCAAGAAGGTCCTCCATGGTGCATGTGGCAGGGCTCAGGGTGCATTGCAGCAGGTGGTCAGTGGTTTGTTCTTCTCCGCACTCGCATGCCAAGGATTCCACCCTGTAGCCCCATTTCTTAAGATGGCTCTGCATCTCGTGGTGCCAGAGCGCAGTCTGTTCAGCGCCTTCCAAGTCGCCCAGTCTTCTGTGTGCCCAGGGGGGAGTCTCTCATCTGGTATCACCCACGGATTGAGGTGCTGGGTTTGAGCCTGCCACTTTTGGACTCTCGCTTGCTGGGGTGTTCCAGCGAGTGTCTCTGTAGATCTAAGAAAACTATTTCTTGATTTAAGTCGTTGACGTGCTGGCTGATACCCAAACAGGGGATGAGCTGGAGATGTCTCTGCCTTGGTGCTTTCACTCTTGGCTGCTACTTCCCGGCGGATGTCAGGTGGTGCAATACCGGCTAAGCAGTGTAATTTCCCCAGTGGTGTGGGGTGCAGACACCCCGTGATAATGCGGCATGTCTCATTAAGAGCCACATCCACTGTTTTAGTGTGGTGAGATGTGTTCCACACTGGGCATGCATACTCAGCAGCAGAGTAGCACAGCGCAAGGGCAGATGTCTTCACTGTGTCTGGTTGTGATCCCCAGGTTGTGCCAGTCAGCTTTCGTATGATATTGTTTCTAGCACCCACTTTTTGCTTGATGTTCAGGCAGTGCTTCTTGTAGGTCAGAGCACGGTCCAGAGTGAATCCCAGGTATTTGGGTGTGTTGCAATGCTCCAGTGGGATTCCTTCCCAGGTAATCCTCAGAGCTCGGGATGCTTGTCTGTTCTTAAGGTGAAAGGCGCATGTCTGTGTTTTAGATGGATTAGGGATCAGTTGGTTTTCCCTGTAATAGGCAGTAAGAGCACCTAGAGCTTCGGAGAGCTTCTTTTCAACCATCTCAAAGCTCCCTGCTTGAGTGGTAATGGCACGATTTTCTGCCTTGATATTCTGGGATATAGGGCTGTGTGGAAGGGCCCTAACTGAATACATGGCACTCCTTTATGTGGAAGTAGGAAAATTCTAAAACTTGTTGGCTATTGTTGCCTTCCTATTGGAATGTTACTTTCAATAGCAAGTATTTGCATAGGTTACGTTGGTCATAGCAAGGCTTATATATCTAATAATGTGTTGATTGCTTATGCTAAGCTATGCAAATCAGTCAAAGCTCTCTAGACCATAACATATCTGTTCATATGTGCCAAGCACATGCATATTAAAGTACTGCATAACCACCGTTTTGTTTTAAACCAACATAAATGGGCTATTAAAAATAATTCATTCCCGACGCTTGATTTTCTTTCAACTTTTTTGTTTGGCTGAACATAGTACAATAATACTTAGCTGTCTTCAGCATTACGCTCCTTTATAAGCATTAGCTAATTAACCAACAGCTGGCATTTGTTTTTAAAAAAACACATACGTGGACAAAACGCAAAAAACACTAAATCGGTACAAATTTTTTAATGCAGGACGGATAAATGGCATTCTTTATTGAAAAGTAATCTTGTGAGATGTGTTGGTTTACTGCTCATAAAATCTTCCTGTGCAGGACGGCAGTTTTCGCTGCTTATTATAATTAGACTTCACTACTATTGATGAAGAATCCATTTAATAAGAAACACTGTAATTCAAAGGGTTTCCCTGGGGACTTAGCAAATGCTAACCTCTTAATTTAATTTTGTTGAAGTTTTGCCCATCTATTCATCAGCAGAAATTGTTATTAACCTTCATTTGCATCTGTCTTTCAACAGTGCCCCTACTTCGCGTTACTTTTTCCAAAGCCAACGGACTTGTAAATCTCTCAGATTTACAAACCACGTCCTGAGAAATTGTTTAATCTACCCAGTGACCTTAATGTAGGAAATTCGGTTTAATCTCCTTCCATAATCTAGTAATGCCACAAAAACCTCGCTAACAATGGCATAAAGTGCCTACTTCAAATAAGACTTACGATAATGAAAAAATATGTCACCATCATAATAAGGTGTGCTGATGGAATTTTCTTGGCGATGGGTTTTCTCAAAGACTCTTCCAGGAAACAGAAGCATCCGAAGAGGATGGAAATGTCGAGGATGTCGCACTAAATGCATCCTCAGTGGGTTAGATCCAGAAGTCATCTTGCTGAGAGTAGACCCTTTGAATTCAGTGGTATTATTATTATTATTATTATTATTATTATTATTATCTTTATTTATACCCCGCTAAAATCTCCCGAAGGACTCAATGCGGCTTACAAAGGCCAAGGCCACCACCAACAATAGCCTACAAATACAACAGTAAAACTCATAAAGCAAATAATAAAACATCAAGCAAAACAATAAAACACTAAAAACAATGACACCATGATGCATTTAAAACCTAAGGCCGGGCCAAATGTAATGGACAAAATTTAAAAAGTGCTGGACATGACAGGTGAAATGTAGAGGTTTTGGAGGTAGGTGCGGTGTGCAGACAATCCTAAATCTCTAACAAAGTGCATTTGGGACATGATGCTAGAAGTTTCCTATTCTGGAAAGGCACACTGGAACAACCAAGTCTTCAGGTTTTTCCTAAAGATTGCCAACATTGGGGCTTGTCTGATGTCCTTGGGGAGAGAGTTCCAGAGTCAGGGGGCCACCACAGAGAAGGTCCTGTCCCTCGTCCCCACCAAACGCGCTTGCGATGCAGGTGGGATTGTGAGCAGGGCCTCTCCAGATGATTGAAGGGATCGTTTGGGTTCATATATGGAGATGCGGTCCTTCGTCCTTCTATCAATTTCATTCATGTCCTGCATTTCTTCCATGAGTAGACTTCAAGACAACTTATAATTCAACAGTGTATGTACAATTAAAGAAGAGAATTAACAGATTTTTATAAAAACAAATCAAAGTAGGTAGGTTAAAGGTAAAGGTTTTCACTTGACATTAAGTCCAGACGTGTTCAAGTCTGGGGTTGGTGCGAAAAGCCAGCATTGTCCATAGACACCTCCAAGGTCATGTGTACGTCCTGATGCGGTTTGAGGGAGAATGGACAATGGGATTTGCAGTACTTTCAAATGCTTTGGTTCCCACAGACTACTGTGGCCCCCACCAATGACAGTTCAAGACCAAACTTGGCACACAGATCCCACAGGGCTCATTCTACATCCTGGTGAAGTTTGAAAGAGGACAAACCATGAATGTGGGGACTTCCAGTACCTTCACTCACATCCTGAGACCACTGCGACCCTCATCCAATGACCGAGCCCCCATGACCCACTCTACATCCTGGTACTGTTTGAAGGAGGGTGGACCATGGATGATGGGACTTGCAGTACTTTCACTCACTTCCTGAGATCATTGCAACCCACACCAATGACTGATCAAGAGCAAACTTGGCACGAGAGCAAACCTTAGTTCATTCTTCTTATTGTGACTGCTGTTATTGCTCAAATTGTTATACCAAAATGATTTACTTCTGCATCTTTATTTTTATTAGTCTAATCATATTGCTACTGAGACATTAGATTGATGAATGCTTCCAGTGTAACCCATATCTAATCTTACTTATTTCAGGTGCCATTCACAACTTGCAGACCGTTTACCAGAAGGTGAGAAGCCAGAATGCCATCCTTACTGGGAAGACGATGACGCTAGCATGCCGCTACCATTCAACTTAGAGGTTATAATTGCTGAGCTCCAGAATCTGTTGGAAAGCTAGAATTGTGTTCATCATGTTGTTGTTTATTTGTTCAGTGCTTCCGACTCTTCATGACCGCATGGACCAGCCCATGCCAAAGCTCCCTGTTGGCCGTGTCCACCCCAGCTCCTTCAAGGTCAAGCCAGTCACTTCAAGGATACCATCCAGCCATCTTGCCCTTGGTTGGCCTCTCTTCCTTTTTTCCTTCCATTTTCCCCAGCATCATTCTCTTCTCCAAGCTTTCCAGACTTCTCATTATGTGGCCAAAGTACTTCATCTTTGCCTCTAATATTGTTCCCTCCATCATAAACTAGCCAAATTTTCAATGGCAGATTTTTGTATGATGGTTGAATGAAAAGTAATGCCTCCACCTTTGTTACTTGGGTTTGGGTGGGAATATTTTAATAAATCAAATGCAGAAATAATCCTTAGAATGAGCTCTTTAACTATCACTATTCACTTTTCCACATAATCACCAGACAATTGGATACATTTCTGCCAATGATGAACAAGTTTTCTGAAGACGTCAAAGAAGAAGTCGACACTCTGTTTCCTCAACTAGCTTCTCCCAGTTCTCTCAACGTCTTCATCAGAAGCATAATGATGTCCCCGCAGATCTTCTTTCATTGTCGGGAACAGACAGTGCTAAATTTGAACTGTATGGAGGATGCTGTATGGTGATGAGATCAGTCTCTGAAGTTCTGCTGTGGTGGCATGTGAACTGTGTGATCTGGCATTGTTATGCTGCAGGATTTTTTTTCCTTTTCTTTTTGGACCCTTGTTAGCTATTGTTTCAAAGTTTGCAGCGTTGTGATGTAACGCTCTGAATGTATTGTTGTTCCACATTCAAGGAAATCAACATGAATAATACCACCTGCATCCCAGAACACTGTTACCATGATTTTTCCAGCTGAGGGTTGTGTCTTGAATTTCTTTTTCAGGGGTGAGTCTTTGTGTTGATTTTTCCATAGACTGACGCTTCGTCTACGGATCGTAATGGTGTACACACATTTCGTCTCCTGTCAGAATTGAATGGGGAAAGGCACCACCTTCATTCTCGTAACGCGAAAGGAGTTCCTGGCAAATTTCATGTCTGTGCACTTTCATTTCAGGCATCAACATCCTGGGTACCCATTGTGCACAGATCTTCCAATAGCCAAACAAAGCAATAATGTGACCTACATGTTCTTGTGAAATGCCGATTATGCTTGAAATTTCTCTCTGAGTGATACGACGATCGTCATGAATCAATCTGACAACCTTTGGCTTGTGAATAAGTTTGTTATTGCATCTTTATCCTCTTTTTTCAATTGTTTATTATTATATAATGATAATACAGTTATACTAGAACTTCTTTCTATTTTAATGTTCATTGTATCCTCTATTTCTCTAAATACTTTCCCCCAAAAATTATTTACATATTTACATTGCCACCACATATGTATATATGTTCCTGATTCTTGGCATCCTCTCCAGCAATTTTTTTAGTAGTTTGTGAAACTCAGTGGTTGCTGTCACAGGACGTCCAACTCTTTGTTTGTCACGCAAGTCAGATGTTCCCACCTCACGTTGTTTAAGTCGCATTGACCAACCGTCTGTGCAGGGTTCCATACTTTGGACTTTAACAATACAACCGTTCAATACTAAGGCTTCCCACCAAAATGGAACTGTAGAGGAGAGTCTACTGAACAATCCAGTACCTGCTGCATACCAGTACTGCCATCTGTTGAGTTACGAAGGTGGAGGCATTACTTCTCATTCAACCCTCGTAGATTGGATTCCTGATTGGTTGGGCCTCATTGCCCAGCATCCACTATTGGGCAAGGTTGCCCAGTCAAATATGCATTCTTTCCATTAATTTCATGAGAACTTTGACATATCTTCATTTTCCGGTACAGTTCTCAAATATATCCACCATGTACAGATCCATAAAAAAACAACTCATCTGCAAATGAGATGTTTTATAGTTTCTACAAATTTTCTATTAGAATTCTAAACCAAACTATTCAAATGATAACTGATTTTGAAATTTATAGGCCAACCTCACAAGCTGTGAGGAACGAAGGAACTTGTGCTGTTTTAAGATTTTGCAGGAACTGGAAATCTCATCAGAGTGATTTTGACACTATTCCCATCTCCGGGTAACCTTGGAGCACCTCTTTAAAATTCCATAAAGCATAGCTCAGGTTTTCTGTGTCTCTTTTATTCCCCTTATGATGAAAGTGGGGAAAAAATAAAGAGAAGGATAAACATATAATAGTGTGTTTTGTATCCCCTTTGTTCATTATGTGTCAACGGCTTAGAATGCAGCCACAGGAAAACACATTATTGGTGGATATTTCAAATGGAACTGTAGAGGAGAGTCTACTGAACAAGCCAGTACCTGCCAAATACCAGTACTGCCATCTGTTGAGGAGTTACGAAGGTGGAGGCATTACTTTTCATTCAACCCTCGTATTGTTTTCTCAAATGTAGATCTCTCTAGTCATGCCAGTGGAGTCGTGAATTTGTTCTAAGTTTTGGTCTGAATATTAAAGAAGATAAACCTATTTGAGAACTAGAATTCAGTACAGATATCACAGATTAGATCTGGAGAGGAGTTACTACTCTAGTGTTATGAAAAGTGCCAGCTTCATTGTCTCTTTTTTACAAAAACATTAGATTAACTATTTGTGGTAGAATGCCAAGTTTGCAAACTTTGCATTTAAAAAAATACAATTCAACTGTTTGGTTCGCTCCTGACATGATAAACTATTTGTGGTGGTATAATTAAGGATGTAACCAGAAAATCACATCATAGGTAAAAGAACATGAAAGCAACATTACTTGTGGTTTGTTTTGAAGTTGGGAAAGCAGACAATGCCACGCTGTTTCAGATGGTCTGTGCAAAATAAAGGATCGTGTACAAACTGTTCTACTGTGAATGTTTTCACTTTTTTCCCCCTAACAATGAACAAAGGAGCCCTGAATTTCAGAAGAATGCTATGTATTACTTGGGGCAAGCAGCAAAGTTGCCTTTGGCTGGGATCCTGTTGGTTGGTCTCAACTCAAAAAGAAACCACTGAATCAAATTATTAAATAATTAGTATGTAGCTGGGAGACCACCAATGAATACCAGGTGCTGCTGGCTACATTTCAGAGGAAGGAAGTGGCAAAACTACCTCTGAGTATTCCTTGCCTGAGAAAACCCCATGAAATTCACGAGGTTGCCATAAGTTGAAAGGTGAGTTGAAGGCACGTACGCGGAGAAGTCAATATTTATTTATTTAGAGTATTTCTAAGCTTGTCTTCAGCCAAAAAAGGCTCCCAACATGGCTTACAAATTGCTGGTTTGACAGTTCCCTGCCTTGAAGCTTACAGTCTCAATAATACCACACTCAACAGGGTGGAAGTTGGGAAGAGAATTAAGTTCAATAGTTGCTGGCTGCTCTTCTCTCCCTCCAAGGCCAGGGCAGTGACAGTCGGGATGGAGGAAGGGTCTTTCATCAACTGCTGTGGCCAAGACACAATGAAGATGTGCTTGTCTGTTCTTCTCTCTCTAACAGTCCAGAGCTTACTTGCTTATTTACTTAGACAATTCCTTGTAGCTCGAGGATGATTGTCTTCCAGATATGGTGTCTTGGTGGTGGGTCTGTAGGTGGCTGTGGAGTCCTATTCTTGATCCGCATGTTCTCCCACAGTGAGGACATCGGTTTCCAGATGGAAGGTGGTCTTGGTCAGGGTTGGCTTGAGGTGCCTTGCTCTTGGCACGTTTCTCCCTTTCACCTTCCATTCGTTCTGCAGCACTGTTGGTCACAGCTGACCACCAGTTAGAGCGCTCAAGGACCAGGGTTTCCCAGTTCTCTTTTAGTGTCTATGCCACAATTTTTGAGGTTGGCTTTAAGCCCATGTTTAAATCTCTCTTCCTGTCCACCAACATTTCCTTTTCCGTTTTTGAGTTCGGAATAGACTAAGTGCTTTGGGAAATGGTGATCGGACATTTATCTTCCAAGCCCAGGGCAACGGCAGTTGGGATGGAGAAAGGGCTCATCATCAGCTGTTGGAGCAAAAATGTGACTGAGCTATGGTTGCCTGTTCCTTTCTCCCTCCGAGGCCAAGGCAATGGCAGTCAGAAAGGAGAAAAGGCCCTTTATCAGCTACCTGGGCCAAGTTATGATAGAGCTATGCTTACCTGTTCTTCTGTCCCTCCAAAGCCAAGTCAATGGCAGTTGGAATGGAGTAAGGGCCTTTCATTAGCTGCTAAGCATGACAGAGCTAGTATACATACTTGTTCTTCTCTCCCTCAAAGGCCACAACACATATGAGTTCTCAGTATGGATATTTTCAATACCTTACTCTCTACAATGCAAGAAATGTGGGAAGTGAAGGCAAATGTCATAGAGGTGGAGGTCCTCTTTGGGTGGGCAATGCCCTCATTTTGCCCCCTATGGGGAGTATTACCTTCTGTTTTCCGATTGGATCCTTATAGACAGGGAGCTCTGGCGTGGGCTGGTCCATGAGGTCACGAAGAGTCGGAGACGACTGAACGAATGAACAACAAAGAGGTCATTACTTCCACACTCTACTAGCAGCAGCGGGGAAACAACCAACAGGGCAGTAGCAATGGTGGAATTTGCTTGCTGTCTGGACCCCATTAGGAAATTCCAATAGAAAGCTTAAGATGTTGGATTTAATATGTTCGGTTGCACTTTTGGAGACTGGAGCCTTTGAACCCTTACATTGTTGTGTGCCTTCAACTTAAGGTGAACCTATCACAAGTGTTTCTTGGCAAGATGTGTTTGATAGAGGTTTGCCTTTGCTTTCAAATGAGGCTGAGGGCCTCTCCACGAAAGTCAACATTGACACTGAAATACAACACCGCCTGATCTCTGCAAGTGCAGCATTTTTCCAAATGAAGCACAGAGTGTTTCAGGACCGGGACATCCGTAGGGATACCAAGGTGCTTGTTTATAAAGCCATTGTCCTCCCAACCCTGATACATGCCTGCGAGATGTGGACTATGTACAGACGTCACATGCAACTCCTGGAACAATTACATCAGCGTTGCCTCCGAAAAATTCTGCAAATTTCTTGGGAAGACAAGCAGACAAATATCAGTGTGTTGGAAGAAGCAAAGACCTAACCAGCATTGAAGCAATAATACTAAAAATACTAAAAAATATGTCTATCAGAATTAAAGAAAATTACTACAAAATGATATTTAACCCCTATTAGATTAAATCAGATTGATAAAAAAAGTATTCAAATCAGTGTTGGAGAGGTTGTCAGGAAATAGGGACGTATCTTCATATGTGGTGGTCATGTTACATTATACAAAAATTTTGGGAAAGCATATTCAAAGAAATAAGAGCAATAATAAAAATAGTGACTGAGATTACACCAAAATTAGCTTTATTACTTATACATGATAATATAATTCCCATACAAGAGGAGAAAGAATTGGTTTCTAATTTGATAATAGCAGCTAAATTGTTAATAGCAAAAAATTGGAAGGAAAAAAATTCAATTAGAAGAATGGTATAGGGAAATTTGGAATACAGCAATTAATGATAAGCTAACTTGCAATATTAAAATTAAAAGGGGAATATGTAAGCAAACAGACTTTTGGAAAATATGGGGAAAATTTATCGAATATGTGTTTAATGAGGGAAAGGGGTATAAGCCAGCAAGAGAAAAAATGATATTTTGGAATGGTGAAACAACATGAGTTGGTTGGTCCTGGTGGAGGGGGCACAAACTAAGGGTAAGGGGAAGAGGGGGAAAATGGTATAATAATAATTATAAAGAAATACAATATGTACAACTGGATAAAAGGTGCGTGATAACGTTATATGTAGCACAAGTTGTAATGGAAATTTAAAAATAATGATAAGAAATATGATCAAAGAAGTTTTTGATGTTTATTTACTGTTAGGTTGTATATAATATGAAAAAAAATGAAATCGAAAAAAAAGAAGAAGCAATAATCCTCCATCATCAACTTCACTGGACCGGCCACGTTGTCCGGATACCCAATCACTGTCTCCCAAAGCAGTTGCTCTACTCCGAACTGGAAAAAGTAATGTTGGTGGGCAGGAAAAGAGATCGAAAGATGGGCTCAAAGCCAACCTTAAAAACTCTGGCATAGACACTGAGAACTGGAAAGCCCTGGTCCTTGAGCACTCCAGTTGGAGGTCAGCTGTGACCAGCAGTGCTGTAGAATTTGAAGAGGCACGAATGGAGGGCAAAAGAGAGAAACATACCAAAAGGAAGGTGCATCAAGCCAACCCTAACCAGGACCACCTTCCACCTGGAAAGCAATGCCCACTACAGGAAAACATGCAGATCAAGAATAGGGCTCCATATTCACCTACAGACCCACCGACAGGACACTACACTTGGAGGACAATAATCTTTGGACTACAAGGGATCTCCTAAGTAAGTAAGTAAGTGAGGGCCCTTCCACACAGCCCTACATCCCAGAATATCAAGACAGAAAATTCCACAATAGCTGCTTTGAACTGGGTTATCTGAGTCCACACTCAGATAATGTGGGATTTCCTTCCTTGATATTCTGGGATATAGGGCTGTGTGAAAGGGTCCTGAGAAAGTGTGAGTCGACCAAGGTCACTCAGTGGATTTCAAGTGATGAGCAAGAATCGGAATCCCGGTCTCCAAAGTCCCGGTACAATACTCAAACCACGGCACCACTCTGGCTTGCTGCATCTCCATACTGTTAATCCTTTAGCAGTTTTTAGAGGCTATATTTTTTCAAAACACAGTTGCTACTGCTTGCCTTTAAATCATTTTGCAGTATATTGTGGTTACATTTTGGAGATCATAAGAAGAACCCACAAGAAGGATGAGAGAGCTCCTGCAATGGCAAGCAGAATCTTTACAAAACAACTGCCACTCAAACAAAACATCACAACTTGAAAGAAACTGAAGTGGCAACATGAAGAACAAAGCAGCTCTGTGTCTTTTTTTAAATGTTGATATATGATTAATTTCTGTTTTAATTAGGCATTGTTGGAAGCTGTTCCGTTTTCTCAGTGGCAAAATCCACTTGTCACCCTTAAAGGGAAGAGACCAGCACAACATCAGTGACATGTGTATGAAAGTAGAAAGCCTTCTCTAAGGAAGAAAGGAAAATGGTCTCACTATTGATTATTATTTCCCTACAGTACTTGAATCCATTTGCATTACGAAACCGGCCACGGATTATAATAGAGTTTTTGTTAAAACAAAGACATCCCTTGTTAACATTAGAATTGGGCTTTAACATTTGTGGATTTGATTCACTGGCCAACACACATTGTTTTGTGTTGGGATGTTTTCGTTCAGTCATTCCGACTCTTCGTGACCTCATGGACCAGCCCACGCCAGAACTCCCTGTTGGCCATCACCACCCCCAGCTCCTTCAAGGTCAAGCCAGTCCCTTCAAGGATATTATCCATCCATCTTGCCCTTGGTCGGCCCCTCTTCCTTTTTCCTTCCATTTCCCCCAGCATCATTCTCTTCTCCAAGCTTTCCCGTCTTCTCATTATGTGGCCAAAGAACTTTTAGTGCCTCAAATATTAGACCTGTTTCTGGGTATATTTGACCTGCTGGTTCCAGTTTCCCCTTAACATTTCTAATTTTTGAGATACACACCATATGCCATCTACTAGTCACCATCTGCTTGCCCATAGAAAATCATGATAACCATGTCTAAGAAACTAGAGTTGATGCAGTCTATTGAATCATAGAGTTGGAAGAGACTTCGTGGGCCATCCAGTCCATCCCCATTCTGCCAAGAAGCAGGAAAAGCCCATTCAAAGCATCCCCAACAGATGGCCATCCAGCCTCTGTTTAAAAGCCTCCAAAGAAGGAGCCTCCACCACACTCCCGGGCAGAGAGTTCCACTGCTGAACAGCTCTCTCTATTCATGTTCAGGTGGAATCTCTTTTCTGGTAGTTTGAAGCCATTGCTCGACGTCCTAGTCTCCAATGCAATTTTGTGAATCAGTGCTCACAAGAACCCCAAGAACAGGCCTAAAAAACAAGATACTTTTCTTGGGTTGTATATTGGTCTTTTTACTGGAATGAAGATCCTTGGTGGGTTGTTGTCGGTTTTTTGGGCTATATGGCCATGTTCTAGAAGTATTCTCTCCTGACGTTTCGCCTGCATCTATGGCAAGCATCTTCACAGTGATTCCAGCCATGAAAGTCTTCGATAATACAATTCCTAAAAGACAGGAGGGACAAAGCTGATCTTATCTAGTTGGGAAGCAAGTTCCAGAGGCGGGGGGCCACAGCCGAGAAGGCCCTGTCCCTCCCCCTCCCCCCCCCGATGCATTTGCGACGCTGGCGGGAACGAGAGCAGGGCCTCCCTGGATGATCTTAAACTGTGAGGCGGGACATAGAAGGAGATGCGTTCGAACAAGTAATCTGGGCCAGAACCATATAGGGCTTTATAGGTCAAGACCAGCACTTTGAATTTATTTATTTATTTATTTACAGCTTTTATATTCCGCCCTTCTCACCCCGCAAGGGACTCAGGGCGGATTA
>NW_026847993.1:35744380-35756209 GCF_025583915.1 Anolis sagrei ordinatus
TTTTGGTCAGAGTGATCTTAAAGCAGCTGACACTCAGCCAGCTGCGCCACAATCCCGGTGCTACTTGGATGGTAAGAACTGTCCTGCAGTGGATTATGCTGCCTTAGAGTGTGGTGGAGTCTCCTTCTCTGGAGGTATTTACCTGGAAAGCCATCAATGCTTTAATTGTCTCTTCCTGCATAACATAATAGGGTTGGACTAGATGGCCCTCGGAGTCTCTTCCAAAGGTATGACTCTTTGATTTGATTCTATGAAAGCTTTTGTAACACAACCTTCCTGGGTCCGGTCTTGGTTTATTGACTCTGAATCCTCCATCTGCTTAAGGCGGATCAGGGTCAGGTGGAGGAGACCGATGCTTTTGTTGAGTTACTCTCATTAGATTGCAAGAGGTTCCCTTGCAAAATGAAGTTCACGACTTTGCTCGCATTTACTTTTCATCATCGCTGAAAGAATTGCAGTGAAATTGGTCCCCTGCACATGTGTGTCAGGCTAAATGGATTACGGAAGATACAGATCTGTTTGCCTGTCTGCACTTGCCTTTAGACAATATTCATCAATTTTACAAAAAGCTCTCGACTAAACATGGAGCCAATACAAATGCGAATGCTCAAGGCGAAGGGGGCTCTTCCCTCCCCCTCTGCCCCCGCCACCTTCTTCTATATAGAACAACACAAAAATCAGATCTAAAGTTGATTTTTACATTAGCGGAAGGAAATTGTTGGCAGAAAATGAAATCCTTTTATCATCTCCCTAGTTTGAAGATGGGAGTAGTAAAAGGGCATTCTTTAAAGTTTGCAATAGAAAGCGTCTAGCTTTGAGCCATGTATTTTCTGTATTCGCGATTCCTATCTACGTTCCAAAAGCCAACGTTGGCCCCTAATCCATTGTTGGTGAAATGTAACAAAGCCTTCATTCAGTTTCACGGGTTTTTCTGGCAGAATACTGTTTTGTTTGTTTCAGTGTTGCACCTCTGAACCAGAAAGTGTTCAGGACACATTTCTACCATTCATATCTGACCTCTCTACCAATTATTGATTTGTATTTAAAAGTATAGTTGCTACTGGGATGCTCAGAGCAGTTCAGGGAGATCAGAAATAAGCATCTCTGAAGATTGTCTTGCCTCATTATTTATGAGCTGACAATTTGGTAGATAAAGTGACTACTACTTACTTACTTACTTTATTTATATACCACTTTTCTCAGCCCTCGGGCAACTCAAAGCGGTGAACAACATCGATACAAAACATCACGAGACAAGTACAGGGCAATTAAAAACAATTGTAACATAAACCCCATATTGGTGTAAAGTCTATCTGCCACTCCAGTCTCAGCAATGTCAACCTTTCTAAATTTGCCACCTTTTAAGAGACTAGTTTTTAAAAAGCAATAAAATCACAAAAACGAAAATGTTTATAATGCGTAATACTAAAACTATGCAACTAACTGGCTACTGGGCATGTTTAGCCTGAAGAAGAGAAGCTGAGAGGAGATATGATAGCCATGTATAAATATGTGAGAGGAAGCCACAGGGAGGAGGGAGCAAGCTTGTTTTCTGCTTCCTTGGAGACTAGGACGCGGAACAATGGCTTCAAACTACAAGAGAGGAGATTCCATCTGAACATGAGGAAGAACTTCCTGACTGTGAGAGCCGTTCAGCAGTGGAACTCTCTGCCCCGGAGTGCGGTGGAGGCTCCTTCTTTGGAAGCTTTTAAACAGAGGCTGGATGGCCATCTGTCAGGGGTGATTTGAATGCAATATTCCTGCTTCTTGGCAGGGGGTTGGACTGGATGGCCATGAGGTCTCTTCCAACTCTTTGATTCTATGATTCTATACTACAACAAAGTACAAAAGTAAATTAGAAACAAACACACCAACAAAACACTCTTACATAGACACAAGCACACACAAACTACACCAACAAACAAAAAACAGAGAGACATGGGTCTAATTCTACAAACCTTCTATTTTTCTATTTCTATACCTTACTAGCTGTCCCCTTCCATGCATTGCTGTGGCCCAGTCTGGTGATCTGGAAAATAAAGTAATGAGAAAGTGTTGGTTTCTAATATATGTAATTTCTTTATACTTGTGTTGATGTAGAGATTGTCTGGTTGGCCTACTCTGGAGCATGCAACATAGAATTGTCCTTGTTTAGGGGTCCCTTTCAAGTCTATGATACTATGTCTGTGTGTGAGAGAGTCATATATATCTCTATATCTATGGCTGGATGGCTCTTTGTCATGAGGGCTTTGATTACGTTTTCTTGCCCTGGTAAAGGAAGTTGGGCTGGATGGCCTTAAGTATTTTCTGTTGGTCAAGGGGGTTCTGTGTGGGAGGTTTGTCCCAATTCTGTCGTTAGTGAGGCTCAGAATGCTCTTTGATTGAAGGTGAACTATAATTCCCAGTAACTACAACTCCCTAATGTCAAGGTCTATTTCCCCCAAATTCCATCTGTGTTTATATTTGGGCATATTGAATATTCGTGCCAAGTTTGGTCCAGATTCATCATTGTTTGAGTCCACAGTGCTCTCTAGATGTAGGTGAACTACAATTCCAAAATTCAAGGGCAATGCCCACCAAACCCTTTCAGTATTTTCTGGTGGTCATGGGAGTTCTGTGTGCCAAGTTTGGTTCAATTCCATCATTGATGGAGTTCAGAATGTGCTTTGATTATAGGTGAACTATAAATTCCAGCAACTACAACTCCCAAATGACAAAATCATAATTTTTGAGTGATGGTCACTCCTTGTGTAGTGAGACATTTTGTTGCCAAATTTGGTGTGATTTCGTTCATTCGTTCTTTTGTTTTTAAGGTACTCATTATGCACTGAGCATTTTTATATATATAGATTATTCTACTCCATTTAGACAATCCTATATAAGCACACTTCTGCCTTCGGTACCACTATTCTAATTCATAAATCTTACACTTGACAAATGCCCCGAATGTTGTCATGAAAGAGTGATTTTAAAGTTCCAATGTTTCTTGAAAGAGACCAAATGTTTCTCCTTAATTCAGCAGCACCAGTTTCTTAATATTTGCTACTTTGCAGATCTTCATCAGTCAGTTCACTTAAGTTGCGATAACTTCTTCCTTCCATCTCTGAGGATCCAGGATTCTTGCTGCAATTATCATATAGTTGAGTAATCTTTCAAATTTGATTTCTAGATGACCATCCAGCATTCCTAAGAAACACACTCCTTCCATGCATGTATAGGGTTTCTCTCCAGTGTCCGTCCTGTGGTGTGAACATAGACGTCCACTCTCAGTGAAGCTCTGTCCACACTGCAAGCTTTTATAGGGTTTCTCCCTACTCTGAGTCCTGTGATGTGAACGTAGATTTGCACTATAAGTGAAAGTCTTTCCTCACTCCAGACATACTAGTCAAAATGGTTGCATATTTCTCCCGATATTAGAGTTACTATACTACTCACTACAGCTCTTGATAAACCTTAAGACAGTGTTTCTCAACCTGGGGGTCGGGACTCCTGCGAGGGGGTTTCAGAGGGGTCGCCAAAGACCATCAGATACATTTATTTCTGACGGTCTTAAGCACCCCCTTGACAGAGAAGGCTGAAGTGTTAGGGATTCCTCTTCTTCGGAGGAGGAAGGGGAGCAGGGAAGTGCTCAAGAATTGGAGGGAGAAGAAGAATCAGACGATGAGGAAAGTGCCCACATTTCTGGAGAGATGAAAAGAGACAGAGCACAAACGGCGTTCTGCTAGGATAGCTGCTTAAAACGCTGAGCTAATTGGGAGATACCCTAGCACCTACTGTGTGGGGAATTCAGGGCTATACATGAGTAGCAGGAGGAATCAGCTTTCACTGGTAACAATGACCCTGATACTGCTGTTTTCACTCCTATGGAATCTGCTTTGTGTCTGCCGATAAGAACTTAGTTCATCATCCGTTGTCTGATGGAAGACTGGCGTTTCTTTTGGGACTTCATAAAAGACTTACATTTGTGTCTGGATTAAAACTTCCTTGGTTTTTTTTCTTTTTGCACTTTTCAATTGGATTTGCTTACCTTTTGAGTTTGCTGGAGTAAAGCATTTTTCTTTTACTTTCAAAATTGCCTAAAGGCTGCTTTTTTAAGGTGAACTCAGGACATGAATATATCTCCACCTGTCCTTCCCTTCCTTTTTGGAAACAGACAATGAATCATCCCACCAAAAGCCCTCCTATGCTGTGATTGGCCAGCCTCTCAGCCAAGGGGGGGGGGGCTGTTACTGAGACTCTAAGTGTGGAGTGGAGAGCAGGCATGCTCAGTGCATGGCATTGTCCTGCACATGCATGGGTGAGGGAGAGTGTGCGAGGTTGGAGGGAGGCTTGAGCCAGCAAGTCCCTTCAAGTCATGGGGGTTCCGTGTTGGAAGTTTGGCTCAATTGTATTATAGGTGGGGTTCAGAATGCTCTTTGATTATAGGTGAACTATAAATCCCAGCAACTACAACTCCCAAATGTCAAACTCTATTTTCCACAAACTCCAATATGCCCCAAAACTTGAGCATATTGAGTCTTTGTGTCGAGTTTGGTCCAGATCTATCATTATTTGAGTCAACAGTGACACTCTGGATGTAGATGAATTACAACTCCAAAACTCAAGGTCAATGCCCACCAAACCCTTCCAGTATTTTCTGTTAGTCGTGGGAAATCTGTGTGCCAAGTTTGGTTCAATTCCATCATTGGTGGATTTCAGAATGCTTGTTGATTGTAGGTGAACTATAAATCCCAGCAACTACAACTCCCAAATGACAAAATCACACACACACACACCCAACCCCACCAGTATTCAGATTTGGGCATATTGGGTATTTGTGCCAAATGAAAATACATCCTGCATATAAGATATTTACATTATGATTCATAGAAGTAGCAAAATTACAGTTATGAAATAGCAACGAAAATGACGTTATGGTTGAGGGTCCCCACAATATGAGGAACTGTATTAAGGGGTTGTGGCATTAGGAAGGTTGAGAAACACTGCCTTTAGAGAAAGTGTCTCTTACCTTCAAGTTCTACTGGTGGATTTTCCATGTGAGCAGACAATGCTGGATTACATAGGCTTTGAGTTTGACTCATCGCAGTCCTTCTTGGGTTCTTAATTTAATGATCAGGACGTTTTGATTGGCCTTCACAATCGTAGGTAGGAATGGACTTACTCTAGTTGAGCCTCACAGTGAAATTTAGGCTTCTGTATTTGGGAGGGATTCATCATAATCATTAGATAAGGTGGAGTTAAGATTTACATTCTGATCACAGTTAATTTATTCATGATTTTCAGTCTGTATCTTTGCTTCCATACATGATTTTGTATGGTTCAAGCTAGGCTTCGGCTTTACCATAACATTTTTGTGGATTGTTCAAAGCTTGCTACCCAATCAGAAGTATTGATCTGGTTATTTCACTGAATAGGACAATGCTGCAAAGTTTTTTAAAATGCAAATAATCAGGATTCATTTACCTACTTATTTACTTAGGCAATCCCTCATTCAACGAGTAAGATTGCCTTCCAAGTTTGGTGTACTGGCGGTGGGACGTAGATGACTGTGGAGCCCTATTTTTGACCGGCATGTTCTCCCGCAGTGAGGGCATCGGTTTCTGGGTGGAAGGCGGTCCCGGTTAGGGTTGGTGTGACGCGCCTTCCTCTTGGCACATTTCTCTCTTTCGCCCTCCATTCGTGCCTCTCCAAATTCTACAGCACTGCTGGTCACAGCTGAACTCCAGCTGGAGCGCTCAAGGGCCAGGGCTTCCCAATTTTCAGTGTGTATGCCACAGTTTTTAAAGTTGGCTTTGAGCCCATCTTTCAATCTCTTTTCCTATCCTCCAACATACCGTTTTCCATTCTTACTATGCATCCCACACTATGTTTTCTTCACTATCAGACCACAACTTAGTGCATGATGCCTTGCTCAATTGAACTTTTGCAAGAAGGAAGCAAGGAAGGAGGGAAGGGAAGGGAAGGGAAGGGAAGGGAAGGGAAGGGAAGGGAAGGAAGGAGAAGGGAAGGGAAAGGAAGGGAGAAGGGAAGGGAAGGGAAGGAAGGAAGGAAGGGGAGGAAGGGAAGGGAAGGGAAGGGAAGGGAAGGGAAGGGAAGCTCCATTAAGCCTGAGTGAATTTGCAGCTTAAACTATCCTGGTACTTTAACGGCTGCAGTGATTGGCTTAATATATTGGCCCATTGATTTCTGTCTGCAAGTAAGAACACAACTTGGAAACTAAGTGTGTCTGATGACTTGGGCTCCATTAACTCTCGTCAAAATGCCCAAAGGATATTTGATTGTGTTGAGCAGCATTTATGACAAATTAAAGATTGGCCTTTGTGTGGTGCTTCTCAGAAACGTACTCATTTTGTTGTCCTGGATTTGTAGCAGTAACATTAATATGAATGTCTGACTTGGTTAAACATACTCAACTGGCTTGTATGAGATGAGTAAATTGATATAATTCACCAAATTTGTTGCTGTTGTTTTTGGACTGTTGAACTCTCTTTATGAGAGGCCCAATTGGGCTGCTCCTTGTTCTCCATCTGTCGGCAGGACTCTGGAGAATCCTCCTCAAAAATGGTGCAGTTTTCAAGGATGTCCTCACAGGACAAAGAAAAATGGGGAAATTGTTAATTCTTACCTATGAGAACAAAATGGATGAAGATTTACATCCTTAAGACAACAATTACAGGAGCACAGAAATGTTTTTGGAGGTAGCTCTGTCCCCAGAAGTATTCAACAGGCTTCATGCCCTCCATGCAACCTGGTGACACTACTGTAATAATAATAATAATAATAATAATAATAATAATAATACTCTGGCACAAGCCAGTAAAGGTGGTCCCAGTGGTGATCGGCACACTGGGTGCAGTGCCTAAAGACCTTGGCCTGCACTTAAAGACAATCGGCGCTGACAAAATTACCATCTGCCAGTTGCACGCATAATTCACCGATACATCACACAGTCCTAGACACTTGGGAAGTGTTTGACATGTGATCCAATTTAACAGCCAGCAGAGTGTCTGCTGTGGACTCATCTTGTTATGTTTCAAATAATATTAATAATAATAATAATAATAATAATAATAATAATATATTTATACCCCATTTTATAATAATAATAATATTTGTGCTGGTATGGCTGTACCAGGAGCTCCAATTTCCTTTTCTTTCTTTGAGTATTTGCATGTATTCCAAAGTTCCATGCATTTTGGAATAAGGTGGCTTACCTTGGTTTGCAGCCACCTGCCTATCATCATTGGGTTTTTCAGTTCCGCCCCTTTCCCCAGGGTTCAGGAAGGAAAGGGAGCCATTTTGGCTCAGTCTTACAGTTGAAAGCTTAGCTACAGGACGTGAATCAGCTCCACCTGTAGAGAAGCTTCGTTTCTTACGAAATTCCGGGGGGAAACAGTTCCAAAGGACTCCAGCTGGAGAATCTACAAAGCCTTGACTGGTAGGTCTACTCGGGACCCAAAAAGCAGTTTGGAGCTGGGAGTAGAACCCACACCAGCAGAGTTTAGAAAGTAGATTGCCCAAGGAGGGGTTAAAAAGGGTTTTCCTCTGAAAGAAAAGAAACAGTTCACGAAGCCACAAAGCCACAGTTCACATTGCCTATCCCTTGTGGACAAGATTAAGAAAGCCACCAGTTGATTCAAAGCCTTGAAGTATTTGTTGACCTGTTGAAGATCTGAGAAGTATTTGATTGTTTGTTGAAGACCTAAGCAATAATAAAGGACTTTGTTAAACTTTTCAAGCTTTTAAAGGCTCTGTATAGGAAAATCCTTAGGACCTCTCACTCGAGGCACCCCGGCTTCCCACTGGGCACAAAGAGCACGTCCTGTTCAAAAGCCAATTGCTATAGGCCCAGCGCATGACAGCACAATATTACATATACAAAATTACATATTACTACTACTACTACTACTACTACTACTACTACTTTTTTTCTACTCTTAAAGGGACGGTCACCCATGCTTTCCCCTCTCAATGTGATGAGGTAAATCTCATTTCCACATACTAATGGCTGGATGCAGTGTTTCTGGTGAGAATCCAACCATTCAATACGTTAACTACCTACAGTTGTAAGGTGAGTCTGTTTTATTTCGTCTGTGTAAGCCATTGGTCAATCCAACATGCTTCTTTTTATTCTAGATGCAGCACCTGGGTTATTACAAGCATTTTACTTTCTCATGGCATTTATTTGACAGCACTAGTGGAGACTTTGGGCT
Organism: Anolis sagrei ordinatus; assembly: GCF_025583915.1. Lineage (NCBI taxonomy): Eukaryota > Metazoa > Chordata > Lepidosauria > Squamata > Anolidae > Anolis > Anolis sagrei. Next base: position 35,752,594 of record NW_026847993.1, read on the forward strand.
GATCCAGCAAGGTTCTCCATAACTTTGTAAGCCCTAAGCCTCAACCCCATATCCTATCTTCACCTAGAGCAATTTATAAAGTATGTAACACCTGAGCTCAAAATTGGCTTTCCATTATTTAAGGGTTGCCTAATGTCAACGCCCTTCCCTTGGATGTCCCTGGTGGGTGAGGGGTTGCAAACAGTTCTCTCCTGCCGCAGTGTCTGTAGTTCAAAGTTACTTCTGCCTCTCCGGCTAATGGGGTCAGAAAAGTTCCTTTTATAATAGATGGCCTGTCCCTTGGGTGAAGAGACTTTTGAGAGACATGCCACAATGAGAGGGCTGGCTGTTAAATAACATTTGATGTGGCCCCGGGGAATGATAATTACAGCATTTAGTTACTATGATTCACGGAGGTAAGGACCGCATTCCAGAAGACACGGCTCTTCCATGACCTTTTAAAGCACATAGGTCAAAACTCATCGATTGTCTGTGGAGTAGGTGTATCGGGTCGCATCTGTGTCGAGGGGAAAGGGGATTGGGAAGGGATGGAGGAGTCCTTTTCAGCCCATGAACCAGACTCAAACAATAGTGCCACAGAGAATCATAGACTGGTGAGAGACATCTGTCAGATAAGGGTACAAGACGTACTGCTGCCATCCGGTTCTGGCAAAATGAAAGGACTGCCAGGGGATCAGCAATCCCAACAAGAAGCTTTTTTTTTTTTACACCAAGAAGATGGAGTAAGTCAGGCGGTTGGCTGACTCCATCTTTTCCAGCTCAGACTTGCTCAATGTTCTCAGCAAATAGGAGATGCAAACAATTCCTGGCTATGGATTTCCTTATCTTGCTATGTATATTGTTGCTGCTGCTCTTGTTGTGTGCCTTCACTTACTTAGGTGATCCCTTGTTGTCCAAGTAGGATTGTCTTCTAAGATCGGTGTACTAGTGGTGGGTACGTAGGTGACTGTGGAGCCCTGTTCTTGATCTGCATCTTCTCCCGCAGTGAGGGACTCACGACTTATTAACGACTTAGATGAAGGGCTAGAAGGCATGATCATCAAGTTTGCAGATGACACCAAATTGGGAGGGATAGCCAATAGTCCAGAGGACAGGAGCAGAATTCAAAACGATCTTGACAGATTAGAGAGATGGGCCAAAACTAACAAAATGAAGTTCAACAGTGACAAATGCAAGATACTCCACTTTGGCAGAAAAAATGAAATGCAAAGATACAGAATGGACGCCTGGTTCGAGAGAAGGACGTGTGAAAAAGATCTTGGAGTCCTCGTGGACAACAAGTTAAACATGAGCCACAATGTGATGTGCGGCAAAAAAAAGCCAATGGGATTTTGGCCTGCATCAATAGGAGCATAGTGTCTAGATCTAGGGAAGTAATGCTACCCCTCTATTCTGCTTGGTTAGACCACACCTGGAATATTGTGTCCAATTCTGGGCACCACAATTGAGGAGAGATATTGACAAGCTGGAATGTGTCCAGAGGAGGGCAACTAAAATGATCAAGGGTCTGGAGAACAAGCCCTATGAGGAGCGGCTTAAAGAGCTGGGCATGTTTAGCCTGAAGAAGAGAAGGCTGAGAGGAGATATGATAGCCATGTATAAATATGTGAGAGGAAGCCACAGGGAGGAGGGAGCAAGCTTGTTTTATGCTTCCCTGGAGACTAGGACACGAAACAATGGCTTCAAACTACAAGAAAGGAGATTCCATCTGAACATGAGGAAGAACTCCCTTACTGTGAAAGCTGTTCAGCAGTGGAACTCTCTGCCCTGGAGTGTGGTGGAGGCTCCTTCTTTGGAAGCTTTTAAGCAGAGGCTGGATGGCCATTTGTCAGGGGTGATTTGAATGCAATGTTCCTGCTTCTTGGCAGGGGGTTGGACTGGATGGCCCATGAGGTCTCTTCCAACTCTTTGATTCTATGATTTGATTCTATGAGGGCATTGGTTTCCAGGTGGAAGGCAGTCCCAGTCGGGGATGGCTTGACTCGCCTTCCTCTTGGCACGTTTCTCTCTTTCACCCTCCATTCATGCTTCTTCAAATTCTACAGCACTGCTGGTCACAGCTGACATCCAACTGGAGTGCTCAAGGGCCAGGGCTTCCCAGTTCTCAGTGTCTATGCCAGAGTTTTTAAGGTTGGCTTTGAGCCCATCTTTAAAACTCTTTTCCTGCCCAACAACATTCCATTTTCGGTTCTTGGGTTCAAAGTAGAGCAACTGCTTTGGGAGACGGTGGTTGGGCATCTGGACAACATGGCTGGTCCAGCGGAGTTGATGGCGGAGGACCATCGCTTCAGTGCTGGTGGTCTTTGCTTCTTCCAGCACACTGACATTTGTCCGTCTGTCTTCCCAAGAGATTTGTAGGATTTTTCGGAGGCAGCGCTGATGGACATTGCATGTGATGTCTGTCAATAGTCCACATTTCACAGGCGTATAGCAGAGTGGGGAGGACAACAGCTTTATAAACAAGCACCTTGGTATCCCTAAGGATGTCCCATCTCAAACACTCTGTGCTTCATTCAGAAAATGTTGCACTCGCAGAGCTCTGGCGGTGTTGATTTCATTGTCAATGTTGACTTTTGTGGAGAGGTGGCTGCCAACGTAGCGGAAATGTTCAACATTTTCTAATGTTACATTTTAATGTTAATTTTTCTAATGTGCCTTCAAATCCTAAGGTGAACCTGTCACAGGGTTTTATTGGCAATATTTCTTCAGAGGGAGTTCATCATTGCCTTCCTCTGAGGCTAAGGAAATATGACTTGACATAGGTCATCCAGAATGTCTCCATCACTGAACAGACATTCAAATTCTGTTCAATCTAAACTTCTAGTGCAATGGTCAAAACATGAAACCTGTCATGTATCGTGTTCTGCAGTTGATGGTGGTTGGTGGTGGCAGGCCTAGTAGTTGGTGATGGAAGGGTTAATGTAAGTCTTAGTTCTAAAGGGCTGAGTAATTTGTATGTAACAGTTTACAGGTAAAAGAGATACATTGAAGCTGGGTGTTACTGGATTTAAGGAGCTAACCTTGGGGAGAAAAGTATTTGTCTTATTTTGGTGGTAGATGCTGCTGGTTTCCCCCCCAGGTTTGTGGATTTCTGGTATCCTGACCTGTTTCCTGAACCTTTGGAATCCTGGAACCTTGAATCTTTGAACTGGCTTTTGACTATGGTATAGACTCTTGATCCCTGGACTTTGCTCATTGAACTCTCGGCATTTGACCACTAGACTGGACCCTTTGACTACGGTGTAGTGTTTGCTATCAGTTTTTTTTATATTCTGTGGCTGAGTGCTATCTTTATGTTTTATATTTTGGACTGTTAAACGGCCAGAAAGTAAGTGCTATTTTAATTAAAATATTTAGCACAAACTGGGAGTTTGTTTGGTTCATCTCTGCCTCTGTACCAGCAGAGCTCTGGCATCGTGAAAAACCACACTGGCTCTGTCTTGCTGTAGCCCAAGGTCCAGTAACCACTCAGCCTGTGCGAGCAATGAAAAAAATGTTTCAGTACTCATTACGAAAATAGGGGGTGAGGGGGATCATTTCTAAAGTACCATGCAGCTGTGGACAAGTCTACATAGGGACCACCAAACGCAGCGCCCAGACACGCATCAAGGAACAT
>NW_026847993.1:35758836-35791932 GCF_025583915.1 Anolis sagrei ordinatus
AACCGCCCAGCCCTATTAAATACAGCTTAAATGGCCAGAAAGGGTCACTTCCAGGACAGAATTTAAATTGACAGCAGAGGGTGAATATAGGACCTTTCAAAAAATCAAAAGCTCCACTTCAGAATCAATCAGCACGCCGACTCTCCAGCAGTTCCCGCTTGCCAATCAAGTGCAATAGCTAAATATCATTAAGTGAGCATTCCCCGGTTATCCTCTGCAGTAATTAGAAGGACTACCGCAAATAGATGTAACCTTATCTATTTATCTAAGGAAGAATCTTTATGGTAATTCGAAGGCAGAATCCAATAACTTCTTAAGACGAGCCACTGGAGTAGCATGATATCTATAATTGCTGAAACTGCTAGGTAATTGCTGTTTAGGGCTTATTTACAGCATATATTCCTAAGGGCTTTAATGGCCTATAAAAGAAAATACATTTCTCTAGGAAAGAGTAATGAAAATAGATCTCGCACGGTCTGGTTTAGTAATGTTGTTGCTTAAAAGACTCTTGTTTCATTATTTTAACATAGACGTGTGACACTATTGACTTTATTGCACGTTTGTGATAAAGTGAAATTACGGAAGGATAAAAGCACCTTTGGATGTTGGCTTGTTGCATGACATTGTCTTTCTCCCTTGTTTGTGTTGGAGCATGCAAGGAATCAGTGTGTGTGAGTGTCAACTCTAATGTAAGATGCATGAAGCTGATTGGTCTGGCAATGCCCAGCAGATGGCTGAGCCTGGTACTTTTGGATACGGTTACATTGTTGTTCAGGCTTGAGCTGCGCAGGTACAGAGAGAGACAGTTTGGACAGAGAAGCAGAGAGAGATAGAGTTTGGAGCATACTCTTGCTTCATGAGCTGCTGAAGGAGTTTATTCAAATGGACAAAGAAAGACCATTTTAAACCTCTCATAAAAGGACATTGTGTGAGTTGATGCAATTAATCACGTTGTATATTTATTTACAACATTTCTACCCCGCCCTTCTCAACCCCCGAGGGGGGACTCAGAATGGCTAACACTGGCAACAATTTGATGCCACAATATCACAATATAACAACAATATAAAACCATAAATACACAATAGATTAAAAACAATAATATTAGTTATACAATGATATAGCCGTTTCCATTATGCTAACAATCATATGGTCCAGTTCAATGTCCAAAGTGCTGTTATGCCTGCTAGCCAAAAAACCTGGTTCCACAAGCACAATTTCAGTTCTTTCCTAAAGGAAAGGAGGGAGGGCGCTGATCTAATCTCGCAAGTTCCACAAGCGGGGGGGAGGGGGGGTCACCTCCGAGAAGGCCCTGTCCCTCATCCACACAAGATGTGTTTCTGAGGCTGGTGGGACTGAAAGCTGGTGGATCTCTGGTGGATCTTAAACTATGAGGCGGAACATACATATGTTGTTYGRAACTAAAAAGAGTAAACTAATTTTTCTTTTCTGTTTACCTGCATGGCATTTTTTTCCTCTGGTAAGGCAGTGTGTGGGCTGATCAAACGTGAAATACATGTGATTTATTTTACATTACGTCACAATTTGCATTGTGCTTGATCCACGATAGGATTGTCTCTTTATTGACAGGAAAAACCCACACATGACTCCAACACTGCTGTTGTTCTACCATTTTTTCATGTGCAATAATTTCCATCTCAATATTGCAAAGCAGAGGAATGTGTCTGAAGAATGCTGAAATAGTATGACAGGGCAGTTGTGACAAAATGGTAAAAAAAAAAAACCAGCACACATGTTGCACAAGGCAAATATGGGTGAAAAGCAAGGCTGATTGTGCAAATTCACATCAATGCAATGCCAGCATAGCACAACTGTAGAGGTGCAAAATTTCAGTAACAATATGTTTCCATTTACTTAGTGAAATTGCAATGAATTATACAATAGACTGATGTGATAAAGTTCTATACATTTTCATTTTTGAAAACCAAACTATCTTTGTGGGGGGGGGGGATAAATAAGGGGAAGATCTCTTCGATCATCTGGAGAGGCCCTGCTCACGATCCCACCTTCATCGCAAGTGCGATTGGTGGGGATGAGGGACAGGACCTTCTCGGTGGTGGCCCTCGACTCTGGAACTCACTCCCCAAGGACATCAGGCATGCCCCAACTCTGGCAGTCTTTAGGAGGAGCCTGAAAACATGGTTGTTCCAGTTTGCCTTCCCAGAATAAGGAAGCCCTAAGCAATATGTCCCTAAATGCACTTTACTAGTGATCTAGGATTGTCTGCTCGCTCCATCTCTCTCCAAATACCTATCCTAGTTACCTAGTCACCTGGTCATGCCCAGCATTATTTTTAAATTTTTAATTACTACATTTGGCCCTGCCACAGGTTTTTAATGCACCATGGTGTTATTGTTAATGTTTACTGCTTTGTTTGTGATTTTATTTATTGTCTGTATTGTTGTTGTTGTTGTTTTTACTGATGTATTTGGGCTCGGCCTCTTGTAAGCCGCACCGAGTCCTTCGGGAGATGGTAGCGGGGTATAAATAAAGGTTTATTATTATTATTAAGATGGCTAAACCTGTGTTTAGAACCCCTTTAGAAACTATCTTTTTAATAAAAGCTGACACTCAGTAACAGTGTAACATTATGTTTCCATTTGCTTAAACAATGCGATGCAATGATACAACAGACTGGTGTGATAAAGTCCTATATATTTTCTTTTTAGGAAACCAAACCATCTTTGGGAGAAAAAACAAATAAGGGGAAAATGGCTAAACCTGTGTTTAGAACCCCTTTAGAAGCTATCTTTTTAATAAAAGCTGACACTCGGTAACAGTGTCTCTATATATTTTTCTCTGCCAGCTCTGCTGCGAATCTCTGAAGACAAATCCATCCTCTGCAAGTAGAGCGAGATTCAAGTTTCTGTGTTGTATGTCAGGGTTGAGGACAGCTTGTCAGCTCTGCCACTGTCAGGTTTTATCTTCAAATATGACAGGCAATTTGTTCAGGGAGCTCTCCTGAATGACAAGATAGAGCAGGGTTGTAAAACATGGCACCTGTGTGGTAGGCCTGGCTTTTGTGGACATAAAAGGCAATTGTTTTCTTTGACTATTAGCCCACTGATGCCGAACAATTTAGGGGAAGGGCTGTAGCTCGGTGGCAGAGCGCATGCTTTGCATGCAGGAGGTGCCAAGTTCAAATACTGGATGGGAATATGTACCTGCTTGAATATATTTATTTATTATTTATTTCGAATATTTGTACCCTGCCCTTCTTGACCCCCTGGGGGGGGGGGGACGACTCAGGGCAGCTTCCAATCGGCAGCAATTCGATGCCTCAATGTATATATAATAAAAACAAACAGTCAATAATTATAAATAGTTAAAAACATTAAAACAATACAATTTATTATTTTCCCCCAATATTTTGCTATTAAAAACAATACAATTTAAATCTACTAAGAATTACCACTCTAGTTACCATTATTAGCCAAAAACTGTGGCTGGATGCTCCATCAAACTTATCCATAATCCATTTCCAAGCCATTGTCAACATTGGGTTGTTGTAGGTTTTTTCAGGCTATATGGCCATGTTCTCCTGATGTTTTGCCTGCATCTATGGCAAGCATCCACAGAGGTAGTGAGGCCATATAGCCCAAAAAAGCCTACAACAACCCAGTGATTGTGGCCATGAAACCCTTCGACAGTACATTGTCAACATTGTTATTGTCGTTGTTGTTGTTCATTCATTCAGTCGTTTCCAACTCTTCGTGACCTCATGGACCAGCCCACGCCAGAGCTCCCTGTCGGATGTCACCTCCCCCAGCTCCTTCAGAGACAAGCCAGTCACTTCAAGGATGCCATCCATCCATCTTGCCCTTGGTCGGCCCCTCTTCTTTTTCCTTCCATTTCCCCCAGCATCATTGTCTTCTTTAAGCTTTCCAGTCTTCTCATGATGTGGCCAAAGTATTTTATCTTTGCCTCTAGTATCCTTCCCTCCAGTGAGCAGTCGGGCTTTATTTCCTGAAGTATGGGCTGGTTGGATCTTCTCACAGTCCAAGGCACTCTCAGAACTTTCCTCCACCACCACAGTTCAAAAGCATCTATCTTCCTTCGCTCAGCCTTCCTTATGGTCCAGCTCTCACATCCATAGGTGACAATGGGGAGTACCATTGCTTTGGCGATGTGGATCTTCGTTGCCAGTGTGATGTCTCTACTCTTCAGTATTTTATCAAGATTAGACATTGCTCTCCTCCCAAGAAGGAAACGTCTTCTGATTTCCTGGCTGCAGTCTGCATCTGCAGTCATCTTTGCTCCTAGAAATACAAAGACTGTCACTGCCTCCACATTTTCTCCCTCTATTTTCCAGTTGTCAATCATTCTTGTTGCCATAATCTTGTGTTTTTTTATGTTTCACTGCAACCCAGCTTTTGTGCTTTCTTCTTTCACCTTGATTAGAAGGCTCCTCAGCTCCTTCTCACTTTTGGCCATCAAAGTGGTGTCATCTGCATATCTAAGGTTGTTAATGTTTCTTCCAGCAATTTTCACCCCAGCCTTGCATTCGTCAAGCCCCGCACATCGCATGATGTGTTCTGCATACAAGTTGAATAGGTTGGGTGAGAGTATGCAGCCTTGCCGGATGCCTTTCCCAATCTTGAACCAGTCTGTTGTTCCATGGTCAGTTCTTACTGTTTCTACTTAGTCCTTGTACAGATTCCTCAGGAGAGAGACAAGGTGATTTGGTATGCCCATACCACCAAGAGCTTGCCACAATTTATTATGATCAACACAGTCAAAGGCTTTAGAATAATCAATAAACCAGACATAGATGTTTTTCTGAAACTCCCTCCCTTTCTCCATTATTGTTATTGTCATTGTCCGCTTAATTAACCAAAGGCCTGGTCCCACATCCACAATTATAACTTTTTTCTAAAGATGAGGAGGGATGAAGATGACCTAATGTCCCCAGGGAGTGAGTTCTACTTGGGTTCTGCTATATAAAAAGGTACGGAGAGTGAGTTGGCCATCCCACTTTCTGGTTATTTTGCACCTCAGGACTGCAATAGAGTCACGGCATCACTCTGCCTTCCCTTCTCTCCCTCCCACCACCTGATTTTTAAAGCCCCAAATGACAACTTGACCATCTGTGATATGTTAACTCCATAATGGAATCTAACTCAAAGGGCTTTTAAAAACAAGGAGAAAGATTTTATTGAAGCTAATAGTGATGGATGGATGGGATGGTCATGTGGAGCAGCATAAATCTTCCTGGCTGTGCCGATAGCACTCAAGCCTAAGCTGGCCGTTGGCACCAGGATCTCATGTACTTAAGCATCAGAGGCAGGTGGGGGAAGATATTAGATCTCATCTGCATTAGGAGGCCGTAGAAACACTCAGTGAAGTCACTTTTGCTGCCAATCAGGGATAATGTGCTCTGAAATTAAGTACTGCGCTCGAGAGTCATACCTCTCACCCTGAACACAGGAGAATATCAAGGAAAGGCAGAGAAGGGGAAGTTTGTCATTTAGGAATATACAAGCACTCCCAGCAGATGGCCATACAGCCTCTGTTTCAAAACCCTCCAAAAAAGGAGACTCCACCACACTCCAAGGCAACATATTTCACTATCAAACAGCTCTTAATGTCATGATGTTTTTCCTATTGCAGAGTTTCTCAACCTGGGGGTCAGGATCCCTGGGAGAGTTGTGAGGGGGCGTCAGAGGGGTCACTAAAAACCATCAGAAAACACATTATTTTTTGTTGCTCATGGGAGTTCTGTGTAGGAAGTTTGGCCCTATTCTATCATTGGTGAGGTTCAGTATGCTTTTTGATTGTAGGTGAACTATAAATCCCAACAACTACAACTCCCAAATGGCAAGGTTTGTTTCCCCTAAACTCCACCAGTGTTCACATTTGGGCATATTGAGTATTCATGGCAAGTTTGGTCCTAGTTTGGTCCAAATCCATCATTGTTTGAGTCCACAGTGCTCTCTGGATGTAGGTGAACTGCAACTCCCAAACTCCAAAGTTTTCTGTTGGTCATGGGAGTTCTGTGCACCTAGATTGGTTCAATTCCATCATTGGTGGAGTTCAGAATGCTCTTTGACTGATGGTGAATTATAAATCCCAGCAACTGCAACTCCCAAATGACAAAATCAATCCCCCTCCCAACTTCACCAGTATACAAATTTGGGTATCTGTGCAAAATTTGGTCCAGTGAATGAAAATACATCCTACATATCAGATATTTACATTACGATTCATAATAGTACCAACATTACAGTTTTGAAGTAGCCATGAAAATAATGTTATTGTTAGGGGTCACCACAGCATGAGATACTGTAACATAAACTATATGATTCTGGCCCAGCTTACTTGTCCGAACATATCTCCCCTTACGTCCCACCTTGAACGATCTTCAGGGGAGGCCTTACTCTCGATCCCTCCTTCGTCGCAAATGTGCTTGGTGGGGACAAGAGACAGAGCCTTCTCAGCCCCCCGCCTATGGAACTCACTCCCCAGTGAAATTAGGTCAGCAGCTTCCCTCCTTTCCTTCAGGAAAAATTGATGACGCGGCTATGGGACCAGGCATTCGGATAGCAGTCTGACAATAAAAATGACAACAATGCTGTGGAAAATGGACTATGGACAGGCTTTGGAGTAAGTTGTTGATTGTAGAACTTGGACTTAGACATGACCAACATGGTTTAAATTGATGGCAAACTCTAACCTAGCAATACTGACCTAAGCAAGGAGGCACGCTTGCAAATTAGAGCAGATAGTCAGCTTCGTAGATGAACACAACTTTGTGGGAAGCAGAAATTCCAGGGCAGACGTAATGCTTTCTTGTCAGTTATTTAGGAGCTAACGGGCACTCAGCTTTCAGTTCAGGCAACATGGCTTTGAAGTACAGCTAGGCCTGTTTTCTCTAGTTCTTATTTCAAGTCTTGGTTTTGTATTTAGTTTTTCTGGAGTTCTCCATGTCCTTGTCTTGTATTCTTGTTCAAGTTTTGATTATGGACGTAAGCTGCCTTTGTATTTTGGAATTATTATTATTATTATTATTATTATTATTATTATTATTATTATTATTTACCGTATTTATATACCGCCTTTCTCAGCCCGAAGGTGACTCAAGACGGTTTACAATCAGCATAATTCAATGCCCATAAAAACATAAAATATAATTAAAAACATTAACATATAATATAAACCATATAAAAACAATAAGAACAATATAACACACGTCCAAATTATCTTTTGACTGTATTGCTTTTGTATTTATAAGAGGCAATTGATTGCTGACTTTTTGGATTCTACACCTTATTTCTTTATTCCTGGTCCCCCCCCCCCCACTATATATCTTTTGTGTGTGGTTTTGCAATAAACTGTTTGCTTCTAAATAAATAAATAAATAAATATTAAGGGATTGCGGAATTAGAAAGGTTGAAAACCACTGATCTAGATACTATACTTCTATTGGTGCAACCTAGAATCGCATTGGCCTTTAAAATACCAGTCTGTCCACTCCTTGAAATGCGATGCCTTGCCTCCATCCAATACGGGGCCACAACAGCTTGGCAAGGTCATTACCTCTTCCCTTTCCCCTTAGCTTGCCCCTGAAGGTTTAACATAAGCGGAAAGTCCAAAACAGGGACTAGCCTTCTATTAATATTTAGTTGTCTCACTCAATTGATGTTTCATGACAGAATCCAATTCAGGCAGGAGTAGAATCTTTGCAATATATGGAAAAGCTCCAGGTGAAATTGGCACTTTATTTATTTTTCATTCATCTCTGGATTGTAGCCGTTTCGGCTCCGATCGGGGAGGTGAGTCTCAGACCCACCGGTGCCCTCTGGCTATTGTTGCTATCGCCATTGCAGAAGCTCACACTTCTTTCATTCCATGCCTGCTCAGGGAAAAAGGCATGCTTTTGTGTATATATATTTTAAAAGAGCCCATAAATATCTTCCTACTTGGAGGGGAAAATAGTCTCCCTAGTCTCCAGCCTGAATGTCTTATGTGTCACTCTTGTGAGGAAGACACTTATTTTGCAGGCAATTTTGCTTTTGATGTCTGCGACGTTGGCAGCTTGGTTGTGGAAAGTGGCAAATCCCTCAACCTTGATCTAGTGGCATGTTCAAAACAGGAACTGAGCTGTAAACAGTCATTTTCAAATTTCAGATTTTGAGAGAATAATTTATTTTGGGGAGCTGGGATCTAAAATTTGGGGTTTTGGAAGTCAGAATCACACCAGCTCTAAGTACATCCGGCTCTCTATTTTTTGCTAAGGCTAGACTTATGGTGACCCCATGGATTTCCTAATGCAAGGAATACTCAGAGGTGGTTTTGCCATTTCCTTCATCTGAAATATAGCCTATAATACCTGGTACTGGTTGGTGGTGTCCTATCCAAGTACTAACCAGGGTTTTCCCTTCTTATCCTCCAAGATTGGCTGGAATCTGGTGTCTTTGGAGCATTAGGAAGGTTGAGAACCACTGCCCTAGGTCAACAAAAAGGAAAAATATAGGCACAGTAAAGTGCCCACATGAATGGCCACACTTTTGCATCACTAAAATTAAAATAGAGAAATCTGACAGTTCCCACCACACCTTAAAATTAGGACCTTAGCCATTTCCATGCAAAGGGGACCTCTGGAGTTGATTGCTCCCTGACTCCAAAAACTTCAGTTTCTACACACTTGAAAGACATTTTGAAGACGGAATCTCACGGGCAACCAGCAGAAGTACTCTTTTGTCATTTGGTGGTCTCCGTGTATTTAAAATTATTTTAAAATGTGTAAAAATGGGGGAAAGCTAGACTATGAGAGTCAATTCATATATGTACATGTCACCCAAAGGATTGTGGCCATACTTGTAAAGGTGTAAAGATTTCTGAATTACTTAATAGACTAACAAGGCGGAGTGGAAATGGTTGCTTGTTTGCATTCAAAAATGCCAGCAGGTCATTTTGCTTTTGGATTTGTTTCACAGATCAGCCAATAAAGCCAATAAGGCAAGGTTCATTCTCATTTAAGGTGCCGTCATTTTTTTTAAAAAAATACAGTTGATTGTCAAATGGTGTACACCAGAGGAAAACGTAATCTGTAATTTACAAGAAGCAGCATGGCAAGATTAGATTTGATCTCTGCTGTGTTCAGGTAAGCTATGGATATTTATTTTAGGGTAAGTGGCAATGGGTAAATTGCTTTTGTTGTTCCTTTCAGAAGTCATCACCATGTTTGCGAAAGTCCAAGGAGGAAAACCCAGAATGAGTAATTACTGTCACTTATACATATCATGGGTCTGTTGGTAATAAAGAAGAATTTATTTATTTATTTATTTATTTACATCACTTTCATCCCACCTGTGCTGTCACGCGCTGGGCCTGTGAAAAGGTCTGTAGACAGGACATGCTCTGTATGCCCAACAGGACGCCGGGGATGCCTCGGATTAGAAGCCCTATAGATTTCACTAAACAAAGCCTTTAGAAACTTGGAAAGTTTAACAAAGTTCTTTATTATTGCTTAGGTCTTCAATAAATCAAACAAATTCTTCAAGGCTTTGAATCAACTGGTGGCTTTCTTAATCTTGTCCACAAGGGACAGGCAACTATCTTCATGAACTGTTTCTTCTCTATCAGGGAAATCCTTGACCTCCTGGGCAATCTGTCTTAGGCTCTGCTGGCGTGGGCCCCTACACCCGGTCCAAATTGTGTTATGGCTGCCGTGAGTGGTCCTTACCAAACAGAGTCCTTTTGTAGATTTCCAAGAAGAAAGAAGGTCTTCAATTCCCAGCGAAGGCTGGCTGTAAAGCTGTGGGACTGGATTCCCCCAGCAAAAGCTATGCTTCTCTTTAGAGCTGTGGGACTGAATTCCCCCAGCAAAAGCTGTAGTTCTCTGTAGAGCCGTGGAACTAAATTCCCCCAGCAAAAGCTGTAAAAGATGAAACTTTCTACAGGTGGAACTAACTCATGCCCTGTACGAAAGGCTTTTCTGTGTGAACTGAACTAGAGGTCCCCTTTCCCCCTCCTAAACCCAGAAAAAGGGGCGGAACTAAAGAACCTAATGATGATTGATGGGTCATTGGCCCTATAATTGCAAACCAAGGGAAGCCACCTTATTGCAAAATGCATGGAACTTTGAAATACATGCAAACACTCAAAGAAAGAAAAAGAAGCTGGAGCTCCTGGTACAGCCGTACCAGAACACCACCCATTTCAGCTCGAAGGCGACTCTGGGCGGCATACAAATCGGCAACAATTAGATGCCATATAAAAATACATAAATTGGTTAAAAGCAAACAGAAATCACATCATAATGTTAGGGATCCCCAAACTTGGTCCCAGCCTAATGTCTGGTCGCAGGAGGTAAACAGATGACAGCCAGTCTCAGGAGTAAAAACAAAAGCAAGGTTTATTTCGTCATAATTATGATGAGATGGGCCAGCCGTACCAAGCACGCAGGTTGGTACTTTCAAGAGGCTGCCGCGCCCAATGTCTCTCAGACAATTACAAACTACCCCTAGGCTTAAGTCCTTCTTGTAAATCACATCATTTCTTGACAATGAAAAGTACAAGACCCACTTAGCTCTTTCCCCCATATGTGGCAATAGACACTTTGTCAGCTTTTTGCCTTCTGCACAAACCGTCTTGTGAAAGTTGTTGGTTGCACATGTTTCTTAGGTGCTAACCACAAATGTTCCAGACAAGACGGACCCTTAGTGGAAGCTCATTTCTAAATACAGAGGGGGTACATTTTTAACTTTAATGTCTCTAGTTTCATAATTATTGCCCTACCAATAATACATTTAAAAACCATAAAAGCAATAAAAACAAAAACTATAAAACTGTGTTTTCCTGTTCAATACCTCAACCGTTTCCATCATCTTAGCCGTTCCTTGTTCATATTCCAATTTGAGTTTATCTGGTCATGCTGAAATTCCAAACGCTTGCTCAAGAGCCAGGTCTTCACTCTTCTCTAGGTCAGGAGGGAGGGGGCCAATCTAATATCCCTAGGCAGGGAGTTCCACAGCTGAGGGGCCACCACAGAGAAGGCCCTGTCTCTCGCCCCTGCCAGATGCGCCTGTGAGGCAGGTGGGATTGAGAGCAGGGCCTCCTCAGATGATCTCAGCCTCTTAGAGGGTTCATAGATGCGTTTGGATAGATAAGCTGGGCCGCAACTGTTTAAGAAGGCTTTGGTTAGTGCTCTTTCCTATTATATTTGCTAAAGAGGGTGGTCTCTCCCCCATCCCCTTTTCTCCAAGATGATTCTTCTTTGCTTTCCATGAAATCAAAGGAAGAGCTGTCAAAATATTGGCTAGACAACAGCTTTACAAATTAATCCCATTGCTTGATGCTGGCAAACAAAGGTTGAAATTTGTAATTGGTGCTTTGAATGGTAATTAACTTCTTAGGATGATGCTGGCAGGTGTGAAGGGTCATTAGGACCGTCCGGAGTAAAATACACCTCTGAGTTTTATCTCTTGAGTTTTCATGCTGCCAGCTGCCAATGTGATTGGTTAAAGAGTTTTGTGCAGAGGCATTGTGGGGTTGCAGGAAAGGACAGAAAGAGGGTTCGGAAAGGAGGGGAGGAAGGGGAGCAGCACAATATCCCCTTCTCTTGGATTGATGTGTTTATTACTTTTTGTGACAGACGTTCCCAAGGCAGATGTTCAATATAGAAACAAGCTGCTACAGAACGGAGCAAAGAGAGAGGGGTGGTGTCGATGCCGGAAATTGGGAAAGTTATCATAAGTATGGAGTTGTTATTGAAAATGTTGCTCCGAGCATTTGTAGCTGTTGTGTTATATGCTCTTCCGCAGACAGTAATCTAACAGGGAATTATTGAAAGCCAACTGCCAATATCTTTAAATTGCACTGTGTGTTCGGGAGCTGCTACTCAAACAGGCTAGGCTAATGCCTTGCGGGGTGTATGTGTATGTGTGGACCCAAATCAAATGTGTTTTCAGCTGCACGGAGAAGGAAGTGATCAAAGATGCAAAGAAGGGCTGGACATTTGTACTTTTTCAAAAGTTGTCTAGACCAGTGTTGCCCAGAGTGGGGGTCTGTGGACTATTGTTGTCCTCAAGCCATCTGCTACCAATCCCTGGGGAGTTTACAAGAAGAAAGAATCAATTATAACCAATGGGCATGAATAGGACACTGGTCTCTGGCATATTGCGAGGGAATAATTGTCCCTCCATATTAGTTAGCTGTCCCACTTCTCAGATGGTTAGCTACCTACCTACTTACTTACTTAGGCGATCCCTCGTTGTCTGAGTAGGATTGTCTTCCAAGATCGGTGTACTGGCGGTGGGTCCGTAGGTGACTGTGGAGCCCTATTCTTGATCTGCATGTTCTCCTGCAGTGAGGGCATTGGTTTCCAAGGTTTTGTTTTTGTTTGTCGTGTCAGTAGAGGGCGGCCCTAGGTAATTTTCAACGTTAAGCAAACAGTATTTTGCCCCCCCCCCAACCAATCATTGATATATATTTTCTGTTCGTCGTGGGAGTTCTGGGTGCCATATTTGGTTCAATTCCATCATTGGTGGAGTTCAGAATGCTCTTTGATTGTAGGTGAACTATACATCCCAGTAACTACAACTCGCATATGTCAAGGTCTATTTTCCCCCAAGAGCGCCTCAAGAGCACCCCTGGGCAAAATCAACTATACTGCAAATGCTTACTTTGCGTAATGGGTTGAGCCGCCCCTGTGTGTCAGCAGCGACTTGAGAAACTGCAAGTCGCATCTGGTGTGAGAGAATTGGCCGTCTGCAAGGACACCAGGTTTTTTTTAATGTTTTTATCATCCTTGTGGGAGGCTTCTCTCTTGTGCCCGCATGAGGAGCAGGAGCTGATAGAGGGAGCTCATCCGCACTCTCCCCGGATTTGAACCTGCAACCTGTCGGTCTTCAGTCCTGCCGGCATAGGAGTTTCCAGGTGGAAGGCGGTGACGGTCGGGGTTGGCTTGATGCTCCTTCCTCTTGGCACGTTTCTCTCTTTCGCCCTCCATTCATGCGTCTTCAAATTCTACAGCACTGCTGGTCACAGCTGACCTCCAGCTGGAGCGCTCAAGGGCCAGGGCTTCCCAGTTCTCAGTGACTATGCCAGAATTCTTAAGGTTGACTTTGAGCCCATCTTAAAATCTCTTTTCCTGCCCTCCAACATTCCGTTTTCCATTCTTGTTTGGAGTAGAGCAACTGCTTTGGAAAACGGTGGTCGGGCATTTGGACAACGTGGCAGGTCCGGTGGAGTTGATGGCAGAGGACCATCACTTCAATGCTGGTCAAATGTCAGCATGCTGGAAGAAGCAAAGACCACCAGCATTGAAGTTTAGTTAGTAATACTACCGAGACAGCACATTCTCATACAAGGCTGGTAAAGTGCAAGCTTTAGTCACATCTTGCTTGGATTACTGCAATGCTCTCTATGTGGGGCTGCCTTTGAAGATAGTACAGAACCTTCAACTGGCTCAGAGATTGGCAGCCAGATTGCTAACAGGAGCTCTGTACAGGGAGAGATCCACTCCCATGTTGCAGTAGCTCCACTGGCTGCCTGTCTGCTTCTGGGCTAAACACAAAGTACTAATCATTACCTTTAAAGCCATAAATGGCTCAGGTCCAGACTATTTTGACTGATCATGTCACCTTTTACAAACCAACCCAGGCGCTATGGTCATAGGAGAAGGTCCTGTTCTCTTGTTTCCACCCCCATCTCAAGTATGGCTGGTGCGAACAAGAGAGAGGGCCTTCTCTGTAGTTGCTCCCTACCTCTGGATCTCCCTCCCTAAAGAAACAAAGCGGGCCCCTTCCCTCCACTCCTTCAAAAAACAACTGAAGACCTACTTTTGCTCACTATCATATGGAGAAGAGGAGGATTAGATGGTTGAGAAATCACTGCCAGGCCTCTGGTTGAGAACTATTTGTATTTGGGCTTTCCTGGTCCTCACCAGCCTGATGACCTGATTTGACTATATAACCAACCCACACTGTCTTGTGAACCCTTGCTGGCTGTTGAAAATTAATGTGGATGTTTTGTTTAGTGTTTATGTTATTATATAATTTTGTCTGACTATGTGTAGTTTAATTTATTGGTGTTCGGTTTAATTTACTGATGCTAATTTGTTTGTTAAGTTTTAATGTTATTTTCATATGTGGGGTTTTTCTGAGATTTTGTGTCAGTGTTTTATGCAAGCATTGGATGTTTGCCATTGTATGTTGGAATCCGCCCTGAGTACCCTTGGGGAGATAGGGTAGAATAGAAATAAATTATTATTATTATTATTATTATTATTATTATTATTATTACTTGAAACACAATAAGATGAGTCCACAGCAAACAACAAAGATCACTCAGCTGGCTGTTGTACTGGATCACACATCGGACATTTCCCAAGTGTCTTGGACTGTGTGATGTATTGGCGAATAATGCGTGCAGGTCCCAGTAGGGTAATTTCGTCATTGCCGATTGTGTTTAAGTGCAGACCAAGGTCTTTAGGCACTGCACCCAGTGTGCCGATCACCACTGGGACCACCTTGACTGGTTTGTGCCAGAGTCTTTGCAGTTCGATCTTTAAATCCTCATATCGTATCAGCTTTTCCAGTTGCTTCTCTTCAATCCTGCTGTCACCTGGGATTGAAATATCAACAATCCATACTTTGTTTTTAACATGATCGTGAGGTCAGGAGTATTATTATCATTATTCAGGCAGGATAAGAGTGCATTGACTTGGGCTTACAACATGGCACCATAGCTGTCCTGTAGTTGGATGGTGTCATGATTCTTACCGAATAGGCCAGAATAGAAGCCTGGGAAGACAGTAGGGCAAACCTCCATTTTGAGAGGGTCTGCCAGTAAAGCAGCCATCTTGAGGGAGAATAGATAGAAGATGGGAGGAGTTGGAGGTCTCCTTGGATTGGCTAGAGCTGAGGAGGAGGAGCCAAGTCTTGGGAGGGAAAAGATTTCAGCTTCTGAGAGAGAAGAGATTTGGGAACTGGAGGTAGAAGAAGTGGGTTTTGAGACTGGGTATTTCTGAGAAAGAGAGTGTGTATGTCAGGCAGGGCTGATTAGTTGACAAGAAAGGTCAGGCAGCCTCCTGATTACTTGTGTGAGATAACACAAGGGATTTGCTCTTTAGTTTGAGTAAGTTAGCTGTAAGGACTCTGGGGAGAGTTGTCTAATTACTCAGAAGACAGCCTGGGATAGGTTAGTCAAGATCTCATTGCTATTTTGCTGAAGTAGAGTGAGGGATTTTGTTTGTAACCAGTAGCTATATCTGTGAGATTAGCTCTGTTTGTAACCAAGTCAAGAAACTCTTTTCTAAGCAACCATTAAGATATTGTGCTATAGTAACAAGTCAAGCATTTGTGCCTCTCAAAAGAAGAAGTCAGTTGTCTGTTTTTATTAATAAACCTTTTTTCTGTTTGACTTTTAAGAAGTCTCTATCGTTACTCAATCTATCAGTAATCCTTAGTGATAATTCTAGCCTCTTTAACATCCTAATACCACAGAAAGGTTACTTATCCAAACAGTCATTTTGGGAGCTAAGGGGAGAGCTGTGTTGGAAGAAAAGAGAAAAGTTTACCCCAGAAACTCATTTTAAAAATCCTAAGACATCTTGGGTTGGTGGCAGCATTAAACCAAAAGAAGACTGAAGCAGTGTTCACCCTACCATTACATATAATATATAACACATCACTACCATAATATAGATCAGCTGGGGCTTGATTCCGCCATACTATTGTCCAGTAGTGTGTTATCACATATAATCCTTCACAGTGGTGTTCGGCTGTGGGATATATTATAGTATATCGCTTGATCCCTTATATTGTTGTCCAGCGGCGTGATATATTGATATTTGGTGTTAGATTATAAGAGAAATTCCTGCTTTCGTTATAGATGGTCTCTTTTCACTAATCTCAAAAATATCTCAAAAATGCTCATTTGGACAGGCGCCTGTTTTCAGGAGAGGCGCTCAAAAACAAAAACGGAACCTTACAAATGAAACAAACAGAAATGGATAACGATTCTATACAAATGCACAGAACTAATAGGAACTGTCCCTGCAAAATCAGGACAATTGGACGGAATGCAATTAATATTGCCTATGGCAGGCCAGAGCAGTAATCTTCTCCTATCTAAAGACCTGTCTTGCTGACAAGTCAACTGCTGAGCAGTCAGCTGTGAGCCAATGTTTGACAACACATTAAGGTACCAGAAGTAGCCTGGGACTATTGTAATGCTATGCTTTCTTTCTCCAAAGCTTAGTCTGGAATTGGACTCTGGTCCCTTTGGCTCCTAGCTAAATATTAAGGACTTCTTAGCCTTACCTATACAAACACAGGGATCTTGCAACCTTTCCGGCTGGAAGAAAGCCCAGACATTTCAAAATATTATTTCTTCTCTACTGCAAGAGTTGGAAATATTGTTTGGAGCGATCAACTTTGCCACAGCGGGTCAGGGCCGATGTTCTTTTTTTTAAAATACAGCTTTTTAATATAAGCAATATTCTCTCCAGCCCCCTGACTCATAAGGCAGCTGGTTTCCTTTCAAGATGTAAATTGAAGCCGTGTCACGAGGGGTCATTAATGGACTTAGCAGTGTCAATATGGGGACCACCAAGTCCCACCTGTTTAATATTAAAAATGGAGTCAATAAGAGCAAGCTCCTTCACAGACAAATCCCCCTCCTTTTCTTTAGGACTTGGGAGGCATGTTTAAGACTAGAAGATGAGACTGAGCTGGTGACAAAGGAGCGATTCTATACGCCCCCAGGAACTCTAGGATTTCTGTAGCTGAAGATTGAAAAATGACAACTCCCAACAAGCAGCAATAGTTCTGATGTTGGGTCATTATCAATGTTTTCAGTAGCACAGGCACGAGGTTCCTCTGTCCTTAAATTAAGAGCACAAAAATTCCAAAGACAGAAAGAGGGTTGAGATCATCCCATCAGGATCCCAAAACATTATGAAGCCAAGTCCATACTGTTTCTTTCACCCCAGTAGCCAAACTTGCTTTAGGATACCTAGAATGCTTGAAACCAGAAGTGTCCTGGATTATAACAATAATTTAGGTACATGAAACAAAGGTTGGGTCCATTGAGGGCCGGGCTTTAGCACAGCAGGTTAACTGCCAACTTAATTAAACCTTGCCAACTGAAAGGAGCCCAGCTTCTGCCTACTTAGCAGTTCAAAAACAGCAATGTGAGTAGATAAATAGGTACCACTTTACAGCGGGGTGGTATTTAAGGCTTCCATAAGGAAATGCTGGGCAATTCAATCAAGGAGGAAGCTTATGAACAAAGTGTTGGGAATCAGCCTGTGTTTGTGTTTCATGATGATCAGGATCATGATGCTCTTGATGTGGGACATGATGAGGGAAATGATGGTGCTGAGGCTGAGGTGCAAGATGGAGATGATTTGGTCAATGATTTTCATGCAGACAAGGACAGAGAGGCCCCAGTGCAAAGGGCAGTTTCTCATGAGAATATTCCTGCTGGGCTTAAGGACAATGGTTTACTCCCTCTTTCTGTGAGCTCTCAAGATTTGAGTTTGGAAAACAATCTGACACTTGGAAATTTTAATGAGCCACCAGAAAGGGAGTTGAAAAATAGGTGTCTAGAGTTCAGCCAGGATCGACAACAAACTCAATGTTTACGTCGCTCCAAAAGGCTTCATCAGATAAGAGGCAAGAGTGGGGGGAAACGAAACCAATTTTTGGGCTTTGGGATATAAAGTTTGCTTCAAGGGAAAGCCTGTTAGATCAGGCATCATTGGGAAATCATGTTCATGTGCCTGTTCAAGGGGTCTTGTTCTTATAGAGATTTTTAGCATTTTGCTGTGATCTAGCACCTTCTGGATTATATTTGCAACCTGTTGATTCCTGTCTGTATAAATACTGCCTTGGATTGTTTTTATATCTTTTGTGGACATTGCTTTGAATTACTGCATTTTACTGATCTTTTTCATTTTGAAATTTGCCTATTTTTACAAGCATTTCTTTCTACTGGCTATTTTACGCAGCTTCAATAAAAAGGATTGGTTTTTCACTCAATGTGTGGTGTGTTTTAAAGTCAGAGGGTATCGTTTCTGTCCTGGAGTGCAACACAAAGCTCTTTGGCAGGGAAGATGGAGCAACAGCACCATGGCCAGATCCAAGCACAGCCTCCAAGATGCCAAAGATGGGGAAAAGCCTATATATCTCTATCTGTGGACAGTTGCCTGTCTTGTCATTGTATAATGGCACTGAATGTTTGCTGTATATGTGTTCTGTGATCTGCTCTGAGTCCCCTTCAGGGTAAGAAGGGCAGAATATAAATCTACATAATTAAAAATGTAATGTTAGTTTGTGGGATTAATATAACTCAAAAATCACTGGACGAATGGACACCAAATTTGGACACAATACACCTATCAGGCCAAAGAGTGACCATCACTCATAAAAACACTGAAAAACACAGCAGAAGAGACTTAAAAAGCCAAAATAGTTCCTTCACAGTTCCTACATATTCCATAGTATGGAAAAATTCTTAATAAAAACTAGGCATGGGTAGAGCCATGTCGGATTACTTGTTACTTGTAATAATTTCATTAAAGTTACCTTTTTGAAGCAATTTTGAAGCATTTAAAAAAACCCAGAAGTCCCTTTGCCCTTCCAAAGCTTTCTCCGCCATTTTTGTTCCGACTCAGGAAGTGAGTCGGAAATGATTCGGCATATTTTCAGCCCTCTAGCCTGCTGGGAGGCTGAGAGGTTCCTTGCCTCTCCTCGCAGCTAATCAGGGGAGAAGTATTGAGGAGGGGAGGGTTTTGGCCACCATTGCTGTATATAAAGGGGAGCACGTGGCTCAGAGGGTCATTCGCAGCCAGGAAGGGAAAGGAGAAGGGAGAAGGGGGAAAGGGGAAAGGAGAAAGGGAAAGGGAAAGAGAAAGAGAAAGAGAAATTTATTTATTTATTTATTTCGCGTATTTCTACCCCGCCCTTTTCAACCTCTGAAGGGGGACTCAGGGCGGCTTACAAAAGGCACAATTCAATGCCTACACAATAGTACAAATAAACATATATAAACAGCAATTAAAACAGTTATAAACAGTTAAAACAATCAGTTATATATCACAATCAATAAAGCCAATCTCATGCTCAATGTTCGCCAGCTCAGAATCCATAAATTTATTCCACATTGTCAATTCCTATCAGTTCTAGTCATCATTGTCCTTTATCTGTCTGCCAGGTTACCCAAACGCCTGGTCACAAATCCATGTTTTTAATTTCCTTCTAAAGCAATGGTTCTCAACCTGGGGTCCCCAGATGTTTTTGGCCTTCAACTCCCAGAAATCCTAACAGCTGGTAAACTGGCTGGGATTTCTGGGAGTTGTAGGCCAAAACACCTGGGGACCCACAGGTTGAGAACCACTGTTCTAAAGGAAAGGAGGGATGTTGATGACCTAATTTCCCCAAGGAGTGAATTCCACAGGTGAGGGGCCACCACCGAGAAGGCCTTGCTCCTCGTCCCCGCCAATCTCACTTGTGATAGAGGTGGGGCCGAGAGCAGGGCCTCCCCAGAAGATCTTAAACTCCGAGGCGGGATGTAGAAAGAGAAAGAGAAAGAGAAAGAGAAAGAGAAAGAAAGAAAGAAAGAAAGAAAGAAAGAAAGAAAGAAAGAAAGAAAGAAAGAAAGAAAAAAAGACCAAGGGAAGGGAGGTTGGAAGAAGAGCACGGCGGGCAAGCAAGCAGAAAAGAAGAAGGGCTGGGAAGAAGGGCTGTTGCCTGCTTGTTTCTTTTTTTTTCTTTGTTTCTTTGCTGTGAGTTGCTGAAGAAGACACTAGAAATCCCATACTTTCTTTCCTGCCTAGTGCCTAATATACTTACTTCCCTAACTGGGGAAATCAGCTCAAAAGCTCCATAAACTGCTCAGGGCTGGTTCTTTTTTTCTTTGTTTCTTTGCTGTGAGTTGCCTAACAAGACACTAGAAATCCCATAATTTCCTTCCTGTTTTTCACGTATTGCGCAATCGCGTCCACCATTAAAAAAAAAATTCGGAAATTTCGGAAATTTCGGAAAGTTCCGAGTTTTTTTCGGAAAAATTCGGAATTTAATTCTGAATCTAACCACCAGCGCCCCCTACATTCGAAACGAGTTTTGAACCATATAATGATATAATCCTTACATATCACCTGTCACATCAGCACTTTTAACCTTGTACCCATTACTCTGGCCCGGCCCAGTTTTATAGTGTTTTGTTGTATTGTTTATTGTTTGTTGTTTAATATGCTTTAACTGTTTTTAATTTGCTTTAGGTGTTGTACTGTTATGTTGTGTTTTGAGGCCTTGGCCTTTGTAAGCCGCATCGAGTCCTTGGGGAGATGCTAGTGGGGTACAAATAAAGATAATAATAATAATAATAATAATAATAATAATAACCTTTTTTTTGGATCAACCAAGTCTAATAGAAACCAATTACAAATGTGTAACTCTATCTGACATATTCTACTTCTGTGAAATGTTCCCAATATTTTTGGAGATTGCTAGGAGTTGTAGTCCAAATCCTAACTCTTCCAAGCTTCAGGCCTGTGTATCTTTGTAGGTCAATCAATAAATAATAATCATTCGAGTTGTTCTACAGCTTTAGGGAAATATCTTTTTACAAGGGCTTCTCTCTTTCTCCCTCTCTTTTACTCTTGGGGATTAATACGGAGCCCCAACGAAGGATGAGTGAGAGGTTTCTAATATTGCTCACCTGCCTAACCCAGTCAACAGGAGCTTGCAATTTCAATACTCGCACCCTGGAGCCCAGACCTGACAATCCAATTTAGAAGCATCACTAAATAACTTAATCAATGCTCCTAAATTAGCAGAGAGGCGAGCTTTGACACCATGTTCCTTCTCTTTATGGTTATCATTTTTAATAAACTTTGAAATGCTTTTACAGGTGCGGGAGGGAAGGGGTGCTTCGTGGAAATGGTTTTCATAATCGGCGATATTTCACATTAGGATGTGACGGCCCTTGAGTCCCCCCTGAAGTGATTCTCCACCGGGGTGTCAGAAATGCCGGCAATCTTTTGATTGACATTCCCCAAATAGCTTTCTATATTGGCCTGAGAGTAATTGAGATGTCAAATAACTTCAAGCCTGGCTCATTGATTCCATAAGGGACGCTGAATAAATATTTTTGAATATTTGGAAAAGTGTAGAGGTGTGTGTGTGTGTGTGTGTGTAGATACAGATCAGAAGAAGGAAAGATTAATTTCTTTTTTTCCTGGAAAAACAGGCTTGTTAGAGAAGATCTAAACTGGATCATGCAGTCAACTCTATGGTGTTAAGTTGGGTTGGGTTGAATATATAGAAAATGGCATCTACTGAGAGACAACAAAGAATGGACGACTGGAAAGTTGTCAGTTTGAATGGGAATCAAAGCATGACATATACGTTTACTAGGGAAGTGCCCCTTTGTGGGATGACAGACATTGAGTCCTGGAATGTATTGATAGAGACTCTATGGAGGAATATAACTAATCAATTGAAAATAAGGATATGCAGAATTTTGTTTGGTGATTTGGGTTTCTAATTTTCTTTCTCAGCCAATCAGAGGTCTAGTTGATGGTGTCCATTCTCTCCCCCTCTTGCGGTGCTGGTTGGGAATTCAATTCCCAGAACCCACTCTTGTGGGTTTTTTAAAAATGTTATGGTAAAAAAAAATTAAAAATTTCCCAGAAATCAGTGGATTGGTAAAATGTTCTGAAATATTGCAGGCTTACAGTCATAAATATGGCCTACAAGCAAGGCAAGTTTAATTCAGATAGGTCTAAAAATGACAGAGAAATGAGCCTCTGAAGTTAGTTCAATTGGCCCTCGTTGGCACCAATGAACTAAATCTTACTGGAACAAAAACGATACCCCCTCCTGATTTTGGGAATTTCCCAGAAAACAGATTTGGAGGGAGAAGCCAAAAATGGAACCAAAATTGGTACAGTTTCTGGGCATTGTGCACACCCCTAACTGAGAAACAAGATCCAGAAAAAATGAGATAAAGGAGAAGTAGGAAGCTATATGTTGGGAATCAGCCTGTGTTTGTGTTCCAAGATTATGCTGCTTCTGATGTGGGAAATGATGGGGCCGAGCAAGATGGAGACGGTTTGGTCAATGATTTTCATACAGATAATGACAGAGAGGCCCCAGTGCAAAGGGCAGATTCTCATGAAAATATTCCTGCTGGGCCTAGGGTTGATGGTTTACTCCCTCTTTCTGTGAGCTCTCAAGATTTGGGTTTGGAAAACAATCTGATGCCTGGAAATTTGAATGAGCAGCCAGATAGGGAGTTGAAGAATAAGCGGCTGGAGATCAGCCAGGATCGACAACAAAACCAGAGTTTACATCATTCTGAAAGGCTTTGTCTGATAAGGGGCAAGTGTGGGGGAAAGCGAAACCATTTTCTGGGATTTGGGATATAAGGTTTGCTTCAAGGGAAAACCTGTTAGATCAGGCATCATTTGGAAATCAAGTTCTTGTGCCAAGGATATCCTGTTCAAGGGGTCATGTTCCTGTGAAGATTTCTAGCCTTTTGGATTGTCTTTGGATCCTGTTGATTTCTGTCTGGATAAGCACTGTCTTGGATAACTTTTATATCTTGTGTGGACATTGATTTGTGTTGCTGCATTTTATTGACTTATTACTTTTTGGAACCTTCTTATTTTCCTTAGAAGCATTTATTTCTACTGGCTATTTTACTAAGCTTCAATAAAAGAGGATTTGTTTCTTCGCTCATCGTGTTGTGTGTTTTAAAGTCAGAGAGTTTCTTCCTGACCTGGAGTGCAACAGTATATCTGAATTATCTATCTCATCTCGATCTCTAGCCCTAGCCCTAGCCCTAGAGCTAAATCTAGCTAGCTCTAGATTTAGCTCTAACTCCAACTCTATCTCCAGCTCCAGCTCCAGTTCTATCTCTGTCTCTCTCTGTCTCTCTCTGTGTCTCTCTCTCTCTCATTATCGCTCTCGCCCTAGCCCTAGCTTTAGCTCTAGCTAGCTCTAGTTCTAGATTTAGCTCTAGCTCTAGCTTCAGCTCTAGCCCCAGCTCCAGCTCCAGCTGTAGCTCTATTGCTATATCTCAATTTACACACATAGACAGTAAACCCTGGTATCGATGGGACTAGCATCCATGGTTTCACTCATCTACACAAAGTCTGAGAACTAATTCCCTACAAATATGACTGTTGTATTCTGTGTGTGTTTGTATCCATATCCAAAAGTAGCCAAAGCCAAAAGGATTTGCGTATGTTAGGAAGAATGGAATGTCAGGGAAACTGTACATACACGATTGCAAGTGAAAACATCTAAAACATCTGTATCTTAGGGTGCATCTACATTATAGAATTGATGCAGTTTGGCACCTCTGCCATGGCTCAGTGTGATGGAATCATGAGAGTTGTACGTTTAGCCAGTCTTTTGTTTTCCATGCTCAAGGGCGCTGGTGCCTCAACAATTACCACTCCCAAGATTCCATAGCATTGAACTGTGCTTAAGTGGTATTAAACTGCATTAATGTTACAGTGAAGATGCACCCCAAGGCAGAGCTACCAAGAAACTAAACAGGGGAGAATCTGGATTCCTTGTACAGATTTAACCAACCAGCTAATACTTTCCCTGCAGGATTCTACTGCTTCAGAGTTTGTTTAATTGAGCATCCACAGGTTAGGTTGACCTTTGGTAAGCATCTCCAGGCTTGTTTTCGACTGCTTTTAGCATCTTTGCTGTTTTTGTCTCGGTTTCCTTTAAATAGAAGAGGATAGGAGGGCTGTTACTGTTTTTCCTTCTTCACACCCGGCTTTTAGCAGGCATCCCATATTCAAAGTTCAGATTGAACGGTTTCTCACTTCAGCAATGGAGATGTTTGCCAGGCCACTTCTCTCCCTCTCCCTCTTCACTTTGCTTTCAGAAGAAAAGCATTCATGGTTGAAATTGCATCGAGAGAGCAGAGCAATTGACTCTTCTCGTAAACAATGCAAAAGCTCATCATACTGGACCAAGGCAAATGTGCCAGTCGACGTGTTCTGCATTGGTATCAGAAACAAATCTGGAAGGCTGACAGTACTGTTTGCAAGCAGAAGTAGGTATGTAGGACTGGCCCCTAAGAACCATGAGTAGCGGGTGAGGGAGAGCCCTTCCATAAAGGAACAATAGCGAATGACACTTCAAACTGTACTAAACTGCATTGATTCTCTGTTGTTCATACATCCCAAGATATGCCATTGGTTTTGTTCACAAATGAAGTGGAAGAAACATGGAATGAAAAATAGGAAAAACTCAACAAAGAGTTGCTGTGAGTTTTCCAGGTAGTGTGTTCCAGAAGCATTCTCTCCTGACATTTTGCCTGTATCTATGGCAGGCATCCTCAGAGGTTGTGAAGTCTGTTGAAAACTAGGCAAGTGAATGTGGAATGTCCACATTCTGTGGAATGTCCAGGGTGGGAGAAAGAACTTTTGTCTTGTCCAGGCAGTAAGCAACCAGACCTTGAATCTGCAAGGTCATTCAATGCAAATCAAGGTAGCCAATTGCAACATTCACACCTGCCTCAAACAGACAAGAGTTCTTTCTCCCACCCTGGACATTCCATACTAGGCAAGGGAGGTTTATATATCTGTGGAATGTCCAGGGTAGGAGAAAAAACTTGTCCAGGCAGTGAGCAGCCAGACAAGATTTATTTATTTACTTACCATATTTATATACCGCCTTTCTCAGCCTGAAGGCAACTTAAGGCGGTTTACAGTCGGCAGTCAATACCCCCAACAACATAAAATATAATATAAAAACATTAACATATAATATAGACCATATAAAAACAGTAAAAACAATAAAACACAACTCTTCAGAATCTCATTACTAAAATCATTTTCCCGTCGCATCATGCAATCGTTCTGTGGATCTAAATTAGTCTGTTGCAAATGCTTGCTCAAAAAGCCAGGTTTTAAATCTCTTTTTTGAAATGTTAGGAGGGAGAGGGCCGATATGATATCCTTAGGGAGGGCGGTCCATAGCTGAGGGGTCACCACTGAGAAGGGCTTGTCTCTCGTTCCCACCAAGAGCAGGGCCTCCCCAGACAATCTTAAGCTCCTAGCTGGTTCATAGGGAGAGATACGTTCGGACAGGTAAGCTGGGCCAGAACTATTTGGGGCTTTAAAGGCTAGAGCAAGAGTTCTTTCTCCCACCCTGGACATTCCACAGATATATAAACCCCACTTGCCTAGTTTCCAACAGACCTTACAACCTACTCACAAGCCAAAGTTACAGAATGGGGGACGCGTGGCTCGAGAGCAATACATGTGAAAAAGATCTTGGGGTCCTTGTGGACAACAAGTTAAACATGAGCCAACAATGTGATGCGGTGGCAAAAAAAAAAAGCCAATGGGACTTTGGCCTGCATCAATAGGAGCATAGTGTCTAGATCCAGGGAAGTCATTGTTCTGTTGTGCGCTGGGCCCGTAACAGCTGTCTTTTCTATAGGACGTATACTTTAAGCCCAGCGGGAAGCCAAGGCGCTTCAAAGAAAGGTTCTCAGGGATTTTTCTGAAGTGATGGTCTTTAGAGTCTTTAATGATACAACAAAGTCTTTATTGTGGAACAAACAACAAATCTTCAATGGTTCAAACAACACTTCAAGGCTTTCTTAGTCTAGTCCTCAATGGACTGGTACCTGACTTTAATTAACTGTACTTTCTCTGTAGGAAAAAAACCCCCTATTTAACCTCTCCCAGGATATTTACTATCTATGCCTCATCAGTGTGGGTCCTACTACCAATCCCAAATGCATCTGGGTATTGAGTAGACCTACCAGCCGAAGCTTGTAGATATTTCAGATGGAGTTCCATGGATCTGTAGTGCTGTCCTCCCTCTGAGAATTCTTTGAAAGCTTCAGGGCTGTTTTCCCTCTGATTGCTGTGAGGCTGTGAGGCTGTGAGCTCTCAACCAGAGCCTTGGGACCTTTTCCCTGGAATTTCTGTTTCTGTTTCCCCGGATGTTCTGGAGAAAAGAAGCTTTTCTACGGGACGAGCTGGTCTATGTCCTATAGTTAGCTTCCTTATGAGAGACTGCCCAAAAATGGCTCCTTTTCCTCCCAGAGCCCTGAACAAGGGGCCGAACCAAAGCTTAAGTATGATGGACAGGAGGCCTGCCCAATGACTGCAAACAGATAGCAGAAAGAAAATAAAGTTGGAGCTCCTGGTACAACCGTACCAGCACAGTCATCCTCCCCATGCTCTATTCTGACTTGGTCAGACCACACCTGGATTCACACTGTGTCCAGTTCTGGGCAATGCAATTCAAGGGAGATCTTGACTGGCTGGAATGTGTCCAGAGGAGGGCGACTAACAAGATCAAGGGTCTGGAGAACAAGTCCTATGAGGAGCAGCTTAAAGAGCTGGGCATGTTTAGCCTGAAGACGAGAAGGCTGAGAGGAGACATGATAGCCATGTATAAATATGTTAGAGGAAGTCATAGGGAGGAGGGAGCAAGCTTGTTTTCTGCTTCCCTGGAGACTAGGACACAGAACAACGGCTTCAAACTACAAGAAAGGAGATTCCATCTGAACATGAGGAAGAACTTCCTGACTGTGAGAGCTGTTCAGCAGTCGAACTCTCTGCCCCGGAGTGTGGTGGAGGCTCCTTCATTGGAAGCTTTCAAACAGAGGTTGAATGTTCATCTATTGGGGGTGCTTTGAATGCAATTTTCCTGCTTCTTGGCAGAATGGGGTTGAACTGGATGGCCCATGAAGTCTCTTCCAACTCTATGATTCTAACCTCTGAGGATGCCTGCCATAGATGCAGGTGAAACGTCAGGAGATAATGCTTCTGGAACATGCCCATACAGCCCGGAAAACCCACAGCAACCCAGTGATTCCAGCCATGGAAGCCTTTGACAAGAGAGTGAACAAAGATTGCCATCGTCCCTAGTGTTATAATTTCAAGCAGAGACAACTCTGCAAGCACTGCGTTTGAATTGCTTACACCTAATAGAGATAACATAAATGGAATTATGCAATGCATTCAGAGGAGAGAGTTCCATGGGTGCTGGGGATCACTTACTAGTCTAGCCCCGCGACGGAGATGTATTCAGTGAATATGATTGTCATGCAAAGCACTGCTGAATTACTATTCCCTTCGATTAACTTTCAGTGACCATGTCCAGAGGCAGCTCTGTTAATGGCTTTCTGTCAATACTGTAAAAATGCTAACCTGCCTTTACATCTAATCAATGTTAAAATGGCTCTTTACATAAATGGTCTATCCCCTTTCTTCATTAAAAGGGGGGAAAAAGCAATCAGATTGGATTGAACTGAACAAGCAGCTGTAGTTGTAAAAAAAAAACAGATACAGAGAAAGAACTGAAATACAATAATTAATTTTGAGACGGTGCATTTTGAGGTGGCCGTCCTTGAGTATTTTCTTCATCGCCATTTTTTTCCCAGAAAAAAAAGAGAGAGAGAGAGCATTGACAATCAATGTTTCACTTTCCTATCATCCGTCTTCATAGAGTAATAAATTAAGTGGGAAATATTGATAGTTTGGACGGAGCTTTTAAAAATTTGCATACTAATGACTGCTGCCTTGTGGCTTTCAGATTTTTGTTGCTGTTTACTGTTAGTGACTCAACGGGGCTCTTGGTCATTCGGGAACCATATTCTCCCTTTTATAGGGGAAGTGGTGCCAATTTTTTTCCATTAAACATTCCACGTGAGCTCTTTAGTTGTCTGGTCTTTTCCTTTTTAAAAAGTGGGAGGCAAATTGTAGTCATTCAATAGGAAGTATTTTCTGTCTAGAAAAGGAAAGTGGGTGTCTTATTATATAACCTTAAACTGCTTGCATGCTGATGATCGTGCCATTACTGCCCAAGCAGGGAGCTTTGAGATGGTTGAACAGAAGCTTTCCGAAGCTCTAGGTGCTCTTACTGCCTATTACAGGGAAAACCAGCTGATCCCTAACCCATCTAAAACACAGACATGTGCCTTTCACCTTAAGAACAGACAAGCATCCCAAGCTCTGAGGATCACCTGGGAAGGAATCCCACTGGAGCATTGCAGCGCACCCAAATACCTGGAAGTTACCCTGGACCATGCTCTGACCTACAAGAAGCATTGCCTGAATATCAAGCAAAAATTGGGCACTAGAAATAATATACAAAAACTGACTGGCACAACCTGGGGATCACAACCAGACACAGTGAAGACATCTGCCCTTGCGCTGTGCTACTCTGCTGCTGAGTATGCATGCCCAGTGTGGAACACATCTCACCACGCTAAAACAGTGGATGTGGCTCTTAATGAGAAAGGCACCATTCAAACTCTCCTGACATACATTTGCTTCCTTTACTGAGTTGGAGGGGATCCTCAAGACACATCCATCCATTTATTCCTATTTGCAGATGCAATCAATCATTTTATTTTATCATTAATTACTGACATAAAGGGCTGGCTGTAGCTGGCTACCCCAGTGCCTTGTTCATAGCAATCAGGCCAAAGTGAAATGATTGGTTTTTAAGCAGTTTATGTTCTCTTGGCTTTGCAAAAATTGCTTATTTTGCTGCCTTCTTTAGACACCTTTGTAGATTCAATCAGTTTATTTTATACAGAAGATTGCTACAGACAGCTTTAGAGGTCCTTCAGCCATTTAGACGAAGACTGCTACAGACAGCTTTAGGGGTCCTTCAGCCATTTTGGCTAATGAGCAGCAAGCCAGTGTGGGAAATGTAGTTTAACAGCAGGGCCTTTTGCAATCTCTACCATTGAGGGCCTGGCCTTCACAAACTACAACAGTGGCTGTGTTGCAACCCAGGACAGGAAATTGGACCCTCAGACATCAATTCACCACACTTGACTTCAGGAAAAACAATCCTTTTTTATTGAAGAAAGATGAGAACAAAAATAGAGGAAATATGCAAGGTAAAAAGCCACAGTAAAAATCAGCAACAAGAAATGTCCATGAACAAGATAAAAAACCCACAGTAACACTGCTAAATCCTGGAACCTGTTAGCAATCTACTAACCGTACTTGAAGCAACTAGGTAGCCTCTTAGGAATAAGGCCACTGGAATCAGGAGACCTGCCAAGGATGATGCCTGAATCTGGAACGATGCCTGGTCTGAAGATACATCCAGGCGCAAGGTACAAAGCCGAGAAATCTATTACGTGACACGCCTGCAGGCTTTGTTTGCATTTCTCTCAGTCTAGCTGACCTTCGTAAACTTTGAGATTCTCCCCTGCTCTGCCAAATCTGCCCTCTCCTATCCTCATTAGAGAGACCAGGTGTCAGATTCTCTGGAGAGCTAAGACTGGGAGGAAATGGGAGTGAAAGTTCACCGCTTGGCTCTGAAACATTCTCATGGGAATTTGGACTTTCACTTTCCAAGGCTCCAGGAGTTAAGGCTGCAGGAGTTTCACTACACAAACCGTCATCTTCTACATTGCCCTCAGAATCAACATTTTCATTGGCATCAGGAAATACAATCAGAGAATCAGGTTCAGGTTCATACACAGGCTAAACCTCAACAGGCTGTGCTTAGCCACGCCCACCTCATCCCTCCCTTGCATTACCAGGGGAGGGAAAGCATGAGATTTTCAAACTTTTTAAGGCTTTACCAAAGTTGCTTAATGGTTGTGAAAATTTAAAATAACTTTGGGAGACATCCGAATATTATGGAATATTTCTGAAAAAAAGGGAAGTGGTTCAAATTCAGATTCCTCCTCCCCACCCACCTTTCCTGCATGGTTCAAAACTACTTCGAAAGTCAAAATTTGGAAGTTTTTAATGACTTTCAGGCTCTTCTGAATGAACCTATCCAACCCTACTAGAGAGAAGCCAAGCCAAAAAATAAAGCTGAGAGCGAGCGGCACGGCAATTGGACCGAAACACCTGTCTCGAGCCAGGTTGACACTAAGAGCAATGGAGGCACTCGCCCCATTAAATAGACACAGCTTGTCTAAGACATGTCATGGAGTTCTTCTATTCTGTTTGGTCCACCAGGCAAAGTTCACAAGGAAACCCTGTGTGTATACGCAGCAGCTTCTTCACATGCCACATGATGCTGAATAGGACAGGAGGAGCCAACCAAACCGAATCCATGCACAAGCCTAATCTGTTTCATTTTTAATTGTGAGCCAATCCTGGCCTCATTGGTGGGGGATCAGTGATGATAAACTAAGACATCTCTGGTTTCTGCCCTTGGTGGCAAATGCGCCTTTATATCAAGTTGACCAGGAAGTTGCTCATGGCACTATCTGTAGAAAAAGGAAACGTGAGAAGTATGGCGACGGACTCGTTTTCATCAAAGTATCCATTTCCTTCCACGATAGTAGAGGGAACCACAGCCTTACTGTATTACAGACTCTGCACAAGAATCTCTTGCTCTTTGGTGTGTGCATGTTTTATAGTTATTACATTCTTTTAATACAATACTTATCTTCTACCTGCCGACATCAGGGCAGCATACAACAAAATTAATTTAACCAGCAAGATAAAACAGGAGCAAATATGTTAAAATGACTAGAAGCCAATAGGACAAGTTAAAAGGCTTCAATTGAAATAAACAAAAAAGGTTTACAACTATTTCAAACCATAATGTATGTGCCATACTCTCCAACTGTTCCAACTTGGTAAGGAATGTCCTGGTTCATCCTATGCATTTGAGTTGCTTGTTATGATGACTATATTAATTACATAGGGTTCTCTTACGCAAGGAATACTCAGATGGCTCGCTCTCAGATGGCTCGCTCTCAGCTTTATGTTGTTAGGTGATCCCTTGTAGCTCGAGGATTATGGTCCTTCAAGTGTAGTGTCTTGGTGGTGGATCCGTAGGTGGCTGTGGAGCCCTATTCTTGGTTCGCATGGTTCTCCCACAGTGAGGACATTAGTTTTCAGGTGGAAAGTGGTCCCAGTCAGGGTTTGGCTTGACACGCCTTCCTCTTGGCACGTTTCGCCCTTTCGCCCTCCATTCGTGCCTCTTCAAATTCTGCAGCACTGCTGGTCACAGTTGACCTCCAGTTAGAGTGCTCAAGGGCCAGAACTTCCCAGTTCTCGGTGTCTATGCCAGAGTTTTTAAGGTTGGCTTTGGGCCCATCTTTAAATCTTTTCCTGTCCACCAACATCATGTTTTCCGTTCTTGAGTTGGAAGTAGAGTAACAGCATTCGAACAACATGGCCAGTCCAATGGAGTTGATGGTGTAGGAGCATCGCTTCAATGCTAGTGGTCTTTGCTTCTTCCAGCATGCAAACACTTGTCCGCCTGTCTTCCCAAGAGATTTGCAGGATTTTTCAGAGGCAATGCTGATGGAATTGTTGCAGGAGTCAAGTGTGTAGACAGTCCATGTATAGCAGAATTGGAAGGACAAAACCTTCATCAACAAGCACCCTGATCTCCCTACAGATATTCTGGTCCACAAACACTCTCTGCATCATTTGAAAAACTGCTGCACTCGTAGAGCTCAGGCAGTGTTGTATTTCAGTGTCAATGTTGACTTTTGTGGAGAGGCGGCTGCCAAGGTACCGGAAATGATCAGGTGGCTTACCATTGCCTTACTCGAACATTTGTGGGTTCTACTTTTGTGGATTTGATTATCTGCACATTAAGCATACAGTACCAAATATTAACTAAGGATTCTTCATTTTCATTAGCCATAAAAATAAGATGGGAAAGCCGAATTGCACCAGGTAAGTCTTTGCCAAAACTTTTCAGATTTGCCTGGAAACAAGACTTGTTTCAGAGTCATGTTTGTCTTCCGAATGATGTTGTATGAGAAATACCATAACAGAAAATGTTAGACAATATTCCTTGCTGGAGTTATTGACATTTAGGTAGCCATGACGCTTTGATTTTTTTCCCTTTCCCTCTCACCAAACATATGGATCAAGCTTGACTGTATTATTGGACAGGAAGATCCGATGAAAGGCCTGCCTTTATCTCTCTTTGTATTCTCCCCTTCTGCCAACACACACGTATATATACAGACACGCACCTCCTCTGTTTGTTCCCGGCTTTCTTTCCAACTATAATTGTGCTTTTCTTTGGCTACCCGGGGAGTCACCATAGGCTCACTAAATATTTCATAGCACACCGGGCTCCGTACCTGCCAACTGGTCTGTCTCGTTCGTTAGATAGATAGATTCCTTTTTTAAAAATAGAATTAAAAAATAGAAATAAGAGGCAAGCCTATGGAAAGGGGAGGCGACCACTTGCCACATTTCAAACTACACAAGAAGTCATTTTAAAGCTTCAAATTAAAGCTGGGTTAGATGTTTTTTCCTCTCTCTTCTCCCCTCCCCGATTCCTCTCCTCCTCTCTGTGCCCGTTCTTCCTCTATGTGATTCCAAGCACTTGTTTCCTCGCCGTTTTCGTTTCCTATTTGTTCAAAAGGGAAAAGTTCAAAGGCGCTTCTGGCAGCTGAGGATGGAGGAGAGAGGAAAAAAGGGCTTTTTGAATGCTAACCCTCCAGTGTCTGCCTTGTCCTGACCTTGAGAAAGTGGCAGTAAACTGTTCCCTTGCAAACGCTGCATATGTGTTTTGTTAGACCAGGTTAGGAGGGGGTCACCCGTCTCACCTGAGGCTCGGTCGGCCGCCTTCAGCTGCTTTTCAGTGGCATAATGCATTTTTAAAAAGGGACATTCGCCCCTTTGTCTGAGCCCAGTGTAAGCACTCCTCTCTCTCCCTCCATCCTTCCTTTCCTGCCTTTCTCTCCCTCCCTCCCTCTCTCTTTTTAAGAAACCAAACCTGTCAAAATTCCCAAGCACACACTCCATAAAATATAAATAAGTACTTACTGTTTGCAGATGTTGCTTGTTTCTTTCCCCCCACTTTCGTTCTCATTTTTTGCCATAATGTTTGCATTTGAAGTCCCGAATCCATGCTTCCTGTCAATGCTGGGCCTATTCCTTCAGTCCATTTATTTCCAAAGGCACTTCAAAACACGGTGTGTCAATGAAGACAGTTTCTGTCAAATCTGTCGACATTTGCAACACAACCCTTCCCTCTCCTCTCCCCACCAAAAAACAAGGTTGCAGTTATGCCTTTGACGGAACAGCAGAAACACACTCATATGTGGCAATTTTTCTCCCAACGCACTGTTTTGAATTGATGTTTAAGTTTGTACCATTGTTAGCTTATGTGG
>NW_026847993.1:35798575-35855341 GCF_025583915.1 Anolis sagrei ordinatus
CCCCTAAAAACAAAACGAGTTTAGAACCAAATTTTTCCGTGGTTACCCAAGCCTATCATCCACCACTAATGTGCTCATTTAGACTTTTGTCCATCACCAAAGAACTCAAGAAGGACAATTAATTGTCTGTATTGTCGAAGGCTTTCATGGCTGGAATCACTGGGTTGTTGTAGGTTTTTTTGGGCTATATGCCTATGTTCTAGAGGCATTTTCTCCTGACGTTTCGCCTGCATCTATGGCAAGCATCCTCAGAGATAGAGAGGTGACTAACTACCTCTGAGGATGCTTGCCATAGATGCAGGCGAAACGTCAGGAGAAAATGCCTTTAGAACATGGCCATATATCCCGAAAAACCTACAACAACCCAATTAATTGTCTTGTGTGTCTTCAAGTTGTTTCAAACTTACGTTGAATCTAAGACCTATATGGTTTTTTGAGGCTAAAAGGGTGTGACTCGCTTAAGATTACCCAATAGGCCAAATAAAGATTCAAACCCTGTTCTCTAGAATTTTAGTCCAACTTTGAACCACTACACCAGTGGTTTCAAACCCTCCTAATGCTGCGACCCCTTAATACAGCTCCTCATGTTGTGGTGACCCCCAACCATAAAATTACTTTTGTTGCTACTTCATAACTGTAATCTTACTTTTATGAATCGCAATGTAAATATCTGATACAGATGATGTATTTTCATTCACTGGACCAAATTTGGCACAAATACTCAATATGATCAAATGTGAACCCTGGTGGAGTTTGGGGAAAATAGACCTTGACATTTGGGAGTTGTAGTTGCTGGGATTTATAGTTAACCTACAATCAAAGAGTATTCTTAACTCCACCAATGATGGAATTGAACTAAACTTGGACCAACAGAAAATACTGGAAGTGTTTGGTGGGCACTATGGACTCAAACAATGATGGATCTGGACCAAACGTGGTACGAATCCTCAAAACACCCATGTGTGAACACTGGTGGAGTTTTGGAGTTGTAGTTCACCTACATCCAGAGAGTACTGTGGACTCAAACAATGATGGATCTGGATCAAACTTGGCATGGTTACTCAATATGCCCAAATATGAACACTGGCAGAGTTTGCGAAAAATAGACCTTGGCATTTGGGTGTTGTAGTTGCTGGGATTTATAGTTCACCTACAATCAAAGAGCATTCTTAACTCCACCAACGATGGAATTGAACCAAACTTGGGCCAACAGAAAATACTGGAAGTGTTTGGTGGGCACTGTGGACTCAAACAATGATGGATCTGGACCAAACTTGGCACGAATCCTCAAAACGCCCACATGTGAACACTGGTGGAGTTTTGGAGTTGTAGTTCACCTACATCCAGAGAGTATTGTGGACTCAAACAATGATGGATCTGGATCAAACTTGGCATGATTACTCAATA
Source organism: Anolis sagrei ordinatus (assembly GCF_025583915.1). Classification (NCBI taxonomy): domain Eukaryota; kingdom Metazoa; phylum Chordata; class Lepidosauria; order Squamata; family Anolidae; genus Anolis; species Anolis sagrei. The sequence goes on from NW_026847993.1 coordinate 35,799,983, forward strand.
TGCCGAAATATGAACATCGGCGGAGTTTGGGGAAAATAGACCTTGGCATTTGGGTGTTGTAGTTGCTGGGATTTATAGTTCACTTACAATCAAAGAGTATAAAATAGAATAGGGCCAAACTTTCCACACAGATCCCTCATGACCAACAGAAAATACTGTGTTTTCTGATGGTCTTTGGTGACCCCTCTAACACCCCCTTGTGACCCACCCAGGGGTCCCGACTCCCGCGTTGAGAAACACTGCACTACACACTACTGGCTCCAGAGGTTGACATCCTACTAGGTCGATGTGTATTCCTTGTCCAATAAAACCCTATGAGATCCATGGGTTTGCCATAAGTCAACTGGTGACTTAAAAAGTGCATATTCATGATGAATATTCAAAAATGGTAGAAAAATATATTTCGCAGGGCCTCAAGAAACCCTAGTGAGTGCCATCCTATATTGATGAGAATATTCACAATTTGGGAATAATTTTATACAAAATTCACATCTTTATTTTTTCACACAGAAAGTAGTGCCAGCAGTGATAGGACTAGAAGGATGGCAACTCCATGCACTTGTTTCTTGAATGACTGGCATCCAAGAGTCCATGGAGCCAAGCCACGTTGGGTGAGCTGGCTTGAAAAAAAAATCACCTATTCTTGTCTAAGCCAGCTTTCTCATTTTTTTTTAATGTCAGGAGCAACTTGAGAAACTTCACGTCGCTTCTGGTGTGTGAGAATTGGCTGTCTACAAGGACGTTGCCCAAGGGATGCCCAGATGTTTTACCATCCTTTGGGAGGCTTCTCTCATGTCCCTGCATGAGAAGCTGGAGCTGACAGATGGAAGCTCACCCTGCTCCTCAGATTCAAACTGCCAACCTTTCGATCAGCAGTTTTGCTGGCTCAAGGGTTTAACCAATTGCACCACTGGGCTTTCTCATAATGCTTTGGCTTTGCGGATGCCCTGGGGGTGAGTCATCCACTTTTTTCTCAGCACTCTTTTATTCTTTCTGTTGCCTCCATTGGCCTTTGTCCCTTGAGTGTAGTTATTCTGGTGGGAAAAGTTAATGGATTTCATTCAAAGAGAACAGGAGGTTCCATCATCTGCCTCTCATCACAACTGTGGTTTTCTCAACAAGAGAAGAAGTAGAAGGAGAGCGGGGAGAAAAGAAGAGGAGAAAGGGGAAGAGGAGGAAATTGCCATCTCATCCTTCTCCTTCTCATCTTTCTCCTTCTCATCCTTCTTCCTCTCATAAGCAATGAGGTACAGATGACTATGGGACAGTCTCCACTGCTCAACTAACTTCTTCCCTCCTATCTCTAGCCATTTATTTATTTATTTATTTCAAGTATTTGTACCCCGTCCTTCTCACCCGGCACAATTCAGTGCCCTACATATAAGATAAAACATAGAGTAATTACATATGAATGATACATTAAGTTAGTTAAAAATTGTTTAAAATTCAAAAGCCACTTACAATAATACTAGCTGTCTAGCCTTATCTAGAATCGAATTCTGCAAACACAACACAATCGGAAGCCTATCCATAGTCCATTTTCCATAGCATTATCATCATTGTCATTGTCATCTGCGTGTTACCCAAAAGCCTAGTCCCACAACCACATTTTCAATTTTCTCCTGAAGGAGAGGAGGGATGTAGTTGACCTGATTTCACTGCGGATTGAGTTCCACAGGTGGGGGGCCACCACTGAGAAGGCTCTGTCCTTTTGTCCACCAAGTGTGTTTGTGCCAGAGATGGGGCCGAGAGCAGGGCCTCCCCAGATCTTAAACTGCGAGGTGGGATGTAGAGGGAGATATGTTCAGACAGGTTAGCTGGGCTGGAACCGTATATTTATGATATGTCACAATGCCCCAAGAGATGGGCAGCTGCATTACTCCCCATATCCACCATGTAACAACTTGGCCATGTGTTCAAAATCAGATTTGGTATGCCTCTCCATATCATTTCCTGGGAAAGAGGAAGATCCGTCCAACAGTCTCTGGGTAGTTTCCTTTGGAATGATTAGAATTCCCGTCAAGACAGAGGTCCTCCTGGTCGATCGTAAACCAGATCGGGGTATAGGGTGGCAACCTGTGTTGGACGGGGTTACACTCCCCCTGAAGTCACAGGTCCGCAGTTTGGGTGTCCTCTTGGATTCATCGCTTATGCTTGAGGCTCAGGCGTCGGCGGTGGCCGGGAGGGCTTTTGCACAATTGAGACTCGTGCGCCAACTGCGACCATACCTCGTAAAGGCTGATCTGGCCGGGGTGGTCCATGCCTTGGTCACCTCTAGATTGGTCTACTCTAATGTGCTTTATGTGGGGCTGCCCTTGAAAACGACTCAGAAATTCCAACTGGTCCAGCGGGCAGCGGCCAGATTGTTAACTGGTGCTCCTTACAGAGAGAGGTCAACCCTCCTGTTTAAGGAGCTCCATTGGCTGCCGTTCATTTTCCAGTCCCAATTCAAGGTGCAGATGCTCACCTACAAAGCCCTAAATGGTTTGGGACCCACCCACCTGCGTGACCACATCTCCATATATGAACCCACACGATCCCTCTGTTCATCTGGAGAGGCCCTGCTCACGATCCCACCTGCGTCGCAAGCGCGTTTGGTGGGGACGAGGGACAGGGCCTTCTCTGTGGTAGCCCCCGACTCTGGAACTCTCTCCCCAAGGACATCAGACAAGCCCCAACATTGGCAGTCTTTAGGAAGAGCTTGAAGACCTGGCTGTTCCAGTGTGCCTTTCCAGAATAGGAAACTCCCAGCATCATGTCCCAAACGCACTTTATTAGAGATTTAAGATTGTCTGCACATCGCACCTACCCTAAAATCCTTACATTTCTCCTGTCATGCCCAGCACTTTTAATTTTTATTCATTACATTTGGCCCGGCCCTTAGTTTTAAATGTGTCATGATGTTATTGTTTTACTGTTATTGCTTTAATGTTTATTGGTTTGCTTTATGAGTTTTATTGTTGTATTTGTTATGCTGTTGTTTTATTGAGGGCCTTGGCCTTTGTAAGCCGCACCAAGTCCTTCGGGAGATGTTAGCGGGGTATAAATAAAGATAATAATAATAATAATAATAATAATAATAATAATAATAATAGAATACTGAACTAGTTAGATCTCTGGTGCAATTCAGCAAAACTTTAGTTTCAGAGGTTCTTAAAGTAAATACATCTGGGGTAGGCCACTATGGATCTATATTTTGATAGATCCGGACACCAGGCAACGTTGGACCTGCTAGTTGGGTGTGATTCATGTAGACCTCTATTATGTTCAGATGTTCATAGAAACAGACATCCGGGGCAGCCCACAGTGGATCCTTATTTGGATACACCACTTCTCCAGAGAATGGTAGACCTGCCAGGTCTTTGGGGTGATGCCGCAAGACTTTTCTTTTGTTCAAATATGTATCTGGGGAAAGCCACAGAGGAGCCATATTTGGATAGATTGGTTCACCAGAACTAGAGACTCTCTCCGTTTCTCTCTCTTTCTCTTTTCTCTCTCTTCATCTTGAAAGCTTCCACCCTTAACATCAAGATGAAAATAGTTCAGCCCAGCACTTTACCAAATGATACAATTTAAAAAACGGGGCTGCTGTCGTGGCTGGAGGGAAAGCTGACAGGATGACTTTTATAATAGCAGAACGTTTAAGGTTATAGAAATAAAAGGAAGAGGATGAAATCTCGCGCGCCGATCTTAGCCCGCAGGCTTTCTCAGCTAACTCGGAGCTCCAGCAATTATTTCTGCTCAGCCTTCTCCTCCTTCCCTTTTTCTCTTTCTTGCCCCCCTCCACCTTCCTTGAGCTCCCTCCCTTTCTTTTCTGTTTGAAATGAAGCAGAACCAGGCGAGGGGAGTTTATCAGCAGTCCTTAGCTGACAGGGAGCACCTCACACCTGCTTTTACTTGCTGCTTTTTCCAGGCACTTTATGCCACTGAAGAATGTTGATTTTGTTCTTATAATGTGCAAAGATTCATTTATTTCACCTTTTGAACTTGGCAGAGCCACTTTGGCTCGAGGGGAGTTTCTGCCTTGCGTTGGGCTTTTCTCAACCCTTTCCCCCTTCCCTTTTCCTCTCTTTTTTCTCATACTCTCTTTTAAAATCCATTGGCATTTATTGGACCATGGCCCAAAGCTGCCAAGATGAGTCAGAAGGAGGAAGAAAATGTATGGGAGGAGAGGGGAGAAGATAGATATTTATCTCCCCCAGATCTGACTGTTGAAAGCATCTCAAAAGATGGGAACTGGAGTTGGGTTTCTGGCCTAGAAGCACCCAAGCCTGATCCTACAAATTCCAGAGGAGACCTGGAAATGATCTAGACCTCTCACTTCTGTCCATGCCAGAGCGATGATGAGCAGTTCCTCAACTTCAGAGGTTGAGGGGGTCACTTCTGACATGACACAACCCTGCCCCTTCATTGTCTGCCAGGAAATGTTGCCAGCTGAAATAAATCTAGGTTAGAACAGATGCCCATTTCATAAATCTATATAAATAAAAATGTAATGTTCGTTTGTGGGATTAACAGAACTCCAAAACCACTGGACAAATTGCTGCCAAATTTGGCCACAAGACACCTACTAACCCAAGGAGTGACCATCACTCTAAAAAAATGATTTTGTCATTTGGGAGGTGTAGTTGATGGAATTTATAGTTCACCTACAATCAAAGAGCATTCTGAATCCTCACCCCGCAGGGGACTCAGGGAGGATTACAATGTACATATACATGTCAAACATTCAATGCCATAGACACACAAACCGCTGGGAGAGGTCATCCGGAGTTTTGAGTTTTGTGCCATCTCTACGCAGATGACGCACAATTCTACTACTCTTTTCCACCTAATTCCAAGGAGGCCTCTCGGGTGCTGGACGAGTGCCTGGCCGCTGTGTCTATCTGGATGAGGAGGAACAAGCTGAAGATCAATCCCGACAAGACAGAGGTCCTCCTGGTCGATCGCAAACCGGATCGGGGTATAGGGTGGCAACCTGTGCTGGACGGGGTTACACTCCCCCTGAAGTCACAGGTCCGCAGTTTGGGAGTCCTCTTGGATTCATCGCTCACGCTTGAGGCTCAGGCGTCGGCGGTGTCTGGGAGGGCTTTCGCACAATTGAGACTCGTGCGCCAACTGCGACCGTACCTCGCGAAGGCTGATCTGGCCGGGGTGGTCCATGCCTTGGTCACCTCTAGATTGGATTACTGTAATGCGCTCTATGTGGGGCTGCCCTTGAAAACGGCTCGGAAATTCCAACTGGTCCAACGGGCAGCAGCCAGGATGTTAACTGGGGCTCCTTACAGAGAGAGGTCAACCCTCCTGTTCAAGGAGCTCCACTGGCTGCCGTTTATTTTCCGAGCCCAATTCAAGGTGCAGGTGCTTACCTACAAAGCCCTAAACGGTTTGGGACCATCCCACCTGTGTGACCGTATCTCCGTTTACGAACCCACGCGCTCACTTCATTCATCCGGGAGAGGCCCTGCTCGTGATTCCGCCTGCGTCGCAGGCGCGCTTGGTGGGGACACAAGACAGGGCCTTTTCTGTGGTGGCCCCCCGACTCTGGAACACCCTCCCCAAAGATCTTAGACAGGCCCCTACATTGGCAGTCTTTAGAAAGAACTTGAAGACCTGGCTGTTCCGATGTGCCTTTCCAGATTAGGAATCTCCAATACCAAGTCCCAGAAGCACTTTAGTAGAACTAAGATTGCTGCACACTGCACACTGCACACTGCACTTACCCTATAATCCTACATACCTCTTGTCACATCAGCACTTTTAATCTTGTATCCATTACTCTGGCCAGGCCCAGTTTATAGTGTCTTGATGTATTGTTTATTGCTTGTTGTTAATATTGCTTTAACTGTTTTTAATTTGCTGTTGTATTGTTGTGTTGTGTTTTGAGGCCTTGGCCTATGTAAGTCACATCGAGTCCTTCGGGAGATGCTAGTGGGGTACAAATAATAATAATAATAATAATAATAATAATAACAACAACATATATAGATAGACATTCAGAGGCTATTTAACATTCCAGCTTTTTCATGAGGGTATTCTGGCCACCAGGGGAGCTGTTGCTTCATTGTCCATTTGTGACACTGATGAAGTATTTTCTCATTCTTTGCATGCTTGCTGGAGATTTTTATGGCATTGTAAATTAGCCTCCCTGCGTAAGTGGTACCTAAATTTCCTACTTGACAAATGCAACTGTCTTTCAGTTTGCAAAGGTTGACAACAAGCTACATAAATTGGTTGGAAGCTCACTCTGACCTGGGCTGGCTTCGAACTCATGACCTTTTGGTCAGTAGTGATTTTAATGCAGCTGACTCCCGGCCAGCTGTGCCACAGTCCTGGTGCACAAAAAAGAAGATCATTCAAACATTACTGAATCCTCACACATCCCTATGGGTCCCTTATGCCTGTGTCCACGAACGACTCCGCAATGCACATGTATGCTAACTTCCTGCTTTAAAATTAAATGGTGATACTATTGCACACTGTGCAGACAATGGTTTTACCAACACATCAATCCTTTGTGCATGAAACAGGCTGCTCAATCAGGTAAGGTATATCTTCCATACTTTATTAGATCCGTTATCCAAATTATGGCAGCCCATTATCGAAAATATTATACCGGCGTAATGTACAAGAGGATTGCTAAGCCTTTATTACCATGCTATGATCTGTTCCAGCCAGCCAACCTAAGTTACGTGCAATTGTAAAATATACTCCTGCGCGCCAGGAAATGGACTGCACTATGAATATTTATCACATCTTGTTATGGGGAAATGTTCAAGCCAAGTGAACTGATTGTCAATTATATTGTTGTTGCATTTTTATTTGTTACCCATTCTTCTCTTTTAGCAGGAGGAGACAAACAGACTCATCTTTTAGATGACAGCAGGTTCTGGAAAGGCAAGGAAACACAATGCAGGAATCAGCCGTAAATAGAATCCTCCTCCTCGTCATTTGCATGCACTGTAATGCCACCAGAATATATGACTTCCTTTATGGACTTTCATAATTTTGTCAAAATTAAATGCGACCCCATTCATGAAATTAGCTATTGTGCAAATTAGAAGTATACATGGCAGGTGCCAGGCCCATATAAACCACACGAGGAAGTGCCATTGCCCAGGTATTATGACTCACAAGGTTCCTTCTCACATATAACTGCTAACTGCAAGTTGGGGTGCATTTCTAGACTAATAGGTAAAGGTAAAGGTTTCCCCTGACATAAAGTCTAGTTGTATCCAATTCTGGGGTGGTGGTGCTCATCTACATTTCTAAACCTAAGAGCCGGAGTTGATGGTAGACGCCTCCAAGGTCAAGTGGCCAGCATGACTGCATGGAGTGCCATTACCTTCCCACAGAAGCGGTACCTATCAGTTTACTCACATTTGCATGTTTTTGAACTGCAAGGTTTGCAGAAACTGGGGCTAACAGTAGGAGCTCACTCCACTTCCCGACTCAAACTGCCAACCTTTCAATCAGCAAGTTCAGCAGCTCAGTGGTTTAGCCCACTGCACCACCAAGGGGTCCATTCTAGACTTATAGGTGAGTATATAGCATATTTATTTATTTATCATTTATTTATTTACAGTATTTATATTCTGCCCATTTCACCCTGAAGGGGACTCACGGAGGATCAAAATACATGCATACACGGCAAACATTCAGTGCCATTTTTAGTCATACAAGACATACAGACATATAGAGGTAATTCAGTATTTTTTCCAGGTCTTATTTCAAAATGTCTGCATTCAATTTCAGGTTGCAGAAAGAGTGTTGCATAGACAGTACCACTGCATGTGGGTGCAACACTGAACATTGTGCACCAATGTGCATGAACATTGATGTACATGGATGTGTGCCCATCTGTTAGTGCAGGTTTGGGGAAACCTTTTTGTCTTGGGGTTGCATTGCAGGTCGGGCCAGGAGGGCCGGGTCAGGAGGGAGGGGTGTGGACACACACTGGGTGTGGTGGGTCCAGGACAGGGAGGTCCTAGCAGGGCCAGGGCAGGGCCTGGGTCACCCTCAGGTTGACCAGGGCCTGGGTCACCCTCCTGGCATAAGGACAGGGCTGCTCACCCCATCGTTATGGTGGGAGAATTGCAAGACATGCAGTGACTGCCCCAATCTTTATGCCGGGAGGATGGCAAGTCAGGTGGTAGCTGAGAGTGCTCCAGAGGGCTCTCAGCCACAGCGCACCTACCTCAAGCCATTCTCCTTGCACAAGGATAGGACCACTCACCAGGAGGGAGGGGGGCCGGACACAAGCTTGGTTGGGTTGTTCCGGGACAGAGAGGGCCAGGCAGGGCAAGGCGTGGGTCACCCTCAGGTTGTCCTCCTGGCATAAGGATGGGCCTCCTCAACCATCGTTATGGTGGGAGAAAGGCAAGACATGCGACGACTGCCCTGATCTATATGCTGGGAGGAGGGCAAGACAGGTGATGGCTGAGAGTGCTCCAGAGGGTTCTCAGCCACAGTGCACCTTCCTCGAGCCATTCTTCTGGCACAAGGATAGGGCCACTTGCCAGGAGGGTGGCACATGCTGGGTGGGGTGGGTCCGGAACAGGGAGGGCCTGGCAGGGGTAGGGCAGGGCCTGGGTCACTCTCAGGTTGTCCTCCTGGCATAAGGATGGGGCTGCTCACCTCATCGTTATGGTGAGAGAAAGGCAAGACACGCAACAACTTCTCCGATCTTTATGCCGGGAGGATGGCAAGACAGGTGGTGGCTGAGAGTGCTCCAGAGGGCTCTCAGCCACAGCACACCTTCCTCGACCCATTCTCCTGGCACAAGGATGGGGCCGCTCGCACCATACTTATGCTGGGAGGAGGATGAGATGTGCGGTGGCTGAGAGTGCTCAGGAGGGCTCTCTGCTGCTATGTGCCTTCCTCCCTTGCCTTTTTGGCATAAGGTTTTGGCCATCATGTCCTTATGCCAAGAGGAAAGGAAAATGAGGAGGGCCTGAAATAATCGGCCAAGGGGCTGCATCCACCCCACCCCCCCGCCCTCAGTTTGTCCATGCCTGTGTTAGTGCATCTATTTGGTATCATGGCAGAGTTGTCCAGCTCTTCTTATGAGAACTGCATAGCACAATTAATGCGGAGATCCATGCTGCACACCCTCAAGGTCGGATTTCAGCCAACATGTTTATTATTTCGAACTGCAAGTTAGGGTGCATTTCTAGACTTATAGTAAAGGTTTTCCCTGACAAAACGTCTAATTGTGCCCGATTCTGGGGTGGTGCTCATCTACATTTCTAAGCCTAAGAACCGGAGTTGTTTGTAGACGCCTACAAGGTCAAGTGGCCAGCATGACTGCATGGAGTGCTATTTTTTCCCGCAGAAGTGGTACCTATTGTTTTACTCACATTTGCATGCTGGGAGGAGGATGAGACGTGCGGTGGCTGAGAGTGCTCAAGAGGCTCTCAGCTTTTATGTGTCTTCCTCCCTTGTCTTTTTGGCATAAGGTTTTGGCCATCGTGTCATTTTGCCAAGAGGACAAGGAAAATGAGGAGGGACTGAAATAATCGCCCAGGGGGCTGTATCCATGCCTCTGTTAGTGCATCCATTTGGTATCATAGCAGAGTTGTCCAGCTCTTCTCACGAGAACTGCATAGCGCAATTAATGCGGAGATCCATGCTGCACACCCCCAAGGTCGGATTTCAGCCAACATGTCTATTATTTCCATTATTGGAATTATTGTAACATAGGCGGGCACACAGAGAAAGAGGTTTTGCTGTGAATATTCAATGCAGTTCTCTGTAATTCTACCAGACTGCCTCTGAGCGTCTCTGTAGTTCGCCTCCTCCCAGAAATTACTCAAAGAGGAATAATGCAAAAGAAATGAGTCATTACAATTTATTGGTGTCAGCTTGACTCTCTTTCTCTCCCGCCTCCTTCCTCCCTGCTCATAATGTCTTTTACTATTATTTTTTTTAAGGCTATCGCAGATTGAAAACAAGGGAGGATCAAGTGTCCCAGTTGTGTTTTCAAGGAAGTAAATCTTGAAGAAAATGATTGCGGAGCAGATGTTAAATAAATGATTTTGAGTTAAGATCTGTGACAGAACGCTGTATCAAGGGAACTTCTTTAATAGTAAAATAGAAGAGACGGGGAGGGAGAGCCCGCCCTGCTGTGAGTACAGCCGAACTGAAAGGAAAGCAAACACAGTTGGATTTGCTCGAAAAAGCAGCGCATTATAGTTTAATGAAGAAGGTTTTCTCTCTCTCTCAAGAAAATGAACTGTTACAACTTGGTCATGATTCTAAGCAAGGCTTCACTGTCAGTCATTGTAGACATTTAGGGGAAAAAATCCCCATCTAAAATAAAATGAACCACTGTGTAAATGACAAGCGATGGTTTAAGCTAACAGCTTATCAAAAATCCTTCGTAGAGTATCAAGCTACCACGCGGAGGTAAGTGCGTGCAGGATTGTAACCTGAATTTTTCACCGCTTTGTGTTCCTCCCACCTTTGTCATGTAAGCCTGTAACATTTGGGAAAGGCTCTTTGAAACACATTCCAGATCTTTGTGAGAACATGAAGAGATGTCTTAGTGATAGCAACATTCCCCCGTGTAAACATTTCCAGATACATGCAAACGTTTATGACTTTGGGACTGAACTGGTAGTTCTTTAAAGCTATAATTAAAGGAAGGAGATCGGCAAATATGTCATGATTGAGTTGTTTCTTTCTAATGTGATCCAGCAGGACAGCAGTTGGGTTGTTTGACAACGCTGATCCCTGCTCCTAGTGTCAAACTTTGCTTCTCTTTGTGAAAACATGGGACCTTCTTGTAGCCTTTAATCACATCTATATAAATAAAAATGTAATGTTCGTTTGTGGGATTAACATAACTCAAAAACCACTGGACGAATTGACACCAAATTTGGACACAATACACCTCTCAGGCCAATTAGTTACCATCACTCATAAAAACACTGAAAAACACAGTAGAAGATACTTTAAAAGCCAAGAAACAGAAACTACATTACAACACATGCGCAAAACCACATATATATCTACACAAACACACATATATCACAGGCTCAAATCCGGGGAGCAGCGTGAGCTCCCGCTGTTAGCCCCAGCTTCTGCCAGTTTGAAAACATGCAAATGTGAGTAGATCAATAGGTACTGTTTCTGCAGGGAGGTAATGGCGCTCCATGCAGTCACACCGGCCACATGACCTTGGAGGTGTCTACGGACAACGGTGGCTCTTCGGCTTAGAAATGGAGATGAGCACCACACCCCAGTGGACACAACTGGACTTAATGTCAGGGGAAAACCTTTACCTTTACCCTACACAAATATATACACACACAAAACACATGTACACAGACTGGGCCACACAGGTGTCAGACTGCATTAATTCATAGAATCACAGAGTTGGAAGAGACCTCATGGGCCATCCAGTCCAACCCCATTCTGGCAAGAAGCAGGAATATTGCATTCAAAGCACCCCTGACAGATGGCCATCCAGCCTCTGTTTAAAAGCTTCCAAAGAAGGAGCCTCCACCACACTCCGGGGCAGAGAGTTCCACTGCTGAACAGCTCTCACAGTCAGGAAGTTCTTCCTCATGTTCAGATGGAATCTCCTTTCTGTAGTTTGAAGCCATTGTTCGCATCTTAGTCTCCAGGGCAGCAGAAAACAAGCTTGCTCCTCCTCCCTATGACTTCCGCTCACATATTTATACATGGCTATCATTTCTCTTCTCAGCCTTTTCTTCTTCAGGCTAAACATGCCCAGCTCTTTAAGCCGCTCCTCATAGGGCTTGTTTCCAGACCCTTGATCATTTTAGTCGCCCTCCTCTGGACACATTCCAGCTTGTCAATATCTCTCTTCAATTGTGGTGCCCAGAATTGGACACAATATTCCAGGTGTGGATTATTGGGTAGTTTGACAACGCTGATCCCTGCTCCTAGTGTCAAACTATGCTTCCTTTTGTGAAAACATGGGACCTTCTTGTAACCTTTGATCTCATACATTGTCCCATTATTATGTTTGTGGTATGTTTGTTGGTTGCTCTTCTGATTTTTGAAATAAGTCCAGCCAATATATTCTAAAAAGCCAAAATAAGGGGGGTGGGGAAAGAATGCAAGACAAGGTCCAGAACCCCTTCACGTGACACAATTATAACACAATGATTCCAGTTTAACTACCATGGCAACATCTCACAGAATCCTGGAATTCATAGTTTGGTGAGAAAGTAGAGCTCTCTAGCTGAGAAGTCTAAGGGCCCTTCCACACAGCTCTGTATCCCAGTAGATGTTGACCATAGTGTCATAATGGAGGACCAAGAAATTCCTAAAGAGGCATTTCCTCCGGTTAAAAAAAGGTAGCAATTTCTTTATTCACAGTCCTGTGTCCCTAACTGTTATTTGGAAACTTGTATCTCACACCAGCCAAAGTTTGATACAAAAAGTGACATAACACGGCGGTCATTTGACAAGGTGCAGACACACGGTTTTCATGGTGAAGGAAAGACTTCCATTTCCTTTGCAGATTTCCAATCCTGGGGTCTTTGTCTTCCCACAATGATTCCAAGAGATGCCCAGAACAAGTTTTGATACTGATTAATTGTTACCCAATTTTGTTTTTCAGCAAGACATATTATTGTTGCAAAGACGACCCCGTTTATGGATTATACATCTGCCTTATTCTAGAAAACCCATCGGACACTTCCTAATTTGATACTTTTCAAACTCCCTCTAGAGCTATGTGCATTTGAAATATCCGCCAAGCATGTGTTTTCCTGCGGCTGCATTCTAAGCCGTTGACACATAATGAACAAAGGGGATACAAAACACACTATTATACGTTTCTCCTTCTCTTTATTTCCCCCCCACTTTCATCATAAGGGGAATAAAAGAGACACAGAAAACCTGAGCCTTGCTTTATGGAATTTTAAAGAGGTGCTCCAAGGTTACCCGGAGATGGGAACAGTGTCAAAATCACTTCTGATGAGATTTCCAGATCCGGCAAAATCTTAAAACAGCCAAAGTTCCTTCATTCCTCACAGCTTGTGAGGTTGGCCTATAAGTTTCAAAATCAGTTCTCATCTGAATCTTTTGGTTCAGAATTCTAATAGAAAATGTATAGAAACTATAAAACATCTCATTTGCAGATGAGTTGTTTTTTTTATGGATCTGTACATGGTGGATATTTGAGAACTGTACCAGAAAATGAAGATATGTCAAAGTTCTCATGAACTTAATGGGAAGTATGCAACCTTGCCCAATAGTGGAGGCTGGGCAATGAGGCCCAACCAATCAGGAATCCAATCTACATAGTGCAGTGTTTCTCAACCTGGGGGTCGTGACCCCTGGGAGGGTCGCAAGGCAGTGTCAGAGGGGTTGCCAAAGACCATCAGAACACACAGTAGTTTCTGTTGGTCATGGGGTTCTGTGTGGGAAGTTTGCCCCAATTCTATCATTGGTGGGGTTCAGAATGCTCTTTGACTGTAGGTGAACTATAAATCTCAGCAACTCCAACTCCCAAATGTCAAGGTCGATTTCCCCCAAACTCCACCAGTGTCCACATTTGGGTATATTGAGTATTCATGTCAAGTTTGATCCAGATCCATCATTGTTTGAGTCCACAATGCTCTCTGGATGTAGGTGAACTACAACTCCAAAACTCAAGGTCAATGCCCACCAAAACCTTCCAGTATTTTCTGTCAGTCATGGGAGTTCTGTGAGCTAATTTGGTTCAATTCCATTGTTGGTGGAGTTCGGAATGCTCTTTGCTTGTAGGTTGACTATTAATCTCAGCAACTACAACTCCCAGATGACAAAATTAATCCCCCCAACCGCACCGGTATTCAGAATGTAAATACATCCTGCACATCAGATATTTACATTATGATTCATAACAGTAGCAAAATGACAACAAAAATATCACAAAAATAATTTGATGGTTGGGGGTCATCACAACATGAGGAACTGCATTAAGGGGTTGTGACATTAGGAAGGTTGAGAACCACTGTCATAGTGGATGTTGGGCAATGTTGCCCAAGCAATCAGGAATCTGATCAATATAGTGGATGCTGGGCAATGAGGCCCAACCAATCAGGAATCCAATCTACGAGGGTTGAATGATAAGTAATGCCTCCACCTTCATAACTCCTCAACAGATGGCAATACTGGTATGGGGAAGGCACTGGATAGACTCTCCTTTACAGTTCCATTTTGGCAGGAAGCCTTAGCATTGAATGGTTGTGTTGTTAAAGTGCAAAGTATGGAACACAGACGATCGGTCAATGCAACTTAAGCAATGTGCAGTCATTGAATTCTTGACAGCAGAAGGTGTCACCCCAAAGGAGATTAATCCGAGAATACAAGCTGTTTATGGTGATTGTGTTGATATAAGTACTGTGCGTTGTTGGGTGAGTAAGTTTAATGATGCGGTGGGAACATCTGACTTGCGTGACAAACAAAGAGTTGGATGTCCTGCGACAGCAACCACTGAGTTTCACAAGCAAAAGGTTGACAGATTGATTCAGGACGATCATCATATCACTCAGAGAGAAATTTCAAGCATAATTGGCATTTCACAAGAACTTGTGGGTCACATTATTGCTTTGCTTGGCTGTTGGAAGATCTGTGTACAATGGGTACCCAGGATGAGAGAACTGTGAGACACTGGTTGTGGAAACAGGGTGTCGACTTCTTCTGCGACGGCTTCATAAAACATGTTCATCGTTGGCAGAAATGTATCCAATTGCCTGGTGTTTATGTGGAATAGTGAATAGTGGTTGTTTACTTCAGGATTACTTCTGGGTTTGATTTATTAAAATATTCCCATCCAAACCCAAGTAACGAAGGTGGAGGGATTACTTTTCATTCAACCCTCATACATAGTGGATGTTGGGCAACATTGCCCAAGCAATCAGGACTCTGATCTATATAGTGCAGTGTTTCTCAACCTGGGGGTCAGGACCCCTAGAGGAATCGCAAGGGGGTGTCAGAGGGGTCGCCAAAGGCCATCAGGAAACATAGTATTTTCTGTTGGTCATGGGGGTTCTGTGTGGGAAGTTTGGCCCAATCATATCATTGGTGGGGTTCAGAATGCTCTTTGATTGTAGGTGAGCTATAAATCCCAGAAACTACAACTCCCAAATGTCAAGCTTGGTCCAGATCCATCACTGTTTGAGTCCACAGTGCTCTCTGGATGTAGGTGAACTACAACTCCCAAACTCAAGGTCAATACCCACCAAACCCTTCCAGTATTTTCTGTTGGTCATGGGAGTTCTGTGTGCCAAGTCTGGTTCAATTCCATTGTTGGTGGAGTTCAGAATGCTCTTTGATTGTAGGTGAACTATAAATCCCAGCAACTACGACTCCCAAATGACAAAATCAACCCTCCCCCCCAAACCCCACCAGTATTCAAATTCGGGTGTATTGGGTATTTGTGTCAAATTTGGTCCAGTGAACAAAAATACATCCTGCATATCTGATATTTACATGACGATTGAGAACAGTAGGAAAATTAGAGTTATGAAGTAGCAACCAAAATAATGTTATGGYTGGGGGTCACCACAACATGAGGAAGTGTATTAAGGGGTCGCAGCATTAGRAAGGTTGAGAACCACTGATATATTGGATACTGCGCAATGAGGCCCAACCAAYCAGGAATCCAACTTACATAGTGAATGCCGAACAATTGGGTCCAACCAATCAGGATTTCAGTCCAAATATTGGATTCTGGGCAATCAGGCCCAAATGAGAAATCCAATCTACTTAATGGATTGATTATCTGTAAAGCTATGACACAGAAGAATGAGTATGACTAAGTCCACTGCCTTTGCTACCCCATTTCCAACGTCTTTTGGATACTTGGTGAATTAGTATCTGCATCATCTCTAAATCTTGTAGCAAACCTGCTAGTTCAGCAAAACTTTCAAGATGCTTGTGGTTTGGATGAGCAAAGCACTGAAGAATCAGCAGACTCTGAGAAGGGAGTGAATCCCCCCTGAACCAATCACCTTTCAGTTTCACAGGGCAAGTATCAAAGGCTAACATCGAATGAGTCATTGATAGACATGCACAGAAAACCCCAAGACCCTCTGGTCCAATGCGCCAGGAAGGACCTCACACCCTTTGAAGTTGAGTTGCTCTCTCCAAAAAGGCGCAGGGGACGAAGGAAAAGCCATAAAATATTCAAAACCCACCCCTCGCTATCTATCAGAAAATGAATATTTTATGACTGGAGTTATTTACGTTTCATGTCCCCAAATAGCCTTTAATTGCTTCTTATCCTCACCCCTCTCTCGACTTTAATTAAGTTTTCTCCCCTTGCCTGTCAAAAGTTCTAATGATGGACTCACAGGTGAGTTTGTGTGGTTACGGACATTATTTGGGCACTTTTATTTGCTTAGATGACTCCAATGCAAATTTTAGAATCAGATTGTGTATTTGGATATGCAGTTGTTTTTAACAGAATTTCTTGATTGTTTTTACTTGTCATAATTGTTGAGGCATCGAATTGTTGCCAATTTGAGAAGTGCTCCGAGTCACCTCTGGGCTGAGAGGGGCGGTATATAAATATAGTAAATAAAGATAAAGATAAGAAAAGATAAGAAAAATATAACATCAATATATAACACAACATTAAAGATAAGAAAAATATAACATCAATATATAACACAACATTAAAATGGGCAACCGAATCAGAACTAATTAAGACTGTATGACAAAATGGGCAAAGAACATTGGTAGAACTATAATGCTCAGAGAGTGGGAGCAAGGATGGTCAAGAAAGATCAAATACACATATTCCTCAGCACTAAAAGAGAATTAGTACAAAATGCTGTACCGATGGTACATGACGCCGCAGAAACAGGGACAAATGTACAAAAACAACTACACTAAATGCTGAAAATGCAACAACCAGACCGGAACCTTTTTCCATCAATGGTGGTCCTGCCCCGCTGCTCAGAAATATTGGAAAAAAGTGAATGAAATATGTGGGAAAATCCTAAAACATAAAATACAAGAAAAAGCCGAATACTACCTACTGGGAATATTCGAAGAAGAATGGGATTTAAGCACAAACGATGATATACTGTTCACCTATCTCACGACGGCAGCAAGAGTAGTGTATGCGAGGAAATGGAAAACAAAAGAAACACCAACAGAAGAAGAATGGTTACAGAAAGTCCTAGAAATAAAAGAAATGGATATGCTAACCTACGCACTAAAAGACACATATGGACGCCCACTCAGAAGAACAGACTGGAACCCATTAAAGGAATACATGGAGAGAAATGCAACTCCAGGAAAATAAGAGTGGATCAAAAAACAAGAGTCAGAATAAAACTACAAGGGATAAGCCATAAATCAAAGCTGAACAGAAGAAATGAAACCGTGAACGTGGAGAAGATAGAGTTGGAAATCAATCTCCCAAGATCCCATCCCCCCTCCCCCTTTGTTGCCCCTTCCCTTTCCAGATCCCACCTATCCCCTAAAACCTAGGTAAACACCTGATAGGGAACCCCTCCCCTTATTTACCTCACTTTCCCCACCCCCCCTACACTGTTTTTAGCTATTTTGTATAACTAATAAAACCCCCTACTGCTGTATTTTGAAATTTTTTCCTAATAAAAAATTATTTTAAAAAATAGTAAATAAATAAATAATATAAATAATATAAATATAAATAAATAAATATAACGAGATGGTGCAGATGCACTTTGGGATAGGACAGTTACGTGTTATCTTTGTATGCGGGAATATCTACCGGAAGATTCTCCACAACGAACGAGTTAAACAGAAGCCTCCATTTAATGTGAAGCCAGTGAATAAATGACAGTGTAAAAGATTGCAAATAAAGTGTTCTTGATCCAATTGATCTCCAAGTAATCAATGTTGTTCATCCACCAACAGACAAAACCAATACACACTGATATCTCTGTATTATTGTTTTCCCCATCAAAATGACTTAGCGATCATTTTACAGGCTGCTGACTTGAGAAAAAGAGAAAGAAAAATATGTGTTTACACTCTTGTTTTGTATACTGTGTGTAATGGAGAGAGTGGGGTGAGAACTATCTTTTTAATTTTCATTGCGACCATTTTATTTGTAAAACATTAAACAGCATTTCATGAACATTCACGTTCTGGACAAACAGTGCTGGTGTATGCCTTTCTCCCTCGATTAATATTGCAAACAAATAAATCAGCTCTCCCTCCCAATTTTCTATTTGATATGCAAGACATTGCAATAGCTTGCCTTTTGACTATGAGCTACCTTTTCGCAGATTGGAAATGGTTTATGATAATGCGCATATAGAGGAATGCCAACCGGCAAGCTGCGTAACTAACCAGTTAATGAAGAAGGCTGTCTTCTTTTCTTTTTCCTCTCTTTTTTTTGTTGGAGTACCTTGGTTTGGACAAAAGGCCATGATCTCCCAAGTGGAACTCCTTTCGTCATTGTGTTCGATAGATGTAATTTAAATGAACCCACACTGTTCTTCTGGTGCTGTTTATTTAAAAGTATATTTATTCCACAATGAGATGAAACATCAGATCCAGAGAGTTCCCTCGGTGTAGCAAGAATCTTCTATTGATCGATTTTGCAGAAAGATGGTGGCAGTTCATCTTTCGACACTGATTGTTGGCTGTCCTGTTCCAGACTGTCAATCATGACTGCATTCAAGCTATGTCAAAAACTGAGGAATCTTCTTTCTATCCTATCTTATTTGTACCTTCTGAATTCATTTTTTAATCAATGAGACAATTTTTTTATCTAGATTTCAACATGGGACTTATGTAAATAGATTTAACTGTGCAGAAAATAAATTGAATAGTTTTCTAATATCTGTACAATGGTCCTTCCTTATCCACATGCTTGCTTGCCCTTGGTCAACATGTTCTGAAAATATTATAGGTTCCCAATTTTTTGGAAGTTTGCTTTCCATGGTTTCAACTAACTGTGGTCCCAAAATAGTATGTTATCCCTCCTTTTCCCTCATTTTTTTTACCATGGTGGTCCACACTCTGGTTACATCCCATATAGTTTACTGCAACGCACTCTAAGTGGGGTTGCCTCTGAAGACTGTAAGAAGAACAGGATGGAAATGCTCCTAATAAATAAATAAATTTTCCATGGGTTTATCACAGTCTGAAAATATAATTAGTATAAGGTTTTAGACATTCTTGGGGACTTGGAACATATATCCCATGGAAAAGGTGTGTGTGGTGTGGTGTTATTATATTACCTAGAGAACCAGCAAACATTTCCAGCCACTGAGCCCTTTTTCAAGCAAAAGTTTCTCATGAAATCCCAAGAAATTATATATATATATATATGGGGCATGGTTAGGTTAGGTCAGAATCTTCGTAATTTGGAATAAATTTGGAAAGATTTGCTTTTTGAAGCGATTTTGAAGTTTTTAAGGAAACCAGAAGTCTCTTTGCCCTTCCGAGGCCTTTTCCACCATTTCTGTTATGAAGCAGTAAGTGAGTCAGAAATTATTCAGCTTTTCCCCACTTCTTGTCTTAAGACTGGAAAGCGTTTTAAACCAGACTGGATGGATTTTCTACCTTTCCCCTCACTTCTGGTCTCGAGCCTGGGAAGCATTTTAAAACAAACTGGATGAATTTCCTGCCTTTCCTCTCCTCTTGCTTATGGGCCGGAGCCTGGGAAGGGTTTTAAAACAAACTGGATGAATTTCCTGCCGTTCCTCTCCTCTTGCTTCTGGTCTCGAGCCTGGGAAGTGTGTTAAACCAGATTGGATGAATTTCCTCCCTTTGCTCCCCTCCTTTCTGGAGTAAAACAACTACTTTCAAAGTAAAGACCACCCAATGAAACAGGAAATAACACTTTAAACCATTAACGAAGGATTCTGAAGTCTCTGAAGTTTTGAAAAGTTTTGAACATTTTTTTCTGTGAAAATCGGAATTGACTTTAGATCCGAACCACCAGCGCCCCCTACATCCAAAATGGGTTTGAACCATTTTTTGGATCAAACAAGATATATATATATATATATATATATATATATATATATATATATATCAGACATGAGCAAACCTTTAGACCAACATAGCCTTCACAGTATTTCAATGGAAGACTTCAGGGGGCATCTAGACCAATTCACTTCTACCATGCAGGAAAAGCACAATGAAAGCTCTCCCTGAGTGGTGGGAGGGAAATAGGGTTTTGGGAGCAAGAAATGAGAGAGGGGAAAAATCTGGGTGGTGAGGAAGGTGAGGAAAAAATGCTTTTGGCTGCAAGGAAGACAGAGGAGGAGCAGGAGCAGGAAAGAGGAGGGAAAGTTTGAAGGGGAGGAGGAAGTAGAAGGAGGAAACCGTAGAGCCCCTCAGTATGCTTCGTGGAGCATCAAGGGCTCCCTGGAGCGCTTGTGACCAGCATGACTGCATGAAGAAGCGCCGTTACCAGGCATGTAGCCAGGGGGGGGCGGGCTTGAGGGGCTTCCCCCCCCCCCCGAAAATTCTCATGGTGGTTCGCGAAAAGGCCTTACTGGTGCATTATTTAAACTGTTATGTTTATTCATATCATGATCTGATCACCATACTCAATATATCCCATATGCATGGGGGTATTGGGGTAACGATACAAAAGGTTTGCTAGGCTAGACCCTCTTTCACTCAGACTCAGCCCCCCCCGAAACTCAGCCCCCCCGAAACCCCCCCTGAAAAAAATTCAGCCCCCCCCCGAAATGAAATCCTGGCTACGGGCCTGATGACTCTGGAGATCAGAGTTTGATTCCCTGCTACTCTCAGCCCCAGAAAACCCCTGCAATAGGTTTGCCTCAAGAAGCAACATGAAGGCACATCAATAATGTGTCTATATTACTTAGTAGCTGCTATGATATTAAAACGTACAAGTTTCCATTGAGTAATAGTAGCCAGGGAAAGATATTCTAAGAAATCCCATTGGAAGACTAATCTACAGCCATCAATAAGTGTGTTAATACCTGCTTCTTCTTTTGCCAACGTTTCAAAAATTCAGTGGTCAAAAGTTCCATCTCTTGATTATCTTTACGATTTCTGCATTGGACACCTGAAGTGGTTTATACTTGAATCAGAGCTGTTGGTCCATGTAACCTAGTTTTCTCTGCTCTGATTGGCAGCCACTCTGGTAGAAGTTCTTCCCAAGTTTGTTACCTGAGATCTTTTACTGGAGATTCTGGAGACCTGACATGGGAACTTGTGTATGCAGAGCATGTAACCAGTGAGCTCAGGTTGCTCCCTAGGGCAGAGATGCCAAAGCAACCCTTCAAGATGTTTGTCTTATGCGAGGAGGAGGTCAGGAGACTGGCGTTGTCTTCTTAAACTTTGTGACTGTGGAACCATGGAGTCACAGCAATTATTTAAAGAGAAGAATCCACTTCTTGAGAAAAGTTGGGGCCATTAGTACGAACCAGCCGTGTTTTCAGGATGCCTTAGTGAGGTGTCGGTGGGAAATTTGGAGCCGAGATCTTTCAGATCCCAACCGTATTAGGGATGTCCAGTCAATTTTGTTTGTTTGTTTCCAAGGTGGGAGGTGGCGATGGAAATTTTAATGACTTCCCTGAGGGGCTGACTCTCAAGGAGCGCCTCCCAAAGCTTCTCTCTTTGCTTATTTATGGCAGCTCCCAGTTATCAGAGCACTGGCTGTCCAATTAGCTTAACGACTAGAGGCTCCTCAGCCAGTGTTACATTATGCTGTCTCAGAGCTATGTAATCCCTTCTTAATGATATGGTACATTCCAAGCCCACTATATTAATTTCAAAGGGAAATGTCAGTTATGTGAGTTGCGAGAAGGAGTCATTTGCTCCACAGGCTTCCAGCCATGGAACAACAAGGTTTCTAATGCAAAAAATGTAAGAGGGAAATAAGAGTTTGTTTCTTCCTGTATGCCTCCACTCCATGTCCACAACTTCCTGTTGATCTTCGGATGGCTGAAACTATTTCACAGGACCTGTTTGTTGAAGTGGCCAGCTTGAAGTCAAAGTAGGCAGGATGGAGATTGACTTTTGGACTGATAAATACCAGTTAGGATTGGGTGTTGGAGGAAAGTTCTGAGAGTGCCCTGGATCGCAAGAAGAGCCAACCAGTCCATACTTCAGGAAATAAAGCCTGACTGCTCATTGGAGGGAAGGATATTAGAGGCAAAGATGAAGCATTTTGGCCGCATAGTGAGAAGACAGGAAAGCTTAGAGAAGACAATTATGCTGGGGAAAAGGAAGGAAAAAGGAAGAGGGGCTGACCAAGGGCAAGATGGATGGATGGCATCCTTGAAGTGGCAGGCTTGACCTTGAAGGAGCTGGAGGTGGTGACAGCTGACAGGGAGCTCTGGCGTGGGCTGGTTCATGAGGCCATAAAGAGTTGGAAATGACTGAATGAATGAACAACAACAACAGGACTAGGGATGTATGTCAGAACCTTAGGTAGGCTCCTTAGTTATATCTACACAATTCTCCTGTCTCCATAACTTAGTGTGCCTACATAACCAAGTCTACGTAAGTAATGAATGTCTTTTGGATCTCCCCTAGCCACCAGATGAGGCAAAAGACATCCATTCACCTTCTGAGTGGGTTCAAAATGGATGACATTTCCACCCCTTCCCACCAACAAATAAGAATGACACAAAGACTTGTGATGGCTCCCCGATTCTTATGATTTCAGTTTCATTCCCTTGCAGGAGAGGTGTCAGATGTTGGAGGGTATGGTAATAAGACTTGATATTAACCATGGGATCCTGGAAGTAGCAGGAGGGCATTTAGAAATCCCAGCCTGGGGGATCTAGTGCCTCACCAAATGACAGAGCACAGAATTCCTAGGATGCCTCTATGGCATTGAAAAAAGGAGGAATAGTGCTATAGCTATTTAAGGAAAGGTAGGCCAATGAAAGGTAGCCCCCGGTGGCGCAGTGGGTTAAAGCACTGAGCTGCTGAGCTTGTTGATCGAAAGGTCACAGGTGATTCCGGGGAGCGGCATGAGCTTCCGCTGTCAGCCCTAGCTTCTGCCAACCTAGCAGTTCGAAAACATGCAAATGTGAGTAGATCAATAGGTACCGCTCCGGCGGGAAGGTAACGGCGCTCCATGCAGTCATGCCGGCCACATGACCTTGGAGGTGTCTACGGACAACGCTGGCTCTTCGGCTTAGAAATGGAGATGAGCACCACACCCCAGAGTCAGACATGACTGGACCTAATGTCAGGGGACTACCTTTACCTTTACCTTAGGCATACCCTACTGTCATATCATATCATTGAGGGGCTCAGCCCCCCCCCCCGAAATTTTCATGGTGGTTCGCAAAAAGGCCTTATGGTGCATTATTTAAACTGTTATGTTTATTCATATCATGATCTGATCACCATACTCAATATATCCCATATGCATGGGGGTATTGGGGTAATGATACAAAAGGTTTGCTAGGCTAGACCCTCTTTCACTCACTCAGCCCCCCCCAAAACTCAGCCCCCCCGAACCCCCCCTGAAAAAAATTCAGCCCCCCCCCCGAAACAAAATCCTGGCTACGGGCCTGCCTTAGGCCAATGACAACTGATTTCTTTTTAACGGGATTATAACTTCCACCACTAAAGGCAGGCAGGTTGATTTAAATATTATCTGTGGCTCCCAAGAAGGTTAAATGTCGTCAGAAGGAATGGCTTGGAGACGAGATGCCACTGCAAACCATTTATGAACTTTTAGAGCAACAGGAATCTACAGTTAGCTTTCCACATTTGTATGTGTAACTTTTGTGGATTAGGTAGTGACGGATTATAATTTTATTGTTCTGATTGATGTATGTTTTCCCCATGTTTTTATTGTTGTTTACAAATTTTAACTCTCGGAATTTATATGCTTTTATTTTATAAGCCACTTTGAGTCCACACGCAGAGAAAGGCAAGGTATAAATATTCTAATTAATTAATTAATAGGAATTTATAATTCCTCTGGGATGACACTGCGGTCAGTAGGAGTGTGAACACTAGTGTTTTAATGTTTCAGATTTGGGTGATTTGGGTGATTTGACTATCAAATCACTGGAAACGAGCCTGGTGATGGGCAGCCTAAGTCTTTGCTAATACAGATCACAACAGCTAGATCTTTTTTGCTCATGGGGGCAAATGGGGCTGAGCAGCACTCTACCTGAGATGGAGGTGGCAGCATATGGACTGGGCAGCCTCACAAATCAGGTAAGCTATGGCTCCACCTTTCCTTTTTTTCCTGGCAACTTCCTCCATCCCTTCCCAAAGCCTCACCCCCATGCCCACTTGAAGAAAATGGAAAGTCACTTTCCTCCAGAGAGAATCCCACTGGGAATTCACTTTCCCTGTAAAACTTTTCATGGCTCAAGCATTGAAGGAGCCTCTGTGCTCTTTCCCAGGGCATAATGGGAATTTCAGTTTCTCTCTGTGTGTGTTTCTCACTTTCTTTCTCAGCCAGTCAGAAGCCTGGTTGACTTTGTCCAGTTTCCATTCCTCTTGTGGTGTGCGCTTGGGACTTCAGTTCCCAGAATCCCCTCTTTTTTAAAAAATGTTATGGTAAAAACTTTAGAAAATTTCCAAATATTAGTGAATTGGTGAAACATTCTGAAACTTGGCAGGCTCACTTTCCTACAGAGAGAATCCTACTGGAGACTGACTTTCCCAGCAACACTTTGCATGGTGCAAGCATTGAAGGAGCTTCTGTGCTCCCTCCCAGGGCATAATGGGAATTTCAGTTTCTCTCTGTGTGTGTTTCTCTTTTTCTTTCTCAGCCAGTCAGAGGCCTGGTTGACTTTGTCCAGTTTCCACCCCTCTTGTGGTGTGCGCTTGGGGCTTCTGTTCCCAAAACCCCTTCTTGTGGTTTTAAAAAAATGTTATGATAAAAACTTTAGAAAATTTCCAAATATTAGTGAATTGGTGAAACATTCTGAAACTTGGCACGCTTGCAGTCATAAATCTGGCCTTCAAGTGAGGTGGGTTTCTTGCTGCTAGGGATAAAAGTTATGGGGAATTGAGCCTCTAAAGCAGTGGTTCTCAACCTGGGGTCCCCAGATGTTTTGGGCCTACAACTCCCAGAAATCCCAGCCAGTTTACCAGCTGTTAGGATTTCTGGGAGTTGTAGGCCCAAAACATCTGGGGACCCCATGTTGAGAACCACTGCTCTAAAGTTTCCCCATTGGCACCATGGGCCAAATCAAAAATAGGTCCATAAACAGCACGGGATTTTGCTGAATTGCACATCCCTAATGGTCAATTACTAGGCTTGGGTAACCACGGAAAAATTTGGTTTTAAACTTGTTTCATTTTTAGGGGGGCCCTTGCGTTTCGTTTTTTTAAAGAATTCCGAAATTTTCCTTTAAAAAAGTTCGAAATATACGAAATTTCGGAAAATTACGAATCGATTCGTTAATGGCGGACACGATTGCGCAATATCCTAAAAAACCCTCCAAATGGGACAGGGGAACTTCTGAAGCTTCCCTCTCCCTCTGTTGTTGACTGTTGGTGTGATAATTTATTTTTTATCACTGATAAAACAAACAACAACTATAAAACTTGCACCAGACATACGGAAATAATTACGAAACAATTACGAAACAATTTTGAACTAATTACAAAACAATTACGAAACAATACGAAATAAATTGGAAAAATTGTTTCTATTTTTAATTACTCCTCACAGTAGTCCTGCATGGCTCAATATTGGATCGTAAGCTAATTTAAATACGAATTAATAACAAATTATGAAATTAATGAACGAAACCACCCAAGCCTATCAATTACCCTAGCCACAGAATGGCCTTTCAAAGAAGTTGTCATGGCATGGTGTAGTGGTTTGAACACCCAGCTACAACTATGGGAACCAGGGTTCAATTCTGTATTTGAATGAGGAAATACACTAGTTGACTTTGGACAAGATTTACATTTGTGTAAGCCATTGATTCAATGCTAGCCATAACCTGTTCCTAAAGCAACACATCTATTTTAAAATATGGAGGACTAAAGTTATACATTTGAAGTACACCAGAGAGTCTTCAGGAAACAGGGGAGGTCCATACTTTAGGTGAAATGCATAAATCAATGCATGTTGTCGAAAATTGTGTTCAAAATGCACATGAATTATTGTGTAAAAACCCCATGAGGAGTCTCACCAAACAACAACAGGAAGAAACTGCAAGGACAATTTGGAGAAATGCAATAATCTCAAAAATGATTTTCACATCATTATCGAATTCCCGAACGGGGCCAAGAGCTCAAAAAGATCACATCTACAAGCACCCTCAAATTGACATGTAACACTTTCTAAAAATCTACATAATCTCTCATTTCTAGCCTGGTGGCCTTGAGTACATTCTAAGCCAAAAGACAAAGCAAACAACCCAAATTAAACAAAGGTAAGAACAACGAACAATGAAATATACAATTCCCCCAAGTGCAATGAATCTCTCGCCCTTTATGCTTCTCTTTTAAATGACTCAATCATTTCCCCCCCACTCCGACTTCTTGAATTTTAAGAGGCAACAGTTTCATACGTGGATGAAGTGCTAAACAAGTATCATTACCCTCTTTATCCACGACGCTCCGTGGAAGCATAAATTCAGCATTAAAATGATTCGAAAGAGGAGCTGAAGTGAATTTTAATAAAAGTCCCCAGTGAGTTCACTGTTCAGTAACCAGACAGAATAAAAAATGAACAAGTGCTGAAGGATGTTAGAAAACCTTTATGAAAAAATAATATACAGGTTATTTGTTTGTTTAGGTGACTAAATTTGGAGTAGTTGTTCAGGGTATTTTTTAAAAAAACATTAGAAAGCAAATCCCTTTAGAACAGGTTCATCCATTTTTCTTTCCTTTTTTGTCTTCTTTGATAGAAAAATAGATTTGTAAAGGAGAATATGTGACACGTATTTTATGCAGACAAGAATTCCTATTTCCCTCTGGTGTGATGTGTGTGCGCATGTGTCAGGGTTGTGCATTTGGGGTAAACCTTGACCCGTTTCATGTCCCGGATTTTGGTGGGGGCCTCTATCCATCTTTTGGGAGCCTCCTGAAATTGGGAAGGCAGATATCTATTTTCGCTCTGGGGTGCCAAAAGATCCGTTTTCTATCAGACCATTATGGGGGTGGGGCTATATTATTAATAACAATATAGCCACATCAAAGAGCTTCCCATAGCCCTTTGAAGATTTAGAGATGGATGTTCTGTCATGCGCTGGGCCTGTAAAGAATTTCCTTTAGAACAGGACGTGCAACCTTTTCCCAGCGGGAAGCCAGGGGGCCCAAAGAGAAGCTCTCAGGGATCTTCCACCACAAATAGTCTTTAGATGGCTTGTGAAGTATAACAAAGTCCTTTATTAATGAACAATCAAACAGAAACTTCTCTTGTCTTCAGAAAGTTAAACAAATGATTCCAGGCTTTTATGCAACTCGTGGCTTCCTAAACTTGCCCACAAAGGACAGGCAATTGTCTTCAATAAATAATTCTTTGCTTTAAAGGAAAATCCCCCTTTTAACTTCTCCGAGGCTGACTGTAATCTAACCCTTACTGATGTGGGCTCCGCTACCAGGTCGAACTGCGTCTCGAAGCACCAAGTGGACCTACCAGTAAAGGCTTAGATATTCTCCAGCTGGAGTTCTTTGGTCTTTCAAACTGTTCACACTCCAAAATTCCTCAAAGCTTTAGGACTGCTTCCATGGAAATCTTTGGGTGCTCTTAAGACTGTTCTCCCTCGGAAAGTCTTAAGCGTTGAAGCTTTTGTACAGGGGAAGCTTGCACACGTCCTGTGCATTAGCTTTCCTTGCTGAGACTAACTAAAAAATGGCTCCCTTCCCTTCCCAATTGCCCTGAGCAAGGGGCGGAACCAAAACTTAATGATGATGGACAGGAAGCCTGCCCTATGACTGCAACCAAAAGAAGCCACCTTTCTGTAGAGTTCCTGAAATCTTGGACTGCAAACAAACATTTAATACAAAACAAATAAAGTTGGAGTTCCTGGTACAGCCATACCAGCACAATGGAGCTGTTCCTGTTGCATTCTGTCCCCCTCCCACAACAGTGTAAACGTACCTAATAGATGTTTGGCTATGAGCCGATGGTGAATTACTCAAAGCAACCCTCCAAGGCCCTTTGAGAAGGGCTGGTCACTCAGTGCCAGAAATTATTTATTTACACTATTTATATTCTCACCCCAGGGGCGCAGGGGACTCAGGGTGGATTACAATGTACATATACATGGCAAACATTCAATGCCATAGACACACAACACAACAGAGGCAATTTAACATTCCAGCTTTTCTTGAGATTATTCTGGCCACCAGGGGAGCTGTCACATCACTGTGCATTAGTGAAAATGATGAAGTACTTCCTCATTGTATTGTTGAAGGCTTTAGAACAGCACAACAACAGAGAGGAAACAAACAAGGACAGCTAATAACCTCTCAACAAAAGATTGCTCCAGGCACTGCCAGGCCATCAAATGCTAATCAAGGTGGTCAGTTGAAACATTAACACCTAACTCCAACAGACTTCTTTGCCCCACCCTGGTCATTCCACAGATATATAAACCCATTTTCCTAGTTCCAACAGACCTCACTACCTCTGAGGATGCTTGCCAAAGATGCAGGCAAAACATCAGGAGAAAATGCCTCTAGAACATGGCCATATAGCCCGAAAAAACCTACAACAACCCAGTATTTCTTCATTCTTTGTATGCTTGCTGGATATTTTTATGGCCTCATAAATTAGTTAAATTTGCTACCCCACATAAGCGGTACCTAAATTTCCTACTTGACAGATGCAACTGTCTTTCAGGCTGCAAAGGTCAACAGCAAACTACACAAAATTGGTTGGAAGCTCACTCTGACCCAGGCTGGCTTCGAACTCATGACCCGGGCTTGCTTCAAACTCATGATCTTAATGCAGCTGACTCCCAAGACTATTCCTTAGCAATATGTATAGCTCTGTAGAAACAACTGTGAGGCCAAAGATTACCACTGAAAGCAGTACATCCAAGGCAAATTGGAAAGATCTTGAGGCTACTATTTGAAAATAGAACAGCACATAGTAGGGAGCCTTTTCATTATGATTCAATTTAAATATGTCATAATTGCTCGCTGTGATTGTCCCTGGGCTCCGAGCTTGTACACAACATGCATTTTTTTTAAAAAAAGACTGTGATGTGTTGATCAATATCTGCAGAAATAGATTCCTTACTGCATAAATCATGCGTATATGTAACCGACAATCCATCCCTACAGGGGAAACTAGATGGAAAGTGAGATATTCCAGGTGTTGGATGGTAGGCCTCATCAGGAAGCTTGTAAGTGATCAACGTTAAAAATAAACTCTGAAGTTTGCCCTTTGCTTTTGATGTTAGAGGAGTGGCATGTTCTAATTGATGGGTCCAAAGAGGACACAACTCAGTGCAACCGATGATAATGCTTTATTTAGCACAGTGGTTCTCAACCTTCCTAATGCTATGACCTCTTAATCCAGTTCCTCATGTTGTGGCTGGCCCCCAACCATAAAATTATTTTTGTTGCTACTTCATAACTGTCATTTTGCTACTGTTATGAATCATAATGTAAATATCTGATATGCAGGATATATTTTCATTCACTGGACCAAACTTGGCACGAATATCCAATATGCCCGTATTTAAATACTGGTGGGGTTGGGGAGGATTTATTTTGTCATTTGAGAGTTGTAGTTGCTGAGATTTATAGTTCACCTACAATCAAAGAGCATTCTGAACACCACCAATGATGGAATGGAACCAAACTTGGTACACAGAATTCCCATGACCAACAGAAAATACTGGAAGGGTTTGGTGAGCACTGACCTTGAGTTTTGGAGTTGTAGTTCACCTACATCCAGAGAGCACTGTGGACTCAAACAATGATAGATCTGGACCAGAATTAGCACAAATAATATACCCAAATGTGGTGGAGTTTGGGGAAATTAGACCTCGATATTTGAGAGTCGTGGTTGCTGGGATTTATAATTCACCTAAAATCAAAGAGCATTCTGAACTCCACCAATGATGGATTGGAACAAACCTTGGCACATAGAACTCCCATGACTAACTCCTCACGAGGAGAGCCCTCGGATGGGTTGCGGCCTTGCCGGAAGGCAGGACCGCGGCCCAGCCAAGGAAGTCTTCTCGCGAGGAGAGCCCTCGGCTGGGTGCGACATTAGGGGCCGGGTCTAAGGAGGCGGCCTTGCAACCCCTCCGAAATGGCCAAACGACCCCCCTAGGGGTTGCGACCCCCAGGTTGAGAACTGCTGCTTTAGCAGAAGGCAGCAGAACCTTAAGATCATCTGGAAAGTTTCTCTCAGCCCTGTCACGTTCTCATGCTTTTTTGGTGGGAACAAGAAAGACAACCTTCTTGGTGGTTGTGCTCTAAGTTTCCTTCCCTAAAAGAGGCCAGGATGGTTCTGTCTTTGGTTGTTGAAATGTTTTGTTCTAAAGATGTGCTTTTACAAACTGATTAAAGTTTGTCTTTTCCTGCTGTGTGGTTTTGTTTGCATTTAGTCTTTTGATATTTTAAATGTTCTGACTCCATAAAATGTTGACTTGATTTTGAAGGGCAGTTGACGGCTGAAGGTGCCTCTACATCACCATCATCATCATCATCATCATCATCATCATCATCATCATCATCATCATCATCGCCCTCCATCCGAGAATGCTCTAGGCGATTTACAGCTAAATTGTAAAAGATAAAATACATACATACAGAATTTAAAAATTAACAGAGATCGAATGCTCTAGTGAAAAGCCAGGTCTTAAGTGCAAGAGTAAAAGGCCCTAAGTCACGCATGGCAAGGAATTCCATAAGGCAGGGGCAGAAATAGAAAAAGCCCTGCGTCTGGTCCTTTCCAAGTGCACTTCTCTAGTACCCGGTATATAGAGTAAGTCGCGTTGGGCTGGTTGTTGCGGCCTCCAATAGTGGGAGAAGGAGAGGCGGTCCCTAAGGTACGATGGATCCTGGCCGTAAAGAATTTAAAAGGTCAGAACTCACATCTTATGCAGGCCACGGTACTCAGTTGGAAGCCAATGTAAATGTTGCAGCACTGGTGTTATATGGCATTTCATGGGCGTTCTTGTGAGTAACCTGGCTGCCGCATTCTGAACAATACGGAGCTTTCGGGTCCTAGACATCGGAAGGCCAACATACAAGGCGTTGCAATAGTCCAGCCCAGACATGACCATGGCATGGATGACAGTTGCCAGAGCCTCATCAGATAGGTAGGGAGCCAGATGCCTCGCTTGTCATAGATGGAAAAAGGCCTGTTTGCTGGCAGCAGTTTCCATTGTCAGCTGCAAATCCAGGATGACACCTAAGCTCTTAACAGTGATTGTGCAGGCTGATTGTCAGCACTGATTGTGCTTAAGTGCAGGCCAAGGTTTTTAGGCACTGCACCCAGTGCGCCGATCACCACTGGGACCACCTTGACTGGCTTGTGCCAGAATTTTTGCAGTTCAATCTTTAAATCCTCATATCATGTCAGCTTTTCCAGTTGTATCTCTGCAATCCTGCTGTCACCTGGGATTGCCACATCAACGATCCATACTTTGTTTTTTAACACGATTGTGAGGTCAGGAGGCTTGTGCTCCAAAACTCTGTCTGTCTGAATTCGGAAGTCCCAGAGTAGCTTGACGTGTTCATTCTCTGTAACTTTTTCCGGCTTGTGATCTCACCAGTTCATTGTCACAGGCAGATAGTATTTGTAGCACAAGTTCCAATTAATCATCTGAGCAATTGTGTTATGCCTCTGCTTGTAGTCTATCTGTGCGATCTTCTTGTAGCAGGTCAGGATGTGATCTATTGTTTCATCTGCTTCCTTGCAGAGCCTACATTTGCAGAGTCACCAACTTTTCAATTCTGGCTTTGATGGCATTTATTATTATTATTATTATTATTATTATTATTATTATTATTACTGATACAAAAGCACAGTATGTCACAGCAAATGAGATCTCTATGCTGGATTTCGTATCACAAAATCACAAGTCGAACACTTCTCAAGCGTCTAGGACTGTGTGATGTATTTTCGAATAATGCGTGCAGATCCAAGTCAGGTGGCCTTTTGCAGTTGACAGATTGTGATTTTGTCGATGTTTTTTTTTTCCAAATGCCAGCTGAGATCTTTTGGCACAGCACCCAGTGTGCCGAAGACCACTGGGACCACCTGTACTGGTTTATGCCAGAGCCTTTGCAATTCGATTTTGAGGTCTTGATAATGGCTGAGTTTTTCCTGCTGTTTTTCCTCAATGCGATTGTCACCTGGAATGGCGACATCAATAATCCAGACTTTTTTCTTTTCCACAATCGTGATGTCTGGCGTGTTGTGTTCCAAAACTTTGTCAGTCTGGATTTGAAAGTCCCACAGTATTTTTGCATGTTCATTTTCCACGACCTTTGCAGGTTTATGATCCCACCAATTCTTTGCTAGTGCTATTATTATTATTATTATTATTATTATTATTATTATTATTATTATTATTATTATTATTATTGTGGTGACGGGATATAAAGTTTATTATTGTTATTATTTATTAAAGGATTTCATCCTTCTTATTTCTGTTCTATTTTTTTTAATTCCCACAAGTTGTGATTAATCTCTCTAAATGAATCTGCCCTAAAACTGTTCACAGTTAGAAAGAAATGCTAGTCAAATGGTCCTTCATCGAAAAGCTATGGAAACTTTCCTGCCTTGTTTAGCTCCACGCCGTATGTTGGATCGCAATAGTACACATGTACATAGCTGGGCAAGTGTCGGTAGTGCTCATCCACAGGGTTTTCCTTTCAGGCTGGCATGCTGTTTGTCTCTTTGACAACTTCCTGAGCAAGAATCCCAGTAACATCTTGAATCCCAACTGTGTTACTTATGTACCAAGTCAGCTTCAACAAAAAAAATCTTTCCGTTTGTTTGGATGTGCTGTTAGAAAATTCATAGCATCTGCCAGCTTCGAGATTGTCAAATGCTGCAGACGGGATCAATAATTTAGAAATGCTACCTTTCAAGTCTGCTTTATGGGAGGGAGGCCACTGTTGTTCTTAATTTCAAAATGGCCAAAATACTCATGTAGTGTTCAGACGGTGCCACCACCTGCTGCAACTGGAGGAATCCTGCTGATTCCAGCAGGTAGGAGCATTGGAAAAGCACACATTCTGTCTCACCTCCCTTTTCATTGCTTCTTATGTTGATTGTGGAATCATAGAGCTGGAAGAGACAATGGAGTCCATCCAGTCCAACCTCATTCTGCCATGCAGGAATCAAAACATTCCTGACAGATAGTCATCCAGTCACTCCAAGACACTGAAACCATCATTCCAAGACACTATATGTCATGGTCAGACCACTCTAACCATCAAATGTTTCCTGATTTTCAAGAGAAATCTCTTTCTCTATAATTTGATCCCAATGCTCCATGTTCAAGTCTACAGAGCAGCAGAAAGCAAGTTGGCCCTCTCCTCAAGGTGACATCCTTTCAAATATTTAAACATGGCTATTATGGCCCAGGTTGACCTTTTTGTCTTCAGACTAAACATAGCCAGCTCCTCCTGGTGACGTATGGCTTCCAGACCTTTCCCCATTTTGGTCACTCTTCTCTGGACACATTCCAGCTTGCCCATATTGCAGTGTTTCTCAACCTTCCGAATGCCATGACTCCTTAATATAGTTCCTCATGTGGTCACCCCCAACCATAAAATTATTTTTGTTGCTACTCCATAACTGTAATTTACTACTATTAATCTTAATATAAATATCTGATATGCAGGATGTATTTTCATTAATTCGACCAAATTTGGCACAAATACCCGATACACCCAAATTTGAATACTGGTGGAGTTGAGAAGATTGATTTTGTCATTTGAGAGTCGTAGTTGCTGGGATTTCTAGTTCACCTACAATCAAAGACCATTCTGAACTCCACCAATGCTGGAATTGGACCAAACTTCCATGACCAACAGAAAATACAGAAAGGGTTTGGTGGGCACTGACCTTGAGTTTTGGAGTTGTACTTCACCTACATCCAGAGAGCACTGTGGACTCAACAATAATAGATCAGGACCAAACTTGGCACGAATCCTTAATGTGCCCAAATGTGAACTCTGATGGGGTTTGGGGGAAACCTTGACATTTGAGAGTTGTAGTTGCTGAAATTTATAATTAACCTATAATCAAAGAGCACTCTGAACTCCACTAATGATGGAATTGGACCAAACTTGGCACACAGAACTCCCATGACTAACAGAAAATACTGGAAGGGTTTGGTGGGCATTGACCTTGAGTTTTGGAGTTGTAGTTCACCTACATCCAGAGAGCACTGTGGACTCAAACAATGATAGATCAGGACCAAACTTGGTGCAAATACTCAATATGCCCAAATGTGAACACTGGTGTAGTTTGGAGAAAACAGGCCTTGACATTTGAGAGTTGTAGTTGCTGGGATTTCTATTTCACCTACAATCAAAGAGCATTCTGAACTTCACCAACGATTGAATTGGGTCAAACTTCCCACGCAGAACCCCCATGCCTTGAAGGGACTTGCTGGTGAGAGCCTCCCTCCAGCCTCACACTTCCTCGCCCACACATGTGCACCATGCTGCCATGCACCGAGCACGCCTGCTCTCCTCTCCCAGCTTGTAGTCTCAGAAACAGCCCTCTCCTTGACTGAGAGGCCGGCCAATCACAGCGCAGGATGTCCTTTGGTGGTAGGATTCGCCATCTGTTTTCAAAAAGGAAGAGTACAGGTGAAGAAATCATCATCCTTCTCTGCCAAAGGGGTTCCTAAGACCATTAGAAATATATGTTTTCTGATGGTCTTTGGCGACCCCTCTGAAACCCCCTCTTGTCCCCCCAGGGTTCCTGGCCCCCAAGTTGAGAAACACTGCCATATTGTGTGATGTTTCTAATCCATGAGAAGATGGTATTGCTACTAACAGACATATACATTTTTAATGACTGATACAGTCATCTATTTTCAGCAATGAGTTTCATGAAATAGGAGCCACCACTGAGAAGATCCTGAGTCTACCATCCTCCAACCCATATTAATCAATTCATATTTTGCATTTAAATCCCATCTTCTCCTGGCAGCTTACATCACATCTAAACTAAGAACCGAAGAGATCTTGATGCTGAGATGATAACTAGGCTTTCTGAAGAGGAACTTTGCACAGGATGCACACAGGCTGTCAAATCTCAGGACTCAGGCCCTTTAAGGCTTCAATTTTGCTCTTGGCATTTCTTTTAACATGTAGAAACTCATGTAGAAACCCATGCTTTGCTTTGAGAACTTCAGACAAGTCTTTCAATGGCAATGAGAGAGAGAGAGAGAGAGAGAGAGCGAGAGAAAAGGACTGTGCATCCAATTCAGCTTTAAATCTCAGAGTTGACTTCTAATACCATTGCCTCGTGTACAGAAGGAAATGTAAATTGCAAATATGCTGGCGATTATAACCTTTCTTCCTGACAGCCATTGTAATATAAATGCAATAAATTGAATTTCATCTTGAAAGAAATTTGAATACCTTTGGAACGTTTTAGCAAACCATCTCCAGCTTTTATGGCAGGACTTCAATGGACTGCGGTGGAATCATCCGCCGATGGCATGACTTCTGCAACAGAAGGATAGAGTGCGGCAAAGGTATGCCAAGAAAAATAGAATGTACTTTATTGATATTCAAAATTTATTTTTTATTAAACTTGCACAAAAGGCTTCTTTTAAAAGGGAAGCGGCTTTTATTAGAAACGGCATTCAAACTATTAACTCTCTGAGGACCGCATTTTCTCCGGGACTAAGTGGGCATGCGGGCTTTAGGAGGGAGTCAGAGAAAAAGGTCAGATTTTCAGTCAGTGGTGAATGAGGACTATGAAAAGAAGGATCGGTTCTGCTACAACTGGAGAATCCTGGCATTTGCACTTTGTGAATGGGTGTCTTGAATCCCCAGTCAGATGACTCTAGTGCCACCCCAAACTACAAATCCCATGACCCTATTACACACAACCATGTGTTCCATCCCCCAGGAGCCTGGTTTGCTTTACCTTACAGTTGCTTGAAGTTGCTTCCCCTTGCATTTTTCCCAGGGATGCTGCAGCTCTGCAGAGCCCTGAAAGTTAACAGTTTCAGAGGCTGGAAAGCCAGTCTGCAGGCCTTTTGCAGCTATTGGCTTAGAAGGTATCTTTTGGGGTTTAGAGACCGTCCTTTTTCCCAGGGAAGAGATCTCCATTTTGGAATCTCCCCTGCCTTTTTAGTTTAGAGAAGGAACTTCAGATGTGCTGGTGGTTAGTCAGGGTAGCTCTGGGAAAATCATTGTAAGTACTATTAAGACTATTAAGATTATTAAGATACTATAGATAGCTAAGCTTGATTGAGTGATTGAGTTATAGCTGATTGAGAAATTGAAGATTGAGATATTATAGATAGAAAAGACTATTGAGAAACTGAGTTATCTATATATATAAAATGTTCTGTGCATAATGAGTACCTTAGAAACAAAAGAACCAATTAACGAAATTGCACCAAATTTGGCAACAAAACGTCTCACAACACAGGGAGTGGCCATCACTCAAAAAATTATGATTTTGTCATTTGGGAGTTGTAGTTGCTGGGATTTATTGTTCACCTACAATCAAAGAGCATTCTGAACTCCACCAATGATGGAATTGAACCAAACTTGGCACACAGGACTCCCCTGACCAACAAAAAACACTAGAAGGGTTTGGTGGGCATTGGCCTTGAGTTTTGGAGTTATAGTTCACCTACAACCAGAGAGAACCGTGGACTCAAACAATGATGGATCTGGACCAAAGTTGGCATGAATACGCAATATGCCCAAATGTGAACAATGGTGGAGTTTGGGGAAAATAGACCTTGACATTTGGGAGTTGTAGTTGCTGGGATTTATAGTTCACCTACAATCAAAGAGAATTCCCCACAAACTATATAATTGGGTTAAACTTCCCACACAATGCTCCCATGACCAACAGAAAATACAGAGTTTTCTGATGGTCTTTGGAAACCCCTCTGACACCCCCTCGCGACCCCCCCAGGGGTCCCTACCCCTGGGTTGAGAAACTCTACTCTAGTGCCACCCCAAACTACAAATCCCATGACTCTATTGCACACAACCGTGGGAGTTAAAGTTGGCTTATATTTGTGCAAGCTTGGAGTATATGTGCTAGTAGAGTCAGACCCCATCTACTAGGATGCCGAATTCACAAAAACGAGGGGGGCAGTCAAGGTTGAGTAGCACTCTATTTATTTACTATACCGCCTTTCGCAGCCTTATCGATGACTCAAGGCGGTTTACTAGAAGTCAGTACACATAACAAAAAGATACAAATTAAACATTACAACAGTATAAAACCACAATGAAAGCAATAAAAACAATAAAAACCAATATCATTATCATCAGCGTCTCCTAGTTAAATAACGTTGTCCAAGTTCCATTGTCAAGTGATTCCATTTCCTATGTCAGTTACTCTGCATTTGTAAATGCTTACTCATATAATCATGTCTTAACTTGTCTCAGAAACATGAAGAGTGAGGGAGCCAATCTAATCTCCTTAGGGAGGGCGTTCCATAGCTGAGGGGCCACCACAGAGAAGGCCCTGTCTCCCGTCCCCGCCAAACGTACTTGTGATGAGGGCAGGATCGAGAGCAGAGCCTCCCTGGATGATCTTAAAGTCCTTGAAAGTGGAGTCTGTGTCATGTGAGTGTGGAGGAGATCAAACCATAGACCACCTACTACAATGCAGTCTGAGCCATGCCATATGCACAATGGAGGACCTTCTCACAGCAACACCAGAGACATTCCAGGTGGTCAACTTCTGGACAAAGGAAATGCTAAGTTTTTAATTTTGTTTGTGATTTTAAAAAATACATTATAACGATATTCTCAATTTGCTTCTTACACAATAAATAAAATTCTGATACCTGCAATTTTCCCTATCCAATCATCTTCTTCTGGGATCTCTTCCTTTTTCCAAACTTTAGCATAGCAAATTCTTGCCGCTGTATTCAGTAAAAATAAGAGTATATTGGTGTTCTTGTCTACCGCATCACTGTATATGAACCCATGCGATCTCTTCGATCATCTGGAGAGGCCCTGCTCGCGCTCCTGCCTGCATCGCAAGCACGATTGGCGGGGACGAGGGACAGGGCCTTCTTCGTAGTGGCCCCTCGGCTCTGGAACTCACTCCCCAGGGACATCAGACATGCTCCAACGTTGGCAGTCTTTAGAAAGAGCCTGAAAACGTGGTTGTTCCAATGTGCCTCCCCAAAATTTGGAAAACTCTCAGCAATATGCCCTCAAAATGCACTTTACCACTGATTTAGGACTGACTGCGTTCCCTAATCTCTCTTTGAGTTATATCCTACCTTGCTCATGCCCAACATTATATTTTAAATTTTAAATTATTACATTTGGCCCAGCCATAGATTTGTGCCTTCCCAGAATAAGGAAACTCCCAGCAATATGTCCCTAAATGCACTTTTTAGTGATCTAGGATTGTCTACATGTTCTATCCCTCTCCAAAATTTCTATCCTGTTTATATGTCACCTGGTCACGCCCAGCATTATTTTTTTAAAATTTTAATTAGTACATTTGGCCCTGCCATAGGTTTTTAAATGTCATTGTGTTATTGTTAATGTTTATTGCTATTTTCTGTTTATGAGTTTATTTATTGTTGTTTTATTTTGCTATTGTTTTATTGTTGTACATGAGGCTCGGCCTCATGTAAGTCGCACCGAGTCCCTTGGGGAGATGGTAGCGGGGTACAAATAAAGTTTAATAATAATAATAATAATAATAATAATAATAATAATAGGTTTTGATCTATTATCCCTAGTAGGAATATCTCTGCTTTGAAAGGGATTCTTATACTTAACATTTCCTGTAATGTAACATGAATTTTTTGTATCCCTGGCTTTCCTTGACCAGGTTAACACAGAAAAGACCAGAAGTCCTCGGATATGTAGATATCCAGGAGAGACTTCTTACTCATTGTCAATATACACAAGTGCTATGACTCTGGGAGCCAGATTTTGAATCTTCACTTGGCCATGGAACCCCACTGGATGACCTTTGGCAAGTTCTTTCAGTCACAGAGGAAGGCAAATGAATCTGCTCTGAACAAATCTTGCCAGGAAAACCTTTTGATAGGTCTGCCTTAGGGTCACCATCAGGAGCGGGGTACAGGGAGCATACTACTCCTCTGCTGCGTCAGCTCCACTGGCTGCCAATTAGCTTCCGAGCACAATTCAAAGTGCTGGTGTTGACCTATAAATCCCTAAACAACTCCGGCCCAGTTTACCTGTCCGAACACATTCTCCCCTATTAACCATCAAGGTTGTTAAGATCTTCTGGAGGGGCCCTGCTCTTGGTCCCACCACCTTCGCAATCGCGTTTGGTGGGGACGAGGGACAGGGCCTTCTCAGTTGTGGCCCCTTGGCTCTGGAACTCTCTCCTGTTGGAGATTAGATCTGCCCCTTCCCTGCTGACTTTCAGAAAGCTGGTAAAATCTTGGCTTTGGAATATAGCATTTGCAGAATGATGATCGAGTCAATAACGGCTGCCCACACTGGCGGATGGTGATGAATTTGTGATTTTACTCTGATGACCTGGCTTTTGTAATTGTAATCGTCATTGTATGATATTGTATGATGTGTATTTTAATGTAATTTGTATTAATGTATTATGATGCTATTATGTTTATTCTATGTGTGTATGAATTTCCTGTTGTTAGCCAGCCTGAGTCCCTCTTCTTACCGTATTATGATGTTATTATGTTTTAGCTTATTTGTGTATGAATTTCCTGTTGTTAGCCAGCCTGAGTCCCTCTTCGGAGGTCGAGAAGACCGGGTTATAAAAGCTCTAAATAAATAAATAAATAAATGACTTGAAGGCACACAGCAACAACAATGGGCTAGCTTGGGCTGTCAAGGTGTGCAGTTTAACAACATCTGAAGGAATGCATGGGCTCGCTGGTTTAAGCACCAGCTACCTCATCACAATTGTTGGCAGTCAAGAGCTACTCCAATCTCTGATAAAAGAGGAATGCAACACATTTAAGGAATCTTGTGCTAATAAATGCCTCCGCTATTAAGTGGGTATCGGCCATATCCCATTTTCAAGTGAACTCGGCAAATGTTTCCTGGATATTATCAACTGTCAGCAATTTCTCTTCAAACAGAAACAGTGCTTCATTTTCAAATAAACCATCAGGCTTTGCTATCCTTAGCTATCATTATAGTGCAGGGGTAGGGAACCTTTGGCCCTCCAGCTGTGGTGGACTTCAACTCCCACAATTCCTTGGGGCTCGGCATTGGGCCAAGGTAAGCCTTTGGGGCGAATGCCGAGCCTCAAGGAATTGTGGGAGTTGAAGTCCACCACAGCTGGAGGGCCAAAGGTTCCCTACCCCTGTTATAGTGGAACCTCAATCGGTGGCTGATACTGGATGAGAAACTCCCCCCTGGGCACACAGAAGACTGGGTGACTTGGAAGGCATTTACCAGACATGCCCAATGGAGGAACTTCTCACAGCAACACCAGAGACATTCCAAGTGGTCAGTTTCTGGTCAAAGAATGTGCTAAGTTTTTAACTTTGTTTGTGGTTTTAAAAATACATTATAACTGTATTCTCAATTTGCTTCTGACACGATAAATAAAATTATAGCATTATAATCCCACTTTACCTGCAATGGTTTGGTCAACAAACCTGGGATACATGTGGCCAAAGAACATCATACTTTGGTCCAGGTGACATAAGTTATTGAGGAGAATGGAAAAGCTAGGAAAAGCTGGAGCAGTTTGCATTTGCCTGAGACTATTGGGAAGAGGACAATTTCATCCCTCATATCTTCTCTCCCCATTGAGTGAATTGAGTGACAATTGCATTTTTAACTCAGTTTGCAGCAACATGAGTAAGCTGTGAACAAACATAGGAAGAGAAAAAAATGAGGACATTTTTCAAACAGCTGGAAAAGTGTGATAGCAATGTATTATCCCAGTAAAAATGAAACTGTTGGGGTATAACATAGCTGTGTCCTCCAACTAGAGAGACTAGAAAGTGGATTAAGGTAAGTGCTATTGGTGTCTCCTCTCTTGAGAATATGCCATTCGATGTGGCTTTTTCACTGTGCTTAACCCAGAATAGTGGGTGTGGGTGTTCCTGAGTGTGGCAAGCAGAATGGCGGGATAGTAGCCTTCTTTGCAGCAGACACAGTGTGCTATTGCGAGTACCGTTTTTTGAGAACTGGAAGTCATGTAGAAACCCTCTTAATCATGTTTCTCCTTTATAAAGAAGGGTTCTTGGGATCCCACCTCAACATCATTTCTAGGCATTGTAAACATAATAATAATAATAATAATAATAATAATAATAATAATAATAATAATCCCGCAAAGATCGTAGAAAATGAACGTGCAAAAATACTGTGGGACTTTCGAATCCAGACTGACAAAGTTTTGGAACACAACACGCCAGACATCATGATTGTGGGGAAAAAAAGTCTAGATTATTGATGTCACCATACTGGGTGACAGTCACATTGAGGAAAACAAACAGGAAAAACTCAGCCACTATCAAGACCTCAAAATCGAACTGCAAAGGCTCTGGCATAAACCAGTACAGGTGGTCCCAGTGGTCATCGGCACACTGGGTGCCATGCCAAAAGATCTCAGCCGGCATTTGGAAACAATAAACATTGACAAAATCACAATCTGTCAACTGCAAAAGGCCACCTGACTTGGATCTGCGCGCATCATTCGAAAATACATCACACAGTCCTAGACGCTTGGGAAGTGTTCGACTTGTGATTTTGTGATACAAAATCCAGCATAGAGATCTCGTTTGCTGTGACATACTGTGCTTTTGTGTCAATAATAATAACAACAATAATTAATAATAAATGGATCACATACTCAGTAGCTGCAAGAAGATTGTGCAGAGGGACTACAAGCAGAGGCACAACACAGTTGCTCAGGTGATCCACTGGAACTTGTGCTACAGATACCATCTGCCTGTGACAAAGGACTGGTGGGATCACAAGTCTGAAAAAGTTACGAAAAATGGACACATTAAACAACTCTGGGACAGAGTTTTAGTGCACACGTTTTTCTAAATGTGTTGGGTTATCACTCATGATAATAATAAAATCATTTACACAAAATGGGAAAAAACTATATAGAAATATAATACCTGATACACAACCTAGTAATATGGGTCTCAACACAGTAGAAAAGAAGAAATCTGGCTCCAGATCTGAAATCTTGAGAAGGTTGAGTCAACTTGATGGATTTGTGGAGCATTTGAGGGAGAAACCAACTGAGTCTCACATCTTAAAGATGCTTGGAACTGGATACGCAGTTGGGTGTAACCTCTGTAACTATTGATACTATCGTGGCTGGAAGTGTATAAAAATGCAATTATTGAAACAACATGTGAAGTTGACAAAGAACAGAAAGGAGAGCGAAAAAGAAAGAACAACCAAGCCCTACATTTCACCTTAAAATCAGAATTTCCATAAATATGCTCTTGTAGGTTTTTCCCCAAAAGCCAGAGTCGTAAATGGCAAAGCTGGGGTTTATGGTAGAAATGCCAATAAAACGTTCACTGGACTACAGTATAATCTCTTCATAAAGATGGAACACCATGTTCTCAACATCTCTATTTCTCAAGGAGTGATGCCTGGCTGCAGAAGAATTTGGCCATGGAATCTCAGGCCTCAAAAACACGAAAACAAAACACGAAATTTGAGGGAAGAGCGGAGCCTTTGCAACAGCAAGCCAGTTCTTATGGTTAACAAGCTGGCATTCTGATGTTATGCCAACAGCATGTTCTCATTTTCACATCAACCACTAACTGGGGTTTTACATGTGTACTGTCAGTGGAGTGTGGTTTTGCCATGTAGCTGAGTGATTTATATTGAGTCCAAAAAATGATGTAAAACACACACAAAATAGAGATTGATATATTTATGTGCCTTTTGAGTGCCAGAGCGCTGGACATTTGCAAATGTTTGTATTTATATACCTTTTGAGCTCCGTGACATTAGATTTCCACAAGTGTTTGTAATCATGTTCCCTCCCTCCTCCTCTTCTTCAAATCTTTTGAAAAAATACATTGGACTGAACAAGCTGTAGTTTCATCCATTATTGTTTCTCCTTTTGGTTTTTAAATTGTTATCCATATTGTTGCAATATGTGCAACACACACACACACCACCTGTCTAATCAGGCAGATATTTTGCTTCAAAGACATGAGCAGATGCAAAAATGCAAAAGGAATGTGCTATAGATCAAATCCTCAAATTTCATCTGAAAGGGAGACCAACTAAATATATTTTGCCCCAAATCCTCTCCTAGATATTAAATGTCTATGGCAGCGTTTCTCAACCTAGGGGTCGGGACCCCTGGGCAGGTCACGAGGGGTTTCAGAGGGGTCGCCAAAGACCATCAGAAAACACAGTATTTTCTGTCGGTCATGGGGGTTCTGTGTGGGAACTTTGGCCCAATTCTATCATTGGTGGGGTTAAGAATGCTCTTTGATTGTATGTAAACTATTAATCCCAGCAACTACAACTCCCAAATGTTATTGCCTGTTTTCCCCAAACACCACTAGTGTTCACATTTGGGCATATTGAATACTCATGCTAAGTTTGATCCAGATCCATCATTGTTTGAGCCCTGTGCTCCCTGGTTGCTCCCTGGTTGTAGGTGAACTACAATTCCAAAACTCAAGGTCAATGCCCATCATACCCTTCCAGTATTTTCTGTTGGTCATGGGAGTTATGTGTGCCAAGTTTGGTTCAATTCAATATTTGGTGGAGTTCAGAATGCTCTTTGATTGTAGGTGAACTATAAATCCAAGGAACTACAACTCCCAAATGAAAAAAAATAATCCCCCTTCCCAACCCCACCAGTATTCAAATTTGGGCATATTGGGTATTTCTGCCAAATTTGGTCCAGTGCATGAAAATACATCCTGCATATCAAATATTTATATTACGATTCATAATAGTAGTAAAATTACAGTTGTAAAGTAGCAACGAAAATAATTTTATGATTGTGGGGTCAACACAGCATGAAGAACTGTATTAAGGGGTCACGACATTAGGAAGGCTGAGAAACATTGGTCTATGGAGTCAAGTTCCAGTACCATAATCTGCTTTCTGTGGGGTGGCCCTTTGTAAAAGGAAGTGTTGAATCTCTATTTCTGCAACATCTCTCCAATCATACTTATGGCAAGCATATTCTAGGGTTTTCTCTTTATGTTGTGTGTATATTGTGTATAAGCTTATATGTTTCATACTTTAATGCTATGTTGTTGGGGTTTTTTTTACAACTTTTTATTTTTTGCTGCTATGTTGTTTATTTTATTGCAATTTGTATTTTATTTTATTGTAATCTGCTGTTCGGGCTTGGCCTCATGTAAACCGCCCTGAGTCCCCATTAGGGGAGATGGCGGCGGGGTATAAATAAAGATGATGATGATGATGATGATGATGATTATTATTATTATTATTATATGAATTTATAGAGCAAGAAGATTATAGTTATAATTTCAAACATAAGTACAAATATATCGATAGAGGACAACAGCGAAAGCACAGAATGGAAGACAAGAGTTTTTTCTGATTTTTTCTTTTTTTTTTTCAAAGTTATTTCTACTCCTGGACTTTTTCCAGTTTTTAGGGGTTTTTTTAAGTTTGA
Source organism: Anolis sagrei ordinatus (assembly GCF_025583915.1). Taxonomy (NCBI): domain Eukaryota; kingdom Metazoa; phylum Chordata; class Lepidosauria; order Squamata; family Anolidae; genus Anolis; species Anolis sagrei. The sequence goes on from NW_026847993.1 coordinate 35,844,648, forward strand.
CCTCTTCTTATCATAGAATAATAGAATCCTAGAGTTGGAAGAGACCTCATGGGCCATCTAGTCCAACCCCATTCTGCCAAGAAGCAGGAATATTGCATTCAAATCACCCCTGACAGATGGCCGTCCAGCCTCTGTTTAAAAGCTTCCAAAGAAGGAGCCTCCACCACACTCCGAGGCAGAGAGTTCCACTGCTGAACGGCTCTCACAGTCAGGAAGTTCTTTTTCATGTTCAGATGGAATCTCTTTTCTTGTAGTTCGAAGCCATTGTTCCGCATCCTATTCTCCAGGGAAGCAGAAAACAAGCTTGCTCCCTCCTCCCTGTGGCTTCCTCTCACATATTTATACATGGCTATCATATCTCCTCTCAGCCTTCTCTTCTTCAGGCTAAACATACCCAGCTCCTTAAGCCGCTCCTCATGGGGCTTGTTATCTAGACCCTTGTTCATTTTAGTCACCCTCCTCTGGACACATTCGAGCTTGTCAACAATAAGTCAAAGATCATTCTGTTACAGTAAGTTGTAGCAGGATCAATTGTCAATATCTCTCTTGAATTGTGGTGCCCAGAATTGGACACAATATTCCAGGTGTGGTCTAACCAAAGCGGAATAGAGGGGTAGCATTACTTCCCTAGATCTAAACACTATGCTCCTCTTGATGCAGGCCAAAATCCCATTGGCTTGTTTTGCCGCCACATCACATTGTTGGCTTATGTTTAACTTGTTGTCCACGAGGACTCCAAGATCTTCTTCTATCTCTTTTCCTACTGCCCTGAAAATTTAGTGTTCTCCCACTTTTTATGTATACATAAAATGTTTCTTTTTCCTTTTTTCTTGTGTGCCTAATAAAAAATTAAACAAACAAAAAAAAAGAATATTGCTTTGTATTCCGGAGTCTGAATGTTGCCATCTTGCCCAGTTCTCTGAAATAGAGTTCAAAAGTTTCTTATGTGGAAAAAAAGGCCGAACTTTGAAAAAGTCCGTTTGCAGACTAGAGAAGATTTACGGGAAGAACTTTGAAAGAACTTATCAGTAAGTTGTTCCTCTAAAAGAGGCTCAGTTGCATTAACATTGCTCCCCAGTGGAAAAGAGAGAGTTTGTGGACAAAAAACACTGGAGCCTGATTTTCCCCCCATTCAATGTATTAAGGATTTACACAGGTAATTCCCGCTAATGCTAATGGGAACGAAGTTCTTAAGTCTCTGCTTTGCAGCAGAGAGAGCGAGAGAGAGAATGAATAAATCTGTATGCCCATCAAGTGGAAGAAGGATCAAACCAGAATAAAGAAATAAAACATTTTCCCAGTGTGCTTAAGAAGCTGCTAATATCTGCAGATCCTTTGAATTATGCTAACCAGTCTCCAATCCGCTAATATTCCACATTTCAGGAACCAGCTGAGTTGCATGGAACAGGGAAGGAGTGAGTGAGTTGCTCTCGGTTGTGAAACAGCTGGAAAATATTGCTTTTTAAAAAATGTTGCTGCTTAGATGGAGTGCGATTCACATTTTAGAGAGCCTTATGGACCCCTGGAATTATACTCTGGTGTTTTTCTCTCCCTGCAGTGCTAAGATGCTAATAAAAAGGGAATTGAATGAAAATATTATTTCCTTAAGTAGAGGGTATTAATATCCTGTTTAAGTCGAGCTGTCGGCTATTGTAAACCTTTCCCTTTGACTTCCTGTCAACTAAGTTGGCAGGGATGTGTTGGATTTTTCTTTTCCTCCTCTGGTGATATGTGGACCTGGAATTGGATCTGGGCATGTTCCCACAACCATCTGGATTCAGCTCAGTGGTAGGTTGCGTGCAGAAGATCTCAGGTTCAAATTCGGTTACAACGCTACGCCAAACGGTTTGTCGTAATACTTCAAGCGAATGAAAATCGCTTCCACCAAGTCGGCAGTTAAAACGGCAACCACATTGCAGACTTTCAAACAAGCAAACCAATTAAAAAAATTTGACCCAAAAGACACATACACAAAATGGCACGGAAGGTTATTTTTATTGGCGTTCGTGTTTGTTTGACTCCTGTTAACTACCTCGGGCGTTTTGAGAGATGGGATTTTCTTTTTCTAGTGAAAATTGCTTTAAATAAATAAATATTGAGGTTTTGTACAATAGTCCCTCCCATCCCGAGAAAATGGAAATGTGCCATTTGTAATTATTATTTCATGGAGACAAAAAAAAACCATACAGTGTGCTAATTTGCTGAAATGAAGATATGGTGAAAACAGAAATATCCTGAGCAGCTCCTAGAGAGCATTAAGCTCATACAACTTGTTTTTTTAAAAGGGTGTGTTCCTCCTTCCACCCTAGGCTTAAATTTCTTTAATTTAAAATATCCAGATCGAATGTTAGCATTTAGTTTCATAAAATGATCAAGAGTCTGGTGAACAAGCCCTATGAGGAGCAGCTTAAAGAGCTGGGCATGTTTAGCCTGAAGAAGAGAAGGCTGAGAGGAGACATGATAGCCATGTATAAATATGTGAGAGGAAGTCATTGGGAGGAGGGAGTGAACTTGTTTTCTGCTGCTTTGAAGACCAAAATGTGGAACATTGGCTTCAAACTACAAGAAAGGAGATTCCATCTGAACATGAGGAAGAACTTCCTGACTGTGAGAGCCATTCAGCAGTGGAACTTTCTGCCCCGAAGTGTGGTGGAGGCTCCATCTTTGGAAGCTTTTAAACAGAGGCTGGATGGCCATCTGTCAGGGGTGCTCTGAATGTGATTTTCCTGCTTCTTGGCAGGGGATTGGACTGGATGGCCCATGATGTCTCTTCCAACTCTATGATTCTATGATTGTATGGACTTATCCAGTTATGCTGTTCTCTGTCCATGGCCTGCTCCAGTAGGTATATCAAAGGGCCACTTTCCATCCATTCTAGGGAATTCGCTGTGACAAATACATGATAATGTTGTCAGAAATATTACAAATCAACTGGATATTTCTTATTACAAGCACTGAAAAAGTCAGTAGGCCAAAGCTGGTTTCGTCCTGAGGAGAGTGAGTAGGCTGAAGCCTTTTAGAGTTAGTGGGTCAAAGCTTGTGTCATCCTGAGGAACTTCTGAGTCTGTTCAGGGACTTCCATGTTGATCATTCTTGGTTTGCTCCTGGAGGCAACCCTCATGGGGGGCCATCCAATTGGGTTTTCCTGATTTGGCTGCCCAGAGGGAAGCTTCTGCTGTTGTTGGGGAAACAGAGGAGGAGTGGTTCTCATGAAGCTTTCCCTTGATTTAAGTCTACTGGGAGGAGGCTGATAGTCATGCAGTGAATGGCTTTCACAGGGTGAGTAAAGGGAGACCTTAAAACTAAAAGGATTTGGGAACATGGGCATGGGAATGTTAGCAGGGTCTGGAGGGCTGGCTCATAGATCTGGGCAACACAAGATAATGTGAGCCAATGCACTCTCTTTAACTAGACATTTCGCTTCGTCTTGGGTTGCAATCAACCTGATCAAGCACAGATATTGAACTGAGAAGTATGGCTGGAGACATGGGCCACCTTCTTCTTCTAAATAAACTGTCAAGTTAGATTATTTCCAACTCAGATCTGGAAAATAAAGTAATTAGAAAATGTTGGTTTTTAATATATGTAATTTCTTTATGCTTGTGGGTAAACAGTATTTCTTGTTGTTTCTTTATCAGTGTTGATGTGGAGATTGTCTGGTTTGCCTACTCTGGAAGATGCAACATATAATTGTCCTTCTTTAGGGGTCCCTTTCAAATCTATGATACTATATCTCTCTGTGTGTGAATCATATATATCTATATATATCTATGGCTGGATGGCTCTTTGTCAGGAGGGCTTTGATTACGTTTTCTTGCCCTGGTGAAGGGAGTTGGACTGGATGGCCTTAAGTATTTTCTGTTGGTCATGGGGGTTCTGTGTGGGAAGTTTGCCCCAATTCTCTCGTTTGTGTGATTCAGAATGCTCTTTGATTAGGTGAACTATAAATCCCAGTAACTACAACTTTGTAGTAGTCTAGTACTACTACTAAACTACTACTAGACTTGAGTATTCATGCCAGATTCGGTCCAGATCCATCACTGTTTGAGTCCACAGTGCTCTCTGGATGTAGGTGAACTACAACTCCAAAACTAAAGGTCAATGTCCACCAAATCCTTCCAGTATTTTCTGTTGGTCGTGGGACTTCTGTGTGCCAAGTTTGGTTCAATTCCATCATTGGTGGAATTCAGAATGCTCTTTGATTGTAGGTGAACTATAAATCCCAGCAACTACAACTCCCAAATGACAAAACCATTTTTTTTTGTGATTGTCACTCCTTGGGTTAGAAGGTGTCTTGTGGCCAAAATTGGCGGCAATTCGTCCAGTGGTTTTTGAGTTATGTTAATTCCACAAACTAACATTGCATTTATATATAGAGAGAGAGAGGGAGATAGAGAGAGTGTGTTACATTTTTTAAAATGGACCTGTTCTGACTTACTTACAAATCGTGGGGTTGCGTGTGTGTGTGCGGGGGGTGTGTGTGTGTGGGAAGCGGCGGGGGGGGGGGGGGTGGTGGTGTGTTGGGGGGGGGGGGGGGGTTTTTTGGGGGGGGGGGGTTGTGCCTGCATCTATGGCAAGCATCCTCAGAGGTAGTGAGGTCTGTTGGAAGTAGGAACATGAAAGGCACTACTCCAACCAGAGAAATCAGCCATAGCAGAGCACCTGATGAACCAGCCTGGACACAGCATATTATTTGAGAACACAGAAATGCTGGACCACTCTCACAACCACCATGTCAGACTACACAGAGAAGCCATTGAAATCCACAAGCATGTGGACAATTTCAACAGAAAGGAAGAAACCATGAAAATGAACAAAATCTGGCTACCAGTATTAAAAAACTCAAAAATTACAACAGCAAAACAACAGAGAGTAAACAATCAGGCACATCAAATCACCTCTCAAAGAAAGATTCCCCCAGGCACTTCCAAGCCATTAAATGCTAATCAAGGTGGTCAGCTGAAACATTCACACCTAGCTCCAGCAGACAAAAGTCCTTTGTCCCACCCTGGTCATTCCACAGATATATAAACCCTTTTCCTACTTCCAACAGACCTCACTACCTCTGAGGATGCTTGCCATAGATGCAGGCGAAACGTCAGGAGAAAATGCCTCTAGAACATGGCCATATAGCCCAGAAAACCTACGACAACCCAGTGATTCTGGCCATGAAAGCCTTCGACAATACATTGAACATTACATTTTTATTTATATAGATAGATGTTTCTTGACCCTTTTTGCCTTTTCCTTCTAATATTCCTTTCTAAGAAGTTTTGGTAAGACTCTTTCCTCAAGTGGTCCAAAGAAAGAAGGGGAGCTTCAATAAACATGCCAGTGGCTTTTCTTGACAGTACATACCTTTTGCCTTGCAAATAGATGTGAGATGTTGGATGCTGTAGACGTTAAAGAAGAACAACACACAATGACACACCAAAACTTGCTGAGCTGTCATCCCTTGAAGCTATTAGTCATTTTGTTTCAGTCTCGGGTGGGTTTTTCTTCCCCCTTCCCTGAGTTTTATGGTAGAACGGCTCTACAAAACCTTGAATATTTCTTCCCCTTCTCTCCATATCCTGCTTTAATCTCTTTCACATCTGTGTTGGACTCCAGAAAAAAGCAAAGAAGGGTGAAAACGGATCAATTCAGCCAGGCAGTAGGGAAGCTATTTAGGACGGTGTTGAAATAACACCTGTCCGATCCTGACAGATCTCGGTACAATGAGGTGTGGAAGAAGAAAAAGGAGAGGAAGGAAAAAACCGACAAAGAACATGAGCTAATTTGAGGGGAGTTTTCTTACTTTCTTTCAAACATAAGTATTGATATTCCCTTTTGGTCTATTTCTGAAACGGTACATATGTGGGTTCTTTGGAAATATTTAGACGAAACAGCTGGATATTACAAGGCAACTGTCTTTTTAACTTAGTCTCTTTATATGACTGACTTAATGCTTATGGATTTTCCCCTCTTCTCTCCCTTCGGATTTGTCTTTAGACCTGCAGCCTTTTGCAGATGTGATTGTTACCATTTTGGTCTCAAAGTCCTGACTCAGGATAAACATCTGAATGAAGATTGGCACCAACTATGATCCGACAAGTTTGATCTACGGTGTATCAGCTCATCCCTTAAAGCACAGTCAATACATTTTATGTTCATACTGTTGAGTAAAACATATTGACTCAGATCCTAGGGTAGGGTAAATATACAGTGACTTAAGGTGCATCTATACAGTGGAATTATTGCATTACTGCCACAGCTCAATGTTATGGAATCCTGGGAGTTGTAGTTTGGTGAAGCACCAGCACTCTTAGACAAAGAAAGCAAAAATACACTGGGACTGTGGCGCAGCTGGCTGGGAATCAGCTGCCTTAAGATCACTACTGACCAAAAGGTCATGAGTTTGAAGCCAGCCCAGGTTGGAGTGAGCTTCCGACCAATTTGTGTAGCTTGCTGTCAACCTTTGCAGCCTGAAAGACAGTTGCACCTGTCAAGTAGGAAATTTAGGTACCGCTTATGCAGGGAGGCTAATTTACGATTTACGATGCCATAAAAATCTCCAGCAAGCATGCAAAGAATGAGGAAGTACTTCACCAGTGTCACTAATGCATGGTGAAGCGACAGCTCCCCTGGTGGCCAGAATACTCTCATGAAAAAGCTGGAATGTTAAATAGCCTCTGTGTGTCTGTCTATATATGTTGTGTGTCTATGGCATTGAATGTTTGCCATGTATATGTACATTGTAATCTACCCTGAGTCCCCTGCGGGGTGAGAAGAGCAAAATATAAATACAGTAAATAAATAATAAATAAATACAACTCCCATGATTCCATAGCATTGAGTGATGGCAGTTAAAATGATGTCAAACTGCACTGATTCTACAGTGTAGATGTAGCCCTAGTTACAAATTTGTAAGAATGGACCATTTGGACCATTTGAAGCTTCCAAACAGTCTTCAAAGGCAGCCCCACATAGAGAGCATTGCAGTACTCTATACAGGATGTAACCAGAGCATGGACTACTGTGGCCAGGTCAGACTTCCTAAGGTACAGGGATTATTGTTATTGTTGTTGTTTTGGCAACAACAAATGGTCGCACAGAATGGTTAACTTTTCTGTCCAAAATACTTGCAAATGGAAAGAATTACAGCTGAAAAGTAAGGATTAAAACTCTTGACAAAAGTTATTTTTTTCATATCTTTCCAACAGTTTTTGACTCTTAAAAGAAAATACGGCTCATTGATGAATTATAAAGTTGTCCTTTTTGCAAAAGAGAAGGAGGAAGAGACGGAGAAAAGGGGGGAAGAAGTTGTTCTCCTAGATGTAGATGTCAATAGTCAAGGACTGAGATTTTGGCCACGTGAAATTACTCTTAAGTGGAGGAGACCCAGTCTAATGTAATAACTTGAGTATGTTAATGATACAGAAGCTTTGACACGGTTCCAATTATCAGCCTTTTTAAGTTGACCATCTTTCCAAAGGAGATGACAGATAATAGGAGGCAGTCAGATATGTTAAAAATATACTTAGTTTTAACGGCAATGAGACACTTAACTTGTCAGCAAACCAATTATTAATCAGTTTAATGGACTTTCGCAAATCGGCCACATCCCATGGACAATTGATTGGTTTACGTTCCATGCATACCGAGTAAGGTTTTGACTTGCCATTGGAGCCCAAATAGGGTTTTTAATAAAATAAACAGAATCCAGGATTGACCTTCCTGATGTACAACTGTAGCCAGGTATCTAGGACAGCCCTTTGCAGAAAGGAGGGATTTTTGTCTTGGAGAAAGAAGGAGCTTCGACTATGCAATGGTTCCTTAGCACACAAGCTCCTCTTGTCTAAATATCAGTGGATTTAGGAAGGGTAATGTTAGCGTGAGGTCTGGCATACATAGTCTAGGTCAACTAGACATCAAAGTTCAAAGCAGCGAAGGAAGATCAAAGGGGCCAGAGGGAGGTGGACAGCCAAGGTCAACATGGTCAGGGCCCCAAAGGAGTCACTTCAAGGAAAGGGAATTAATGAATGGGAATCCATGACATGGCTTACTTTGTTTGAAAAGCCACTCCGTACTGAGTACTGAAGTCTGTACAGATACCTGTTTAGCTAGCTAATCAACTGAATGAACGGAAAGAATAAGTCATAGTGCCTTTTACATATCGTGCTATGTCCTAGGGCCATGCACAATTATGTTGCAGGGCATCAATTTTTGCAGGTGTTAGGGGTGCAAGAACACCTGGGAAAGTGGACAAAATACAAATAAAAATCCTGCTTTTTAACCTGAGAGAACGTCTCAGTAGGAGCCTCTATGTAGCCCAGTATGAGTCTATGGTCAACTCCCACCAGAATTGTGTTGCAGGAAACTAGAGATTCTTAGAGAGATGCTCTTCCTATGTCCTCCAACACAATGTTATGGTGAACTTCTGGCAGAGAACTAGACAGCTTTCAGGTGTTACAAGACTACAAACCCCAGCATTGAAGTGGATGCCGTCATGGTCATTACAGTGGAAACGTGATGCTATATCAGTGTAATGTTAGTGTGCTAGAAGAAGCAAAGACCACTTTACTTAGACGATCCCTAGTTGTCCGAGTAGGATTGTCTTCCAAGATCAGTGTGCCCTATCCTTGATCCACATGTTCTCCCGCAGTGAGGGCATTGGTTTCCAGATGGAAGGCAGTCCAGGTCAGGGTTGGCTTGACACGGCTTCCTCTTGGCACGTTTTTCTCTTTCACCCTCAGTTCATGTCTCTTCACATTCTACAGCACTGCTGGTCATAGCTGACCTCCATCTGGAGCACTCAAGGGCCAGGGTTTTCCAGTTCTCAGTGTCTATGCCAGAGTTTTTAAGGTTGGCTTTGAGCCCATCTTTAAATCTCTTTTTCTGCCCACCAACATTCCATTTTCCATTAATGAGTTCGGAGTAGAGACGGTGGTTGGGCATCAGGACAACGTGGCGGAGGACCATCGCTTCAATGCTGGTGGTCTTTGCTTCTTCCAGCATGCTGACATTTGTCTGCTTGTCTTCCCAAGAGATTTGCAGGATTTTTCGGAGGCAACACTGATGGAATCGTTCTAAGAGTTGCATGTGATGTCTGAACACAGTCCATGTTTCGCAAGCATATAGCAGGGTTGGGAGGACAATAGCTTTATAAACAAGCACTTTGGTCTCCCTACAGATGTCCCGATCCTCAAACACTCTGTGCTTCATTACAAAAAATGCTGCACTCACAGAGCTCAGGCAGTGTTGTATTTCAGTGTCAGTGTTGACTTTTGTGTAGAGGGGGCTGCCAAGGTAGCGGAAATGGTCAACAAGTTCTAATATTGCACCATTAAGCTGTATTTCCGGCATTGTAGAGGGATTGGCTGATGGAAGAGCACTTTGGTTTTCTCTATGTTTAATGACAGACCTAGCTTCTCGTATGCTACTGCAAAGGTGTTTAGAGTGGCTTGTAGATCTTCTTCTGAATGCGCACAGACAACATTGTCATCAGCATATTGGAGTAGACCACCAACATGGACGTGATGATCCTTCACTATCAACTTTGCTGCACTGGTCATATTGTCCGAATGCTCGATCACCATCAGCCAAAGCAGTTACTATACTATCAACTCAAGAATGGAAAACAGAATGTTCGGGAACAGCAAAAGAGATTTAAAGATAATTTTAAAAAGTGTGGCATAGACACCAAGAAATGGTAAGCTTTGGACCTTGGGCATTCTAACTGGAGGTCAGCTGTAACCAACAGTGCTGTAGAATTCAAAGAGGCATGATTGGAGGGTGAAAAAGAGAAACATGTCAAGAGGAAGATGCATCAAGCCAGCTCACCTTCCATCTGGAAACCAATGTCCTTACATGTGGATCTAGAATAGGTCTCTACAGTCACCTACAGACCCATCACCAAGACCCTACACTTGGAAGACATGGGGGATCACCTATGAGGTTGACCTGTGTAATGTAAAAAGGCATCCATTACTTCGTTGTATTAGTTCATGGATTGATTTTATTGCTCAAATTAACCAGCCATGTAACACTGGTGGAGGAGAGGTTACCAAGTAAAATGAGATATGGGCCTCTTGAATAGATATATAGAAGAGGGAACTTCAGCAGATGTTCTGATCAGACAAACGCTTGCCAAGACATTAATTAAAAATAACATGAAATGAAAACAGCTTATCTAATTGCTTCTTTTGTATGTGTAACAAAGCTTATGGGGAAGCCAGTCAAACAACATAGGGATCAATAATGACCCCAGATGTCAAAGCTGTGTCCAGCAATTGATTCATCTCCGTGTTTAGGGTAGGCTTCTCCCATTACAAAGAGTTCATGCATAATCTCTCATGCTAGTTAACAATGGATTTTCCCTTTCCACTGTGATTGTTTTAAGTCAAGAAGAAGGTGGATCTGGGTATTATTTAACACCAGGATGATGTGAATTCAACAGGACAACTTTAAGAAGAAACAAAACACCTCACAGGGTATTCACTAAATTTTGAAGATATTATTTTATTTATTTGTTTTCTATATGCACTTTACATACAGAGTGCCACTTTCAGAAACATGAAGATTCAACTATCGTTGCCAAGGCTGAAATCATTGCACTTTGAACGTTGTTTGCTGCAATTGAGTTAAGCTGAAGACAAAGGAGGAAGGGGAAAGAGAGAGTAGCTGGGACATTTTAAAAGCAGCTGAAAAAGGTG
>NW_026847993.1:35859568-35886770 GCF_025583915.1 Anolis sagrei ordinatus
GATAAAGTACCGACACTCTGGATGCGTCTTTGTGACCAATTGGCACTGATCTTCTCATAAAAGAGCTGGTTTATGAGATGTACAGAGTACATTATTCCCCCAGGGAAGGCCATTTTAGTCCACCTGCTCGCCTCTCTTCAATCCCTTCCCCTTTTACTGTGGTCTAAGTGTTTCCTTAGATTTAATTCTGATATTCTTTTTTTTTAAAAAAAATCTTCATTTCTGTTGTTAATGGCTTCTTCCTCCTCCCCCCCCCCCTTTTAAGTTTTGCTCAAGTCTTCCATTCCCTTTCAGTAGAACATTATGGATTGGTTATCAATACCTCTCAGCCCAGCTTGGGAATCAGTCACTGGTTTTGCCGATTGCAATGGACAAGCAGTCACTGCATTGGAAAATATATATATAAATATCGGAGTGTGCCGGTGGAGTCTTGTCCCAGACAGGTATTGATAAAAATGTGGGCTTGTTATTAAGTGGCTTTATCTGTTAACTAATAACTAGCTAGCTAGCTGTCGGTGGAAATTCATGCCAACAGGATGGTAAATCTACTTCAGGTTTTGATCCAGCTATAAAAGAGCTGTCCAAAGTCCTGAACCTTCTCTCAAAATTAGGTCCAGCTCTTTGGACAGTTTATCTAAACCTCAGACTAAATCCTAGAACAGTTTTGATAGCGGGATTTTTTTCCAGGAAAGGTTTGACATCACTTTCCTTTGTGGCTGAGAGAGTGGGGCCGACCCAAGGTTCACCAATAGGTTTCCATAGCTGCACGGAGAATCATAACCTGGTCTCCAGAGTCATCCATCTGGCACATTGGATTTTGCTGATCTGGATCTATACATCAGGAATGGGCAAACTTCAGCCCTACAGGTGTTTTTGACTTTAACTCCCACAATTCCTAATGGCCTACCAGCCAGGCATGTAGCCGGGGGGGGGGGGGGGACCCCCCGGAATTCTCAGGGTGGTCCGCGAGAAGGCCTTACTGGTACATTATTTAAACTGTTATGTTTATTCATATCATGATCTGATCACCATGCTCAATATATCCCATATGCATGGGGCTATTGGGATAATGATACAAAAGGTTTGCTAGGGTAGATCCTCAGCCCCCCCCCCCCCTTTAAATCAAACTCACCCCCCCCCCCCGAATAAAACTCAGCACCCCCCATTAAATCCTGGCTATGGGCCTGCTGCCAGCTGTTAGGAATTGTGGGAATTGAAGTCCAAAACATCTGGAGGTCTGAAGTTTGACCATGCCTGATCTATAGATAGGTTTGCTATAGATTTTATTCTTTCTTTCGCATATGACCAGGGGAGCATTTGCACAGTTAAAACTTGTGCGCCAACTGTGCCCATACCTTGGGAAGTCTGACTTGGCCATGGTAGTCCACACTCTGGTTACATTCCGTATAGACTACTGCAATGCACTGTATGTGGGGCTACCTTTGAAGACTGTTTGAAGCTTCAAATGGTCCCACGGTCGGCAGCCAGGATGCTAACAGGAGCGGCTCAGGGAGCATACAACTCCTCTGTTGTCAACTCCACTGGCTGCCAGTTTGCTACCAGGCACAATTCAAAGTGCTGGCTTTAGCCTTTAAAGCCCTAAACGTTTCTGGTCCAGCTTACCTGTCTGAATGTATCTCTCCCTATGAACCAGCTAGGAGCTTAACATCATCTGGGGAGGCCCTGCTCTCGGTCCCACCTCCTTCTCAGATACAATTGGCAGGAACGAGAGACAGGGCCTTCTCAGCTGTGGCCCCTTGGCTATGGAATGCCCTCCCTAGGGATATCAGATCAGCCTCCTCCCTCCTAACATTTCAAAAAAGAGTTAAAACCTGGCTCTTTGAGCAAGCTTTCCCAAATGCAGTGTAACAGACTAATCTATATCTATGGAACAATTGGACGATGTGACGTGTTGTAGTCTGTTGGCAACTCTGCAACTGGTTGTAGGAGCTTCAGAGGAGGAAAACGAGGTATTCAAGAGCTTGATGAGGAACAGCAGAGGAAAAGGATCTGGGAGATACTTATGTCACCCAGTAATAAAGAGTCCTTTGAGGGGTTCTCCGAAAGTGCATCAGAGAAAGAAGATCCTGGACATGCTTACTGCTCTCACGGAGAAAGAGGATTTCATGGGTTTTTCTGGGAATTATGGGTCTGGGAGTGACAAGGAAGAGGAGGAAGCACTAGATTGGACCAAGGTACAAGAGGTCCAGAATGTGTGTACTCAACCAACATCTAGTGACACATTTGCGGAGGTTTCTGGTGGTGGGGATTGGTAATTGGGCGATACTGTAGAATCATGGGGAGACCTAAGTCTTGACAAGAGATGGAAGAGTTGGAGGGATGAGCGTTGACGCTCATCTGTGGAAGCTAAACCAGCTGAGAGTGATGATGAAGGGAGGACAGCTCATCATCGGATGATGAGTTGTAAGATAAAAGTAGGCACTCAATTGTTAGAACTTTGCAGTAGGCAAAGTGTTGGTTTCATGCCTCGGGTCTTGTCACTGCCGCTTTCCTGTTGGGCTTGGGTCCTGGATCTGCAGGTTGCTGTTTTACTTCGTGTACCGACCAGCTTGGATTCTCTTAAGTGCGGATTTCTCCTCTCCTTGACTTTGGACTACTTTTGACGACAACACTGCCTTGTGGACTTTGGAACCTTTCAACTCTAGACTTGGATTTCTTCGACTTTGGACTCGGTTTGGACGATGGCTCTTCTTCACGGCTCTTTGTTTGATTGTTTTCCTTTTACTGTGTGATTTTGGGGTGTTTTGGAAGAACTCCTGTTTAATCCGGGTTTTTTACCAGGATAATCCGGATTATTAACTAAGTTTGTTTTTCAAGCTAGAAATTGCTACAACTTGTGAGTTTTGACCAGAGGCACTGAAGCAAGTGTCTCTGAGTCTTGTTTACTTTGCTTTAATAAACTGTTCTTTTGGACATACTCCTGAGTCTGGCTCTGAGTTCCGACATGACGGGGAAATGATTTTAGTAATGAGACGCTGAGGACTTGCGTTTTATGGCTTTTATTGTTTCTACTGCTTTTATATGATCTATATTATATGTTAATGTTTTTAATTATATTTTATGTTATTGATGGCTTTGATTGCTGGTTGTAAACCGCCTCGAGTCACCTTCGGGCTGAGAGAGGCGGTATATAAATATGGTAAATAAATAAAGAAACGTGTGCATCACAACCAAGGTTTAGAGCTGAGGAAATGGCTAACCCTTATAAACAGACTTTGGTGCATTTTCTCCACCTCCTATATCTCCTTTTCTTCCTCTCCTTGCAGACCAAATGGTTCTTTCTTCTTCTTCTTCTATCAAGAAATAAAATAAAAGAGATGACTGGGTGAAACTGTCGACTCCCCTTTCAGAATCAAAAGTAAATTGTTTGAGCCTGCCATGGTTCCTGATTGAATCTCCTTTGAAGTAATGATAGCTATAATTTAAAGCAACAGTTCCCATATTTTCATCTGTCTCCCTGTCCCGCCCCTGGCAGCCTTTTATGCCGCTAAGTAGAAACCTACTGAAAAATAACCGTTGCAATGTTTGAATATTCTGGAGGGATCCTTCAGCCTCTAATTGCCATCATATGTAGCTAATATTGCAAACATAACTGGCTAATGATAAGGTTACTGCACATAATTCCTTGACAGAAGAAAGGTAAATTGAGAAAGAGGTGCGTTTGAGCTCTTCTTTACCCCTCCTTCGAGTGCTTTTGACTTTGCCAAAGTTTTTGAAAAGAAATGCTGTCTAAATTAACTTGCTTGGTTAGTTCTTTCACTGGAAATAAAAGATATTCCCAGGTATGGCATGGAATGTGAATTACAGGGAAGACCATTAGAAAATGGCTGCAGAGACTTCTGTTTTGTAAAGCTTCCTTAGGGGTGGCCCAAGATAGCCCAAAATGAAAACCCTCTCCCAGCATTTAGATCCCATATAGACTACTGCAATGCACTCTATGTGGGGTTGCCTTTGAAGACTGTTTGGAAGTTGCAAATGATCCAATGGGCAGTAGCCAGGTTACTAATGGGAGCGGTGCTCAGGGAGCACACAACTCCTCTGTTGCGCCAACTCCATTGGCTGCCAGTTTGCTTCTGGGCACAATTCAAAGTGCTGGCTTTAGCCTATAAAGCCCAATTTACCTGTCCGAACGCATCTCCCCTTATGAACTATCTAGGACTTTAAGAACATCCGGGGAGGCCCTGCTCTCGATCCCACCCTCATCACAAGTACGTTTGACAGGGAAGAGAGACAGGGCCTTCTCTGTGGTGGCCCCTCGGCTATGGAACGCCCTCCCTAAGGAGATTAGATCGGCTCCCTCACTCTTAACCTTTCAGAGACAAGTTAAGACATATTTATTTATTTATTTATTTGCTTTATTTCTATACCGCATTTTTCAGCCCTTAACAGGTGACTCAATGTGGTTTATAGTTATATGAGCAAGCATTTACAATTGCAGAGTAACTGACATAGGAAATGGAATCACTCGACAATGGAACTTGGACAACGTTAGTTAACTAGGAGACGCTGATGATAATGATGTTGGTTTTTATTTTTTTATTGCTTCTATTGTGGCTTTATACTGTTTTAATGTTTAATTTGTATTTTGTTGTCATGTGTACTGACTTGTTGTAAACCGCCTTGAGTCGCCGATAAGGCTGAGAAAGGTGGTATACAAGTATAGTAAATAAAAAAATAAATAAATAATAGATATTTCTTTGACAGCTGACAATTTCACACTCTATCATTGTGGCACTATGGTTTCACTTTACCTCCTGGGAGAGAAAGAGAAAGGAGGAAACCATGAAAATGAACAAAATCTGGCTACCAGTATAAAAAAACTATAAAATTAGAACAGCACAACAACAGAGAGGAAATAAACAAGGACATCTAATTACCTCTCGACAAAAGATTGCTCCAGGCACTGCCAGGCAATCAAATGCTAATCAAGGTGATCAGTTGAAACATTCACACCTAGCTCCAGAAGACAAGAGTCCTTTGTCCCACCCTGGTCAATCCACGGATATATAAACCCCTTTTCCTAGTTCCAACAGACCTCACTACCTGTGAGGATGCTTGCCATAGATGCAGGCGAAACGTCAGGAGAAAATGCCTTTAGAACATGGCCATATAGCCCGAAAAAACCTACAACAACCCAGTGATTCTGGCCATGAAAGCCTTCGACAATAGTATTATATTACATTGCATTATAATATTATAAATATTATATGTATATACAATATATTACATTACATTATATTATTAAAATAGCATGGGAGAGAAGGTGGACTGTCCCCTGGCCCCCTTTCTCTTCACTCTGGCCCAGAGCGGCAGCTAGTACTGCGGGGAGGGGTCCCTAACTGATTTTCTACTTATTCCAGATTACATGAAAGTGGGGACTCACATAATCCAAGTCAAATAAGATAACCTGGGATCAGATCCTGGGATATAAGGACAGTGCAGAAGGAGCCTCAGAGTCTCAACCAGCTCAACAATATTTGTGGCAGCCACAAATATGATTTTTCTGGAATATAACAATTACTTTCAAAGTAAGTACCACACAATTAAACAGGAATAACACTTTCAAACCAGGAACAGATCATTTTTCATATTTTGCTCCATTGGGTCTCTTGAAGGTCTCTCATTCATAGGGTCACCAATGTCAACTTGGTGGCAAATGAAGACAAAGATCTCTAGTGTCTCACCAAACTACAAAACACCAATGATTCCATAGCATTCAGTCATGACAGGTCATGTAGCATGAAACCACATTCATTCTACAGTGTGCTTATGCTCTTAGATCAGTGGCTCTCAACTTTTGGGTCCCCAGATGTTTTGGCCTTCAGCTCCCAGAAATCCTAACAGCTGGTAAACTGGCTGGGATTTCTGGAAGTTGTAGGCCAAAATATCTGGGGACCCACAGGTTGAGAACCACTGCCTTAGATAGACCAAAGCTCCTCTGTTATCTTTTCCTCTTGGATGGAATGGAAAAGTTTGTCAACTCTAACAGAAGATGAAAGAATTCCTCATTTTCTTCCTGATTTATCTTATCTGCTGCAGATGGGATTGATGCCTACTAAGAGGCAGAGATGAGGTCAGTAGCCTTAAGAAAGCTGAGCATGTAAACCCAGCCTTCTGGCAGTAACCATTTGCCTCCATCAAAAGATTGTTTGCTCCTTCCCTTCCCTGCTCCCCTTTTAAAGTCTCTCCAAAGAATTCAAACATGTGAGACCTTTACTTCTAGGCATAGATCTTATCGAGAGAGAACTCCATCTTCCTGGGCCTGGGGGGCTGGATTATTGTAATGTTTTGTCTTGGGATGGCATCTGCAACTGGGGAGAGGTGGAGGAGGAAAGAGGCAAAAGCAAAGTCCGTCCTCAGGGGTTTCCACCTGCAAGAGCTCCCCTTTGAACAACAGGAACAAGACAATTCTTGAGGCCTTTGGATGATTTGAAAATACTACTAGATGTGCACAAAGCCTGGAACGTGTCTTTTGAAAGTCCCTCCGTGTTTGTAATTATCCTTATCTCCAGGCCATTGTCTGCTTGAAAACAAACAACCATGTCAGGGTGCATCTAAATTGTAGAATGAATGCAATTTGATTCTACTTTAACTGCCATGGTTCAATGTCATAAACCAGTTCAAAGCGGATATTGTGGATTATCTGCCTTGATATTCTGGGTTATATGGTTCTGTGGGAGTCAACTTTATACCATGAATTTTAAATCATGAATTTTAAATCACCATTTTACTGGTATGGATGATTTAAGGTGATTTCAATTCATGTTTATTTCTATGTGCTATAATAGCTATGTTTTTATCTATGTATTTTGACTGTGTTGTACCACCTCAAGCCTGAGGAGAGGCAGATGAGAAATAGTAATACTTCACGTACCTTTCTAAGTTCTTTCTAAGTACCTTTCTAAGGTACAAGTAAATAATAATAATAATAATAATAATAATAATAATAATAATTGATTCACTCCCACACAGTTCGATCATCAAGTGCCTAGACATCATCGGCATTTGTAAAAACGTTGACACTTTTATTGAAAATATGATGAAGCACTGAAAAACTGAACTGTTTGTTGGAAATTAAAACTAGGGATTTTTCAACATCAGGAGAGGAATTTTCCAGGGAGACACATTGTCCCACTGCTTTTCATCATTGCCATGATCCCTCTGTCAACAACCTGACAAAAAACAAACATCTAAGAAATCTCACAAAATTTCACATCTGCTGTACATGGATGACCTGAAGCTGTATGGGGAAACCGAGACTGAAATCCAGTCTCTGAATACACTGTCTGAATCTTTAGCACTGATATCAACATGGAGTTTGGTTTGGACAAATGTTTGACAGTGGTACTGAAGAAGGGAAAAATCATTGAAAGTGAGGGCATAAATATGCCCAATGTTTTTCTGTCCAAATTGTCCAGTTCTGCCTGCATCCAGTTTATGCCAGCATTGTATGTTATGACAGTTATGGCCCAGGTGTTTATAGCCTTGATGGTATTGCCTCCATTGAGCTTGCTTTTGAGAATTTTTCTGACCCTTTGAATGTATTATTTGCTGACCACAGTTTTCACATGTTCATGTTTGATGTTGTCCAGCTGTAGTATGTCCAGATATTTATAGGCCTCTGGCATAAACCAGTACGGGTGATCCCAGTGGTCATTGGCACACTGGGTACCATGGCAAAAGATCTCAGCCAGCATTTGGATACAACAAACATTGACAAAATCATGATCTGTCAACTGCAAAAGGCCATCTTCCTTGGATCTGCACGCATCATTCGAAAATGCATCACACAGTCCTAGATGCTTGGGAAGTGTTTGACTTGTGATTTTGTGATGCGAAATCCAGCATATAGATCTCATTTGCTGTGCCATACTGTGTTTTTGTGTCAGTAAAATAATAATAATAATAATAATAATAATAATAATAATAATAATATCGTGACTAGTCTTTTGTTAGTCCATTTGTTCGTTTGTATTGCTTCTATGTATTATCACACTCCTCCTTCTATCAGCTCCTCTAAGAGCAACATATTCCAAATAAACATATATAATAATAATACTAATACTACTACTACTACTACTACTACTACTAATAATAATAATAATAATAATAATAATGTGGTTCACCCACTCACCTTCCCAAATTGCAGGATAATTGCTTTGAAAGTCCACATGAAAATAAGCCTTGTTTCATACTTTCTACCTTCGGGCTTTTCAAAGCCTCTTCCTTAACATTAATGTAGAAAGAAAGAGAAAGAATGAATGTCTTCTTTGCACAGCAGAAACTCTGAGATTCTGAAGGGTGGTGCTAAATAATGGACGGAGATGTGAAAGGTCCACTTTGTTGACTTTTTATTGAGGTGCAAGGTACAAAAGAGCAAAGTACTTTATCTCGCTACATTTGCTAATTCCATCAGTGCAGCAAAGCTTTGGCAGCCAGAGAAATATATATCTTCTGCAGAACTTGAAAACTTTTTTTAAGACGATAGTTTCAATGATTGGTATTGGTAGCTGGGAAGTTTGGAAACTATTGTACAAAAAAATTACACTTTTTAAGCTCTGGTGTGAATGCATTCACAGAGGGTGCATCTACACCAGTGATTACCAGGGACCACTCTCCAACATTAGTACCCAAAGGGTTATGAATCCATTTGGTCAACTTTAGATTCGATTTGGCTATTTGTGGTGCTGATTCAGAAAATTGCATTGGATATACCACATCGGCTCTAGTTTTTGATATAGAACATATGCCATCCAGTAGTCATCCTTTGCTCGCCCACAGAAAACCATATTTTATAAGCCTTGGCACTATAAGAGGGTTTTGCGAGACCAGTCCCTCTTGTTGCAACGGTGTAGTAACAGTAAGGCCATGGATCATATTTTGGTTCTTGTGGACCACTGGTGGTCCATGGATCACAAGTTGGGAACCACTGATCTACACTATAGAATTAATGCAGTTTGATGCCACTAACAGCTATGAAATTGTCAGAGCTATCATTTTATTTATTTATTTACTTACTGTATTTGTATACCACCTTTTTCAGCCCGCAGGTGACTCAAGGTGGTTT
Organism: Anolis sagrei ordinatus; assembly: GCF_025583915.1. Lineage (NCBI taxonomy): Eukaryota > Metazoa > Chordata > Lepidosauria > Squamata > Anolidae > Anolis > Anolis sagrei. The sequence goes on from NW_026847993.1 coordinate 35,868,657, forward strand.
ATAGGGCAACAATTTTATGCTCACAATACCATAAATACAATTTTAAAACATTAATATATCATATAAAACCACAACAAAATCAATAAAACATAAATCATTAGCGTCTCCTTGTTAAAACATTGTCCAGTCCCATCATGTAAACATTCCATTTTCCTATGTCAGTTACTCTGCATTTGCAAACACTTGCTCAAAAAGCCACACCTTGATTTTTCCCCGAAATGTTAAAAGGGATCTGATATCCCTAGGGAGGGGGTTCCATAGCCAAGGGACCACCACTGAGAAGGCCCTGTCCCTCGTCCCCACCAAACATACTTATGACAAAGACAGGATTAAGAGCAGGGCCTCCCCAGACAATCTTAACGTCCTAGATGGTTCATAAGGGGAGATGCGTTCGGAAAGGTAAGTTGGGCCAGAACCATTTAGGGCTTTTACAAGCTCTGCCAAAGAGTGCTGGTGCCTCACCAAACTACAGCTCTCATGATTCCATAGCACTGATCTATGGTAGTTAAAGTGGTACCAAATTGCATGAAATCTACAGTACTGATAGTAAAGTAAAGGTTTCCCCTGACATTAAGTCTAGTCGTGTCCAACTCTGGGGTGGTGGTGCTCATCTCCATTTCTAAGCCGAAAAGCCAGCGTTATCTGTAGAAATCTCCAAAGTCATGTGGCGGCATGATTGCATGGAGCGCTGTTACCTTCCCGCAGAAGTGATACCTATTGATCTACTCACATTTGCATGTTCTCAAACTGCTAGGTTTGCAGAAGCTGAGCCTAACAGTGGGTGCTCGCTCCGTTTCCCGGATCTGAACTGCCAACCTGAGATCATCCGGAGTTTCGGGGTGCGGTGTCATCTGTACGCAGATGATGTCCAACTCTGTCACTCCTTTCCACCTGCTACTAAGGAGGCTGTCGAGGTCCTGAACCGGTGCCTGGCCGCTGTAATGGTCTGGATGGGGGCGAACAAACTGAAACTAAATCCAGACAAGACAGAGGTACTCCTGGTCAGTCGCAAGGCTGAGCTGGGTATAGGGTTACAGCCTGTGCTGGACGGGGTCGCACTCCCCTTGAAGGCGCAGGTTCGCAGCTTGGGTGTGACCCTGGACTCATCGTTGAGCCTGGATCCCCAGGTTTCAGCGGTGACCAGGGGAGCATTTGCACAGCTTAGGCTCGTGCGCCAGCTGCGCCCGTACCTCGGGAGGTCTGACTTGGCCACGGTGGTACACGCTCTGGTCACATCCCGCCTTGACTACTGCAACGCTCTCTACGTGGGGCTGCCCCTGAAGACGGCCCGGAAGCTTCAGCTAGTCCAGCGCGCGGCAGCCATGTTACTAACTGGAGCGGGACGCAGGGAGCACACAACGCCCTTGCTGTACCAGCTCCATTGGCTGCCGACCTGCTACCGGGCCCAATTCAAGGTGCTGGTGTTAGCCTACAAAGCCCTAAACGGTTCCGGCCCAAAATACCTGTCAGACCGCATCTTGGCCTACGAGCCCACGAGGGCCTTAAGATCGTCCGGGGAGGCCCTTCTCTCGATCCCGCCTGCCTCACAGGCACGCCTGGTGGGGACGAGAGAGAGGGCCTTCTCGGTGGTGGCCCCCCGGCTGTGGAACACTCTCCTGTAGACATCAGACAGGCGCCCTCCCTTATGTCTTTTCGGAAAGGCTTAAAGACATGGCTATTCGAGCAGGCATTTAATTAAATGCTACAATTAGTTTTGGCAAGACAACTGGAACGGAATTCGGATTATGAGCTTGGTTATGATTTTATTATGAGACGGAGCGGATCATTTAGTGTAATTTTATAACTGTTATATTGTGGATATGCTGTTTTGTATTGCCTTTTGTAATTTGCCTTTTATATGTTGTACACCGCCGCGAGTCACCCTAGGGCTGAGAGCGGCGGTCAACAAATGCACCAAATAAATAAATAAATAAATAAACCTTTCAGTCATCAAGTTCAGCAGCTCAGTGGTTTGAACTGCTGTGCCACCAAAGGACGGCAGTATTGATACACCCTGCGAAATTGATAAAAACAAGACAGTGATAAAACCACCATTTTTTTTTTAGTGGGTGATATTCAGATTCTTTTTTCTCCTTCTCAGAAAGGATTCCCCCCCCCCCCTTGATATTAATCTCACAGACTTGAAGAAATGTTACGAGCTTTAACAGAAAGAAAGAAAGAAAGAAAGAAAGAAGGAAGGAAAGAAAGAAAGAAAGTCATACAATTTATTTATTTATTTACCTTACTTATACAACCTTTCTCAGCCTGAAGGCAACTCAGAGCGGTTTTCAAATGGCACAATTTGATGCTCTCCCAACATAAAAAGCAATTAAAAACAATTAACATAAATAACATCACACAAAGCAGTAAAAAGTAATAAAAGCATACATCCTCAGCATCTCATTACTAATTGTCCAGTCGTTCCACAGATCAAAGTATGTTTGTTACACTGCGTTTGTAAATGCTTGCTTTTTTGCGAAATGTTAGGAGGGTGGGGGCTGATCTGATATCCCTACGGAGGGTGTTCCACAGCTGGGGCCACCGCTGAGAAGGCCTTGTCCCTCATCCCTGTCAACCGAATCTGTGAAGAAGGTGGGACCGAGAGCAGGGCCTCCCCAGATGATCTTAGAGTCCTAGGTGGTTCATATAAAGAGATACGTTTGGACAGGTAAGCTGGGTCAGAACCATTTCTCAACCTAGGGGTCGGGACCCCTGGGGGGGGGTCGCGAGGGGGTGTCAGAGGGGTTGCCAAAGATCATGAGAAAACACAGTATTTTCTGTTGGTTATGGGGGTTCTCTCTGGGAAGATTGGCCAAATGCTATGGTTGGTGGGGTTCAGAATACTCTTGGATTGTAGGTGAACAATAAATCCCATCAACTACAACTTCCAAATGTCAAGGTCTATCCCCCCCCCCCCCCCCCAAAATGCTGCCATTGTTCACATTTCACCATATTGAGTATCCATGTCAAGATTGGTCCAGATCTATCATTGTTTGAGTCCACAGTGCTCTCTGGATGTTGGTGAACTACAACTTCAAAACTCAAGGCTAATGCCCACCAAACCCTTCCAGTATTTACTGTTGGTCATGGGAGTTCTGTGTGCCAAGTTTGGTTAAATTCCATCATTGGTGCAGTTCAGAATGGTCTTAGATTGTAGATGAAGTAAAAATCCCAACAACAACTCCCAGACTCCAAAATCAATCTTCCCTAACCTCAAATGACAAAATTAATCCTCCTTCCCAACCCCATCAGTATTCAGATTTGGGCATATTGTGTATTTGTGTCAAATTTGGTCCAGTGAATGAAAATACATCCTTCATATCATGTATTTACATTATGATTCATAATAGTAGCAAAATTACAGTGATGACGTAGCAATGAAAATAATGTTACGGTTGGAGGTCATCACAACATGAGGAACTGTATTAAGGAGTTGCAGCATTAGGAAGGTTGAGAAACCCTGGTTTAGGGATTTATAGGCTAAAGCCAGCACTTTGAATTGAGCTCGGTAGCTGACTGGCAGCCCATGGAGTTGGCGCAACAGAGGAGTTGTGTGTTTACAAAGATCTCAAAGAGAAGGAGTCTTTGATGAGAGACTGTGCTGTCATGCGCTGGGCCTATAGCAATTGGCTTTTGAACAGGACGTGCTCTTTGCACCCAGCAGGAAGCCGGGGTGCCTCAAGTGAGAGGCCCTAAGGATTTTCCTATACAGAGTCTTTAGAAGCTTGAAAAGTTTAACAAAGTCCTTTATTATTGCTTAGGTCTTCAACAAAACAATCAAATACTTCTCAGACCTTCAACAGGCCAAACAAATACTTCAAGGCTTTGAATCAACTGGTGGCTTTCTTAATCTTGTCCACAAGGGACAGGCAACTGGCTTTGTGAACTGTTTCTTTTCTTTAAGAGGAAAACCCTTTTTAACCCCTCCTTGGGCAATCTACTTTCTAAACTTTGCTGGTTTGGGCTCTACTCCCGGCTCCAAACGGCTTCTTGAGTCCCGAGTAGACCTATCAGCCAAGGCTTTGTAGATTCTCCACTGGTGTCCTTTGGAACTGTTTTCCCCCAGAATTTCGTAAGAAACAAAGCTTCTCTACAGGTGGAGCTGATCCACGTCCCGTAGCGAAGCTTTCAACTGTAAGACTGAGCCAAAATGGCTCCCTTTCCTTCCTGAACCCTGGGGAAAGGGGCGGAACTGAAAAACCCAACGATGATAGGCAGGTGGCTGCAAACCAAGGGAAGCCATCTTATTGCAAAATGCATGGAACTTTGGAATACATGCAAACACTCAAAGAAAGAAAAGGAAGTTGGAGCTCCTGGTACAGCCATACCTGCACAGAGACCTCATTTGTACAAACTTTTATTACAATATCTCAAACTGTTTTCAATCTTGAGTTAAGTCTTTCAAGATATTGAAAAGGGGTCCATGGTAAAGAAAAGGTGAGTCCGAATATTAGACAAGTGGCAAAGAAATGAATGTCCACGCATCTCTCCTGTTTGAGGTTCCTCTCCTATTGTGTATCCTTTTTTTTTTTTGGTGTGTGTTTGGGCATCATGTGTCTTTCCTTGTCTTCTTTTCCAGCAGCATTTGGAGGTGGCTTGGATTATTTATGCAGGCAGTCATAGATTAAGCATGGCAATTATTGCACTGTTTGGGAATGGCTGCCTTCATCATTATCCCAAATTCTGCCCATCGAGTAATGGCGCATCCGTCTGGCAAGGAACTGATTTCTTCCCCCTGTAATCCTTTCCTGTTAAAACACTCTACACCTTGACTGTTTTGCTTGGAAATAAAATTTAATTTCAAGATGTTAATGCATCGGAAGCTTGGGCTGAGTACATCAGGGGTAAGTAATTGTGTTCCCATTTTAGCAAGCTGGCCTACTGACATGCATTTCCAACCGGTGCTAAAAATAATGAGGAATTCAAGTGACACCCCTTGATGGCTCCAAGTACCATCACTTTCCTTGACCTAATTGATTGTAGCGATGCGCCTCCGAGTGCTTTGCATAACCAGTTTAGACAGCAGGAACATTTCCCACCCGATTGATTGACATTTTTTATTTCTAACTTTAAGCTTAATCGTGGCAAAGAAATGATTCATTTACACCTTCCAGACGGTGGGAACTTGACACGGAAGGCAACCGGGAACCGCGAGCTCCTTGACTAAGCAACGCAACGCTTGTCAGAGCAAAACTGGATGTGGATATATTATATATAATATTAACTTAGTTTATGGACCTGCTGAAAAGACTGGGGAGGATGTAATAAAAGAGATTCATTAAGTGGCCATGGAAGTTATTCTCAGTTCTAAAGGATGTGATGTCAACCCTTCTTGAAGGATTATTTTACAGTGGAAAATAAAGACATCGATTATTCAACATCTCAGATCTACACGGAACAAAGAGTTGTCCTATGGCTCTGATCACCTCACTTTGCTATAGTTTATGCAAAATTGTAGTATATGCAGAGAGTCTTTGGAAAAGTAAGGAAACAATTCACACAACTGGGTTGTTATAGGTTTTTCGGGCTATATGGCCATGTTCTAGAAGCATTCTCTCCTGATGTTTTGCCTGCATCTATGGCAAGCATCCTCCCAGGTTGTCAGGATGCTTGCCATAGATGCAGGTGAAACGTCAGGAGAGAATGCTTCTAGAACATGGCCACATAGCCTGAAAAATCGACAACAACGCAATGATTCTAGCCATGTAAGTTTTTGACAATACAATTCACACAATGTGTGTCTTGGCTTCCCCTAAGACTGAAAGAAGTTGATCCTAGAGTTGTTCTGGAGGATCTAGATATTTTTAGAGAGGTGTTCCTTCTAGATATCTCTAGGTCCTCCAGCTCAATGCTTGTGCTCAGACCACAACTGAATCCTATTCTCCAATAGCTCTTCCCAGGGACATCAGACTGACAACCTCCCTTCTGTCCTTTAGAAGGAAACTCAAGACTTGGCTATGGGACCAAGCATTCAACCAGTGAATGGCAGCAAGATGGAGTGGATGAGGGATTAGAGGACATCCAACCCCAAATTGGGAAACAAGTCATCCAGGAATACCTGGCCGCTCTAAATGAGTTCAAGTCCCCAGGGCCAGATCAACTACACCCAAGAGTATTGAAGGAACTAGCGGAAGTCATTTCGGAACCATTGGCAATCATCTTTGAGAGTTCTTGGAGAACGGGAGAAGTTCCAGCAGATTGGAGGAGGGCAAATGTGGTCCCAATCTTCAAGAAGGGAAAAAAGGATGACCCAAACAACTACCGTCCGGTCAGCCTCACGTCGATACCAGGCAAGATTCTGGAAAAGATTGTTAAGGAAGTGGTCTGCAAACACTTAGAAACAAATGCGGTCATCGCTAATAGTCAACATGGATTTATCAAAAACAAGTCATGCCAGACTAATCTGATCTCTTTTTTCGATAGAGTTACAAGCTGGGTAGATGCGGGGAATGCCGTGGATGTAGCGTACCTGGATTTCAGTAAGGCCTTCGACAAGGTTCCCCATGACCTTCTGGCAAGGAAACTAGTCCAATGTGGGCTAGGCAAAACTACGGTGAGGTGGATCTGTAATTGGTTAAATGGACGAACCCAGAGGGTGCTCACCAATGCTTCCTCTTCATCCTGGAAAGAAGTGACGAGCGGAGTGCCACAGGGTTCCGTCCTGGGCCCGGTCCTGTTCAACATCTTTATTAATGACTTAGATGAAGGGTTAGAAGGCAGGATCATCAAGTTTGCAGACGACACCAAATTGGGAGGGATAGCCAATACTCCAGAGGACAGGAGCAGGATTCAAAACGATCTTGACAGATTGGAGAGATGGGCCAAAACTAACAAAATGAAGTTCAACAGGGACAAATGCAAGAGACTCCACTTTGGCAGGAAAAATGAAATGCAAAGATACAGAATGGGGGACGATGCCTGGCTCGAGAGCAGTACGTGTGAAAAAGATCTTGGAGTCCTCGTGGACAACAAGTTAAACATGAGCCAACAATGTGATGTGGCGGCAAAAAAAAGCCAATGGGATTTTGGCCTGCATCAATAGGAGCATAGTGTCTAGATCTAGGGAAGTCATGCTACCCCTCTATTCTGCTTTGGTTAGACCACACCTGGAATATTGTGTCCAATTTTGGGCACCAAAATTGAAGAGAGATATTGACAAGATGGAAAGTGTTCAGAGGAGGGTGACTAAATGATCAAGGGTCTGGAGAACAAGCCCTATGAGGAGCGGCTTAAGGAGCTGGGCATGTTTAGCATGAAGAAGAGAAGGCTGAGAGGAGATATGATAGCCATGTATAAATATGTGAGAAGAAGCCACAGGGAGGAGGGAGCAAGCTTGTTTTCTGCTTCCTTGGAGACTAGGATGCGGAACAATGGCTTCAAACTACAAGAGAGGAGATTCCATCTGAACATGAGGAAGAAATTCCTGACTGTGAGAGCCATTCAGCAGTGGAACTCTCTGCCCCGGAGTGTGGTGGAGGCTCCTTCTTTGGAAGCTTTTAAACAGAGGCTGGATGGCCATCTGTCAGGGGTGATTTGAATGCAATATTCCTGCTTCTTGGCAGGGGGTTGGACTGGATGGCCCATGAGGTCTCTTCCAACTCTTTGATTCTATGCTTCTATGATTCTAAGTGTCTATGCCAGAGTTTTTAAGGTTGGCTTTGAGCCCATCTTTAAATCTCTTTTCCTGCCCGCTAACATTCTGTATTTCAGGCTCAGGTACAGTACCAAAATAGCATTCTGTCATGACTTGTGAATGACAATGAAGATGATGTGATACAGCTTTGGGTTCATTGATGGTTAAAAGGCAGAAACCGAACAGGGAAGATTTATTCCTCAGCGTTGAGACCAACCAGAAAGGGCAAGTGGTAATAAAAGGCTATTTCCTCTCGAGGTGCCCAGGTGCCTTGCCGCCTCTCTCTCCCTCCTTTCCCGGCTGCTATAAATGTCCTTTAGCACTGTACTGAAACTATATTCTCTTGTGTATGCAAGTGCATGCGCACCAGCAAAGGCAAGCTGTGTCAGGGTATTTAGCATTGCTGGGAGCAAAGGAACGAAGTAGAGACAGTGTTGATTATAAGTCATTAGCCACAAGGACATTCACTTAACATGTGAATAAATGAACAGCACCGTGTCCTAATGGGAATGGCCTCCGCGTACCTTTAAGCAAAATGTTGTTTAATATCCTTCAATTGCTGCATAGTTAAAGAGGCCTGTTGGAAAGCCATGGTACGCACCGTTGCCCGCTCAGCGTAAAATAAAAGGAAAAAAATGAATATATTGAATATTTTTCTTCCATCCCACACAGGAATGTGACTTCTGGAATTTATTTTTCAAGGGTTAACGTCTCCGTAAGTTAAAGGGTGTCGAATCTGATTGAAACGATGGAAGGGACTTGTTATTCTGCTTTGCATGCATCGCATTTGGCATGCCAGGAAAAAAAACTCCTTTGATATCTTTATTGGTTTTTCTTAGATTAAAAAGCAATCAGGCTATAAGCCTTAATTTTCTTATAGCTGTTTGTTAACAGGGGAGATAAGGCTTTCAAAACCGCTTGATTACCCATTACGTCCTCAGTCATATCCTCGGTACGGTTGGAGGTACATGCGTTCTTTTATTAGATTTATTATTGTTCCTTTGTAACATCTATAACACCCCTGATCCAAATCAGAGCGGCTTTCTTTTTTTCCTTTCTAAAGAAACCCTCAACTGAAATAAAACAAATACATTTTGTGCTGAATGTACACGATTTAACCCAAATCTGTACAGGAAATCAGAAGACGTTTACTTCTTGGGAGGAGAGCAATGACCAATCTCGAGAAAATAGTGAAGAGTAGAGACATCACACTAGTATTAATAAATAATAATAATAATACCGGGATTGTGGCGCAGCTGGCTGAGTGTCAACTGCATTAAGATCACTCTGACCAAAATGTCATGAGTTCGAAGCCAGCCTGGGTTGGAGTGGGTTTCCAACCAATTGTGTAGCCTGTTGTCGACCTTTGCAACCCGAAAGACAGTTGCATCTGTCAAGTAGGAAAATTAGGTACCACCTTAAAGTGTGGGGAGGCTAAATTAACTAATTTATGAGGCCATAACAAAGACTCCAGCAAAGCACTCCAGCAAAAAAAGCATGCGGGGAATGCGGAAGTACTTCATCAGTGTCACAGATGGATGACGAAAGCAACAGCTCCCCTGGTGGCCAGAAAACGTTAAATAGCCTCTGTGTATGTCTATGTATGTTGTATGTCAAAATTGGCATTGAATGTTTGCCATATATGTGTACACTGTAATCCGCCCTGAGTCCCCTGTGGGGTGAGAAGGGCGGAATATAAATGCTGCAAATAAATAAATAAATAAATATTTTATTTGTCGTGTCAGGGCAACCAGTCAATTGTATTACATTTCTAAGAGAACAAAACAAACAAACAAACAGACAAAACACAAAATTTGCAAGTTTGGAGTGCTTCTGGTGTTGCTGTAAGAAGGTCCTCCATTGTGCATGTGGCAGGGCTCAGGGTGCATTGCAGCAAGTGGTCAGTGGTTTGCTCTCCTACACACTTGCATGTCGTGGATTCCACTTTTTGGCCCCATTTCTGAAGGCTGGCTCTGCATCTCATGGTGCCAGAGCGCAGTCTGTTCAGCGCCTGACTGGCTTGACCTTGAAGGAGCTGGAGGTGGCCATGGTCAACAAGGAGCCCTAGCGTGGGCTGATCCATGAGGTCACGAAGAGTCAGAAGTGACTGAATCAATAAACAACAACAACAAGCACAGGAAACAAAAATAATATTCACCATCACTAGGGGCTGCCACCTAGGAGGGTCTGGAGTATATTCTTGAGGATTCCAGGGCTGTCTACACATGCACAGGATTGCCTTGTGTGCGAATTCACAGGTGACCACTAGGAGAAAAATGGTTACAGGTAAGCAACCCATACTTATATTTTAGAACCAAATTATATTTAGAATTGTACTTACTTACTTACTTAGGTGATCCCTCATAGTCCAAGGATGATGGTCCTCCAAGTGTACTATTCTGGCAGTGGGTCCGTAGGTGACTGTGGAGCCCTATTCTTGACCTGCATCTTCCCCTACAGTGAGAGCATCGGTTTCCAGGTGGAAGGCAGTCCCGGTCGGAGTTGCCTTGATGTGCTTTCCTCTTGGCACGTTTCTCTCTTTCGCCCTCGATTCATGCCTCTTCAAATTCTGCAGCACTGCTGGTCACAGCTGACCTCCAACTGGAGTGCTCAAGGGCCAGGGCTTCCCAGTTCTCAGTGTCTATGCCAGAGTTTTTAAGGTTGGCTTTGAGCCCATCTTTCAATCTCCTTTCCTGCCCACCAACATTCCTTTTTTTCATTCTTGAGTTCAGAGTAGAACAACTGCTTTGGGAGATGGTGGTCGGGCATCCGGACAACATGGCCAGTCCAGCAGAGTTGATGGTGGAGGACCATCGCTTCAGTGCTGGTGGTCTTTGCTTCTTCCAGCACGCTGACATTTGTCCACTTGTCTTCCCAAGAGATTTGCAGAATTTTTTGGAGGCAGCGCTGATGGAATCATTCCAGGAGTTGCATGTGACATCTATAGACAGTCCACGTCTCATAGGCGTATAGCAGGGTTGGGAGGACAGCAGCTTTATAAACAAGCACCTTGGTATCCCTATGGATGTCCCAGTCCTCAAACACTCTGCTTCATTCAGAAAAAAGTTGCACTCGCAGAGCCCAGGCAGTGTTGTATTTTGGTGTCAATGTTGACTTTTGTGGAGAGGTGGCTGCCAAGGCAAATGAATGAAGGAATAGCCTAAACCAACCAATACTTTGTTTCTTCTGCCTTTTCAATTGGCTTGTAAAGGATACCTAAACTCTAAGAGATACCTGATGAAGAACCTAGAAAGATGCATCATCGGAACCCAGTGTCTTCCCAATATGCTCTCCCCCTTCCCTAAATTTCTAGCCTTGGGAAGGAAGGCAGATGATTACATCAATCAGTGTCAGGCATGGCTGCTGTGATTTATGAATATGCATAATGAGTTCTCACCTTTGAGAAGGACTAGCCAGGAAGATAATTGATTAGACAGGGAAAGAGCAGCCGAGAAAATGGCAGGGGGAGGGGGTCGCGGGGAGGGTTAGGCTAAAAGCTTTCCCTGGCTAGTTAGGGCATCGGGAAACCAGCTCTCGTCTGAAGAAGAAAAATGTCCAAAGGGCGAGCTGCACATGGGAAATGGAGGCATAAATCACAAGGGTTTATTTGCACTCGGAAGTGCCATGGGATTTACATCAAGGATACCAACTGGTCTCCATTCCTTGCTTTACCAAAAGGAGGAGCCATGGCAATCTATGTTGACAATCACTTTTGTTCTTGGGTACCACAGTAAGCAGGGAAAGGTGGCCACTGAAAGTTCCTGTCTTAGCATGATAGGAGGTGAGTGTGCAGGTACAACTGCACCAGGAGCTCCAGTTTTGTTTGCTTTGCATTTAATGTTTGTTATAGTCCTAAGTTTCAGGGACTCTGCATATAGGTGGCTTCTTTTGGCTGCAATCATAGGGCAAGCCACCTGTCAATTATAGTTAGGTTCCCTCATCCCGCCCCTTTTTTGGGTTTTAGAGGAAATAGGAACCATTTTGAGTTCAGTCCACACAGAGAAGCCTTTCATGCAGGACATAATACCAAGAGTTCCTGTAGAAAGCTTCGTCTTCTACAGCTTGGCCGGGGAGAAAGGTCCCATAGCTTGGCCGAGGATTATACAGCCTTCGCTGAAGGACTTCAGTCAGCCATCACGTAAACCTGAGTTCTTCTCCCCTGGAACTCTACAAAGCTCTGCTTGGTAAGGGTCACTCGCGGAAGCCAGAAGCAGTTGGTACCAGGTGCAGGGGCTCCAAGCCAACAGAGGCAAAGACAGACTGCCCAGATTAGAAGTTAAGGATTTCCCCATTAGTTACAGTTATGAAGATAGTGCCTGTTCCCTGTGGACAAGATTGAGAGAGAGCCAATAGACTGTTAAGAAAGCCTTAAAGTACCTGTTTGTTTTCATTAATAAAGAACTTTGTTGAACCTTTAAGCAATCTAAAGACTCTGTTTTAAGGAAATCCAGAGGCCTTTAATCTGAGGCAGCCCCGGCATGCCGTTGGGCACACAGAAGTTATGTCCTGTCTATAGTCTGAAGTACAGGCCCAGCGTGCGACAGCACAGTGAGGTTTCTCTCTGTGTGTGTGTCTCAGCCAATAAAAAGCCTGGTGATGTCCATGCTCTGACTACAATTCCCAAATGTTATGGTTAAAACTTAAAATAATTCTTAAAAAATTGGAGTACATTGTAGGGGTGATAAGGAAATACGATGTATATAACCAGTTTTAGCATATCATCATATTTATTTACTGTATTGTTATGTCTTGTTTTAACTTACTACATAGAGTGTAATCAAGTCTTATCAAGCCTTGTTGTTTTATGTATTGTCAAAGGCTTTCATGGCCAGAATCACTGGGTTGTTGTAGGTTTTTTAGGGCTATATGGCCATGTTCTAGAGGCATTCTCTCCTGTCGTTTCGCCTGCATCTATGGCAAGCATCCTCAGAGGTTGTGAGGTGCTTGCCATAGATACAGGCGAAACGTCAGGAGAGAATACCTCTAGAACAGTGTTTCTCAACCTTCCTAATGGCATGATCCCTTAATACAGTTCCTCATGTTGTGGTGACCCCCAACCATAAAATCATTTTCATTGCTACTTGATAACTGTCATTTTGCTACTGTTATGAATCGTAATGTAAATATCTGATATACACTGGACCAAATTTGGCACAAATACCCAATATCACCAAATTTGATATTCGTTTCCAGTGCCCTCACACCTTGTTTTGATTGTCATTGCGGAGTTAGCTAAGTTGCTCGGAGATTAATAGTTCACCTACGAATCAAGAAATTCTAAACCAAAGAGCCGGCGTTGTCCATAGACACCTCCAAGGTCATGTGACTGCATGGAGCGCCATTACCTTCCTGCTGGAGTAGTACCTATTGATCTACTCAGAGGCGGCCCTAGGTAATTTTCAACGGTAAGCAAACAGTATTTTGGTGCCGCCCCCCCCCCCAACCAATCACTGATATATATTTTCTGTTTGTCGTGGGGAGTTCTGTGTGCCATATTTGGTTCAATTCCATCATTGGTGGAGTTCAGAATGCTCTTTGATTGTAGGTGAACTATACATCCCAGTAACTACAACTCGCATATGTCAAGGTCTATTTTCCCCCAAGAGCGCCTCAAGAGCGCCCCTGGGCAAAATCAACTATACTGCAAATGCTTACTTTGCGTAATGGGTTGAGCTGCCCCTACGCTCCATGACCAATAGAAAATACTGGAAGGGTTTGGTGGGCATTGACCTTGAGTTTTGGAGTTGTAGTTCACCTACATCCAGAGAGCACTGTGGACTCAAACCATGATGGATCAGGACCAAACTTGGCACTAATACTCAATATGCCCAAAAGTGAACACTGGTGGAGTTTTGGGGAAATAGATATTTGGGAGTTGTAGTTGCTGGGATTTATAGTTCACCTACAATCAAAGAGCATTCTGAACCCTACCAACGATAGAATTGGGCCAAACTTCCCACACAGAAACCTCATGACCAACAAAAAATACTGTGTTTTCGGATGGTCTTTGGTGACCCCTCTGACACCCCTTCGCGACCCCTCCAGGGGTCCCGACCCCCAGGTTGAGAAACGCTGCTCTAGAACATGACCATATAGCCCGAAAAAAACTACAACAACCCTTGTTGTTTTGTTTGATATGGCCTAAGGGCTAATCAATAAAATTACTACTACTACTACTACTACTACTGTTATAAAGCATGAATTTAGGGGTCTTTGCCAGGAGGCAGAGACCAATCAGACTCTTTAAAGAGTTCGTTACCCTGGTGAGACAGAGAGAAGCACCCAATCCCTGATTTTTCCCAATAAAAGGTCTCACCAAGTGGAAGGAAGTGCCACCGAGGTTTATTAGCGATTCAGCTGAAAAGGATGCAGAGCGGCAATCATTCGCCAAGCAGAGCATGTGGTTACAGAAGTAAAGGCCATTTTTATAGAAAATACAGAGTTGTGAGTTTCAAAATTCCCACTCCCCCCCCCGCCCAGCTCGAAGGGGATTGGCTGACGCACAAACAGCTGGGAGGAGGCTTGGCCATTCCCCATGCATCAGGGCCAATCACAGGGCTTTCGCAGTGCGCCAGAACCTATCAGGAGGCTCCTTCTGCCTCGATGCTCTAGCGAATCAGAAGAGAGGGACGTGGGATGAAGGGAGACAATGCATTCTGGAGTGGATTATGAAGTTTTAATGTCCTTAGGCTTATCGAGGTCTGGGGATCGGCCTTCCAGAGAAGCCACTTTATTGTCCTGAGATGGGTCTGTGATAAGCATTGATGGCTTAATCCAGGTTTTCCTCTTACAATCAGATAGGGCACAAAGGGGAAACTTTTGTGAATGTCCTTAGTGGAAAGATTTGAAAGAAAAATGTCTTGGAGGAAAAGAGGACTTTCCTAAAGTCATATTCCCCCCATTGTTATATGATTAAAAAGTCTGCCAAGCGAAAATCCCTTTTGATGGCCCAACTCCGAAGTCAAAAAAGATTTTCTTTGCTATTTTCCATGCAAGGAATGTCCAAAGATAAGGGTTTTTTCATGATTGCTGATTGCTTTTCCAGAGGCAGGGCAGCTTCCTTGTAGATTTCCCCCAAGGAGAGGGAAAGGGGGCAAAAGGGTCAGGGCAAGGTCAAATACATGAAGGGAAATATGGAAATACAGAAGAAAATATGAAAATATAGAAATCATAATACAGAGAGTAAACCTAACTACCTTCCCCCAGTGTCCATAGTTCATATTATTCATAGGAAGGTCCATAAAGGGAAATATATCCATGAGGGGGAAAGAGAGTCCCTTGTTTGTGAGATGGGGGACCATCAGGAGCCCAGGTGTGCCTCAGATGGAAAAATTCAAATACTTTTGTGGCATGATTTTCAGTAATAAGTTGGTTACTTTCTGCTGTAAACATATGAAAATAGAGCATAAGCCTTATTATCCAGCCTGGCATCCTTGCCCTTAGCAAAACTATAAATTATTTATTTTATTTATTTTATTTATTTACTTTATTTGTATACCGCTCTTCTCAGCCAATTAGGCGACTCAGAGCGGTTAACAATAAGAAGCGGCAAAAATTCAATGCAACACCATACAGCCATTTAAAAAACAATTGACACACTAACACACTAAGCAAATAACATCAGTGACCATCAATAACATCAATAACCAGTTCAATAGCGTCTCATAACTAAAATCATAATCCAAGTTCGTCATCCATTGTTCCGATTCCTATAATTCATTGTAATTCATTGCACTGCCTATTCAAACGCCTGTTTGAATAACCAGGTTTTAACTTTCTTCCGAAATGCCATTAATGAGGGGGCTGATCTGATGTCTGTGGGTAGGGCGTTCCACAGCCAAGGGGCCACCACCAAGAAGGCCCTGTCCCTCGTTCCCGCCAGCCACGCTTGAGTTGCAGGTGGGATCGAGAGCAGGGCCTCCCCAGAAGATCTTAGAGTCCTGGTGGGTTCATAGGCGGAGATGCGTTCGGATAGGTATCTTGGGCCAGAACCGTTTAGGGCTTTATAGGCCAACGCCAGCACTTTGAATTGTGCCCGGTAGCAAATTGGCAGCCAGTGGAGCTGGCGCAACAGAGAAGTTGTATTCTCCCTGAATGCCGCTCCTGTTAGTATCATGGCTGCCGAGCATTGGACTAGTTGAAGCTTCCGAGCAGTCTTCAAAGGCAACCCCACGTAGAGCTATCTGGGGTCTCAATCCCGAGTTTTTTCAGGGCACAAAAGTGGGAAGATCAAGGAAGATGGAACAGTTGAGGAGAAAGAGTTTGCCAAGCATCCATCTTTTTGCACTCAACTGAAGTCTCTGTGAACTTGGGATGACTTTCTCAGGATATTCGTAAAAGCTGGAGGGTGGCTCCCTAAGTTCAAAGTGACAGCATACGTCATTTTTATTCAGTGCCTCCTGACAGCAAGGCCTGTAGGTGGAGAGCCATTAAGTGCCACTTAAATCTTTTCCTGAACATCTAATTAGAAATATACTGGAATGATACTCTGATGCTGACTTCATTGAGATCTGTGATAAATCCCCCCTCAGACTTTTCCTAAAACATACCTGGAGCACCCAGTGGCACAGCGGGTTAAACTGCTGAACTGCTGAATTTGCACGCCGAAAGGTCAGCAATTCAAATCTGGCAAGTGGGGTGAGCTCCCACTGTTAGGCCCAGCTTCTGCCAACCTAATAATAATAATAATAATAATAATAATCATAATCATAATCATAATCATAATCATAATCATAATCATAATCATAATCTATATAAATAAAAATGTAATGTTCGTTTGTGGGATTAACAGAACTCAAAAACCACTGGACGAATTGACACCAAATTTGGACACAACACCTAACAACCCAATGTATGTCCTTCACTCAAAAAATTGATTTTTGTCATTTGGGAGTTGTAGTTGCTGGGATTTATAGTTCACCTACAATCAAAGAGCATTCTGACCCCACCAATGATGGAATTGAACTGGTACACAGTTCTCCCATGACCAACACAAAATACTGGAAGGGTTTGGTAGGCAGTGTCCTTTGGTTTTGGAGGTGTAGTTCACCTACATCCAGAGATCACTGTGGACTCAAACAATGATGGATCTGGACCAAACTCTACACGAATACTCAATATGCCCAAATGTGAACACTGGTGGAGTTTGGGGAAAATAGAAACTTGACATTTGGGAGTTGTAGTTGCTGGGATTTATAGTTCACCTACAATCACAGAGCATTCTGAACCCCACCAATGATAGAATTGGGCCAAACCTCCCACACAGAAACCCCCATGAGGGCCACAGCAACGCATGGCAGGGGATGGCTAGTAATAATAATAATAATCTTTATTTATACCCTGCCACCATCTCCCCAAAGGGAACTCAGGGCGGATTACGTGAGGCCAAGCCCAGAAATGCATTACAATACAGTAACAAAAAACATAAGGCAATATCATAATAAAATAAAATAGGACAAGCATAAAATATAACAAAACAATACAAAATAATACAATAGAAAATCAAACACAATCACAAGGAGCAGGCCACATATGTAAAATACAATGATAAAAACTCAGGATGAGATAAAGATAAAGACCTCCATATTTGTAAAGGAGACTCATGAATGGAGTAGTAGTGACAATCCTTCGTATGGACAGGAGACAATACAATATGAGGACACCCATTATAGAAGAGCATGACAAAGGAGATGAAATATCACTCCCCAAAAGCGCAATGGAAAAGCTATGTCTTGAGGTTCTTCTTAAAAATTTCATTAGGTAATGCGAGATTAGTAGTTTGAAAACTGCAAGTAGACCAGTAGGTACTGCTCCGGTGGGAAGGTAAAGGCGCCCCATGTAATAATAATAATAATAATTATTATTATTATTATTATTATTATTATTATTATTATTTATTTGTACCCCGCTACCATCTCCCTAAGTGACTCGGTGAGGCTTTCATGAGGCTGAGCGCATGACTTTGGAGGTGTCTACGGACAACACCAGCTCTTCGGCTTAGAAATGGAGATGGGCAGCATGAGTCTGAATCGACTAGACTTAATCTCAGGGGAAAACCTTTACCTTTTACCTGGACAATGTGGCAAGAGAGAAGCCCACAATTGCCCAGGGAAAAAGAGCATTCCCCAATTCCTGGCATTGCTTCATCCATTCACAACCAACGTAACATGAGACCAGTGTGACCACAGTGGTGAAGAGTGCTTAATGATCACTCTTAAGATATTTGACTGCCCAGAAACTCTACTTTTCAGTACGATAGAAAGATACTTATTGGCTGATAGATCTATTCTTATATCAGATGTCAGAAAGAAAGAGGGATTGAGCCATCTATTGTGGAGTTTGTAATGTTTTCTTTTAAAATGTTAGCTATCAGCCTTTGGCTTGGCTTTGGCCACATTATTTTTTAGTAGGCCTGGGTAACAACGGAAAAATTTGTTTCTAAAATCGATTCGATATTTACAAAATTTCGTAAATGGTAAAAA
>NW_026847993.1:35887068-35916842 GCF_025583915.1 Anolis sagrei ordinatus
TCCATCCCCAGGCCCACGGATGCGTGAGGTGGCATATTCGCCTGCAGGATGGAAGCAGAAGTAAAGGTTAACATCATATATTGAAATGAGAAAAGTACTGGCATTGACTTGCATTAAAAGCTTCCCTTTGTCTGTAGGAAGGAACATTTGGAAGCTATTTAATGTATGCTGGAGCTTCCGTGCAGGAACTGAGCATTACCGTACGAGGCTGAAATAGGGGCCACTCTGGACGAAGTGGAGCAGTCTGCCGGCAGGTCCCTGGTGGGGGTATGGGAGAAGTTGTTCCAGTCTGATGGCCATTCTTGTGTTTTCCATATTTGCTGGCAAATGGCATGCATCACCTTGACAGCATCATCTTTTAAGATTTTAACGTTCAGCTGGGATCCCGTCGTCTCCTGCTGCCTTGTTGTTAGCAATGCTTCTTAAGGCCCATTCAACCTCACTCCTCAGGATGTCTGGTTCTAATTCATTCACCACACCGTCAAAACTATCCTCAATATTATTATCCTTCCTATACAGATCTTCTGTATAGTCTCGCCACCATCTCTTGATCTCTTCAGCTTCTGTTAGGTCCCTGCCATCTTTGTTTCTTATCATACCAATTTCTGCCTGAAATTTACCTCCAATGTATCTAATTTTCTGGAAGAAGTCTCTTGTCCTTCCTATTCTGTTGTCTTCTTCCACTTCCATGCATTGCTTATTTAAAAATAGTTCCTTATCTCTTCTAGCTAACCTCTGGAATTGCGCATTTAACTGGGCATATCTCCCCTTATCCCTGTTTCCTTTTGCTTTCCTCCTTTCTTGGGCTACTTCCAGTGCTACTTCCAGCAGACAACCATTTTGCCTGGGGGGCGTGTTTCTGGGGGACGACTTTGTTGCCGCATCCTGAACTGTGTTCGCAGGACTTCTGTCCTATTTCTTCTGGGCACCACTGTGGACTAAAGAGACAGGCCGGTCAAAGCTGTTCGTCACTTCCGACTGTCTATTCCGCTCAGAAATGTTAGTGAGAATCTACTAACTTTCTGTGTGGTTTCCCTGATCTCTTGTAGTTTTATTTAAATTGAGCAATAAGAAGTTCGTGATCTGAGCTACAGTCAGCCCCAGGTCTTGTTTTCACCGACTGGATGGATGTCCGCCACCTTTGGCTGCAAAGGATGTAGTCAATCTGATTTCGGTGTTGACCATCTGGTGAAGTCCATGTGTAAAGCCGTCTTTTAGGTTGTTGGAAGAGAGTATTCGTTATACACAGCGAGTTTTCCTGGCAAAATTCTATCAGCCTGCGTCCCGCTTCATTTTGTTCTCCCAGACCATGCTTGCCTGTGATCCCTGTTGTCATTTGACTTCCCACCTTGGCATTCCAGTCTCCTGTAATGAAAATAATGTCTCTTTTTGGTGTATTATCCAGTAGGTCCTGCAGATCCTCATAGAACTGATCTACTTCTGCTTCTTCAGCAGCTGTGGTTGGGGCGTATATTTGGATCACTGTAATGTTGAAAGCCTTTCCTTGCACTCGAATTGAGATCATTCTGTCATTTTTTGGGTTGTATCCAAGCACCGCTTAGCGAATTTCTTATTAATTATGAAGGCTACTCCATTTCTTCGATGTTCCTCTTGTCCGCAGTAGTAGATCTGGTGGTCATCTGATGTGAAGTGGCCCATTCCAGTCCATTTCAGTTCGCTGACCCCCAGAATGTCTATCTTTAGTCTTGACATCTCGCCAATAACAACATCCACTTTGCCCTGGCTCATAGATCTTACATTCCAGGTTCCTATGGTGTGTTGATCTTTAGAGCATCGGATTCGTCGTTCACCTCCAGTACCGTCGGCCGCTAGCCTTCCTTTCGGCTTTGAGCTAGCTGCGTCATCACATCTGGGGCTATTGAACTTATCCTCTGCTCCTCCCCAGTAGCATTTTGACCATCTTCCGACCTGGGAGTCCCATCTTCCAATGGCATACCGACATATCTCTGGTTGTACTGGTCCATTTAGTTTTCTTGGCAAGGATACTGGAGTGGTTTGCCATTGCCTTCCCCAGGGATCACGCTTGGTCTGACTTCTCTGCCACAACCGTCCCGTCTTGGGTGGCCCTTCACGGTTTCGCTCATGACATCATTGAGGTGCTCAAGCTCCAGCGCCCCGACAAGGCGGTGATCCTTTGCTGGAGTTTTGAAGATGTAGTTCACCTAAATCCAGAGAACACTGTGGACTCAGTGATGGATATGGATCAAACTTGGCTCAGATACTCAATATGCCCAAATGTGAACACTGATAGAGTTTGGAGAAAATAGACCTTGCCATTTGGGAGTTGTAGTTGTTGAGATTCATAGTTCACCCACAATGAAATAGCATTTCTGAACCCCACCAATGATATAACTGGACCAAACTTCCCACACAGAACGCCCATGACAAAGAGAAAATACTATGTTTTCTGATGGTCTTTGGTGACCCCTCTGACACCCTCTCGTGACTCCCACAGGGGTCCCGACCCCCAGGTTGAGAAAAACTGCCCTATTCAAAGTCGTTAAGTTGGCAGTCTGATTGAGCAATGTGACTTGCAGTTGCATGAAGGAAGCAACCAATGTCTGGTTTGGCATCCTGTTGAGTGTGATGTCACAAGTCTGCCACTTTTACATTGCAAGGCAAGTCCCAACCTACATTTTTAGCAGCTGCTACTTCCATGTAACTGGAGAGCAGGGAGATAGTCATGCAGACAAATTCAGCTTGTACCTGCTCCCCATGCTCTATTCTGCCTTGGTTAGACCAAACAACATCACTCTGCTGGCTGTTGTATTGAATCACACGTTGGACACTTCCCAAGTGTCTAGGACTGTGGGATTTATTGGTGATTAATATGTGCAGATCCCAGTAAGGTGGCCTTCTGCAGCTGGTAGATGGTAATATTGTCAGCGCCGATTGTGTTTAGGTGCAGGCCAAGGTCTTTAGGCACTGCACCCAGTGTGCGGATTATTATTATTATTATTATTATTATTATTATTATTATTATTATTATTATTTGAAACACAGCAAGATGAATCCACAGCAAACAAGATCATTCTACTGGCTACTGTATTGGATCACACGTCAGACACTTCCCAAGTGTCTAGGACTGTGTGATGTATAGGCGAATAATACGTGCAGATCCCAGTAAGGTGGCCTTTTGCAACTGGCAGATGGTAATTTTGTCAGTGCCGATTGTATTTAAGTGCAGGCCAAGGTCTTTAGGCACTGCACCCAATGTGCCAATCACCAATGGGACCACCTTGACTGGCTTGTGCCAGTATTATTATTATTATTATTCTACTGGCACAAAACCACAGTATGTCACAGCAAACGAGATCTATATGCTGGATTTCATATCACAAAATCACAAGTTGAACATTTCCCAAGCGTCTAGGACTGTGTGATGTATTTTAAAATGATGCATGCAGATCCAAGTATGGTGACCTTTTGCAGTTGACAGATCATGGTTTTGTTGATGTTTATTGTATCCAAATGCCGGTCAAAGTCTTTTGGCATGGCACCCAGTGTGCTGATGATCCCTGGGGCCATCTGTACTGGTTTATGCCAGAGCCTTTGCAGTTCGATTTTGAGGTCTTCCTCCTCCTCCTCCTCCTCCTCCTCCTCCTCCTCCTCTTCTTCTTCTATTATTATTATTATTATTATTATTATTATTATTATTATTATTATTATTATTTTACTGACACAAAAACACAGCATGTCACAGCAAATGAGATATATATGCTGGATTTCGTATCACAAAAATCACAAGCCGAACACTTCCCAAGTGTCTAGGACTGTGTGATTGTTGTTGTTGTTGTTGTTGTTGTTGTTATTATTATTATTATTATTATTATTATTATTATTATTATTGGGTTGTTATAGGTTTTTTCAGGCTGTATGGCCATGTTCTAGAGGCATTCTCTCCTGACGTTTCGCCTGCATCTATGGCAAGCATCCTCAGAGGTAGTGAGGTCTGTTGGAACTAGGAAAAAGAGTTTATATATCTGTTAGGCTTGGGCAATCCATGGTTCTAAATGGTTCTAAAGTACTTGCAAAACTAAAGTTCTGGTGGTGAAAAATTCAGAACTCTAACAAAACTCTCAACATTTCATAATAAATGGCAGTTCCTAATTGGTTCTGTCATTAAAATCACCAATAATGAAATAATAATTAAATTTTGAAAGTTTTGTTAGCGTTCTGAAATTTTCACCACCAGAACTTTAGTTTTGCTTTAGAACCATTTAGAACCATGGATTGCCCAAGCCTAATATCTGTGGAACGACCAGAGTGGGATAAAGGACACTTGTTTGCTGGAGCTAGGTGTGAATGTTTCAGCTGACCACCTTGATTAGCATTTGATGGCCTGGCAGTGCCTGGAGTAATCTTTTGTTGAGAGGTGATTAGATGTCCGAGATTGTTTCCTCTCTGTTGTTTTGCTGTTGTAATTTTAGAACTTGTGGATTTCAAAGCCTTCGACAATACATTATTATTATTATTATTATTATTATTATTATTATTATTATTATTACTATTATTATTATGACTACATCATATGGTATTTGGGGTTTTCCACTTTAGGGGTTAACATTTAGCATTCTCTAGATCACACTGATTTGGCTCATGTTGGACTCCCTGGATTTAATTTTGGGCAAAGGGATAAAAATGCTCTCCAAAAGTAATTTTTACAAGAACCTGGCTAGAAGTGCAACAAGCACCCTCTTACTTATTTCCCTCCAAATACATCAACATCATCATCGCCTATTCTTCATCGGTGCAGGGGACCACGTCTCTGCATAAACACAGATCTTCAGGTATGTTCACTTCCCACTCACAAATGTGCATTTTTTTAAAGGAGAGGAAAACAGAAGTGGGGAGGGAAGCCTTTCTAGCTTTGCAAAGCTTGAGGATTTCAAATGTGGTTTATCGGCCTCCTGCAACCCGAGCCTATAAATAATACATTCCTATCACCATGACCTCAAAATGTCAATACCGCACACCCTTCTGCATTTGCATAACTTGTACTGTCTAAACTTGAAGCATGTCACCCTGGGTGCTCCTCTGTGTTTGGTACTTTTAACTCAGCGTTAACTCCTTGCACTCGACAGCCTTCACCGTTCCGGGAGGAAAGCAACGGCACCCCTGTGCGAAGGTGTCTCTGTGTGCATGCGCTCTTCCAATAATGTTCCTCGGCACGTCTCCAAAGAACGTAACTCCCAGTCCTATTCCTCATATATGGGATGGACTACAACTCCCATACAGGGATATAAGATTTCACAAATTTTGGGTAAGAACGAGTAATTGTTTTGGTAGGTTAGGAGTTACATGTCAGGTCCGCCTGACCATAGTTTCCCACTTTGTTGCAACTGAGAGTAAGAAATGCATTAGGACAGTGTTTCTCAGCCTTCCTAATGCCGCGACCCCTTAATACAGTTCCTCATGTTGTGGTGACCCCCAACCATAACATTATTTTTGATTCTACTTCATCACTGTAGTTTCCTTTTACTACAAATCGTAATGTAAATATCTGATATGCAGGATGCATTTTCATTCCCTGGACCAAATTTGGCACAAATACCCAATACTCCCACATTTGAATACTAGTGGGGTTGGGGATTGATTTTGTCATTTTGGAGTTGTAGTTGCTGGGATTTATAGTTCACCTACAATCAAAGAGCACAGAACTTCCATGACCAACAGAAAATACTACAAGGGTTTGGTGGGCAATGTTCTTGAATTTTGGCTCAAATACTCAATATGCTGAAATTTGTATACTGGTGGGTTTGGGGGCAGGCATGTAGCTGGGGGGGGGGGCTTGAGGGGCTTCAGCCCCCCCCCCCCAATTCTCATGGTGGTCTGCGAGAAGGCCTTACTGGTACATTATTTAAACTGTTATGTTTATTCATATCATGATCTGATCACCATGCTCAATATATCCCATATGCATGGGGGTATTGGGGTAACAATACAAAAGGTTTGCTAGGGTAGACCCTCTTTCACTCAGACTCAGCCCCCCCCCCCCCGAATCAAACTCAGCCCTCCCTGAATCAAAATCCTGGCTATGGGCATGTTTGGGAGGATTGATTTAGGAGTTGTAGTTGCTGGGATTTATAGTTCACCTACAATCAAAGCACATTCTGAACTCTACCAATAACTCCCATGACCAACAGAAAATATTGGAAAGGTCTGATGAGCATTGACCTTGAGTTTTGGAGTTGTAGTTCACTTACATCCAGAGAGCACTGTGGATTCAAACAATGATAGATCTGGACCAAACTTGGCACAAATACTCAATATGCCCAAATGTGAACCCTGGTGGAGTTTGGAGAACATTGACTTGATATTTGGATGATGTAGCTGCTCGGATTTATAGTTCACCTACAATCAAAGAGCATTCTGAACCCCACCAATGATAGAATTGGGACAAACTTCCCGCATTCCTATAATCAACAGAAAATCCTGTTTTCTGATGGTCTTTGGCAACCCCGCTGACACCCCTCTCATGACCCCCTCAGGGGTCCCGACCCCCAGGTTGAGAAACAGTGGTGTAATGGGACTGGACAAGTCCAGTATTAAATGATGGTAGCTGTCTTCCAATATACAGATAGTTCAAAGCACCCCCAACAGATGGCTATCTAGCCTCCATAGAGGGAGCCTCCACCACACTTCGGGGTACAGAGTTCCACTGTTGAACAGCTCTCACAGTCAGGAGGTTCTTCCTAATGTGCAGACGGAATCTCCTTTCCTGTAGTTTGAAGCCATTGCTCCGCATCCTAGTTTCCAGGGCAGCAGAAAACAAGCTTGCTCCCTCCTATGATTTTCCCTCACATATTTATCTTTGGCTCTCATCATGTCTCCTCTCAGCCTTCTCTTCTGCAGGCTAAACATGCCCAGCTCTTTAAGACGCTCCTCATAGGGCTTGTTTTCCAGACCCTTTTCCTACCAAAAATGTAGGAAAAATGGGAAGGTGAAGAGGGCACAGAAATGCCGGAAAAGTGCGAAAGGAATGAGGAGGGGATCTGGTATGGTTTTCATTTAACTGAGCAAAACATCCTAGAAGGAGTCCGAGGCTTAGCCGTAAAGTGTCTGTTTTAATTTTCTTAATGAGCAAACACGCCTCCAGGAGAAATAGAAAAAAAGCTCCTTCAAACTTAAAACAATATTATTTTTGCTCCCTTCCCTTGCTTCCTGGTCTAAATCCATGATTCTTTTCAGGTTTAGGAGAGAGAAAATCTCTCTCTCTTTCCTTCTGCAGACTTCTCAAACTGGCAAGTAGAACTGAAGTGACTCTAAGTAGATTGACCTCTGACAAAGCCGGCCAGTTTTCAACACTTTGCCAAGGAAATGGAGCTGATTTGGTTTCTTACGTTTTGGGGGCTGCCTGGGCTCCAAGCTCATAAGCAAACTGCTGATTATTCCAATTTTTAGAACAAGCGAGATCCCAATGAATGTGCATTCCCCCTTGAGATCTATAATTCTATCTGCACCACCTCCACGAGGGTTGAATGAAAAGTAATGCCTCCACCTTCGTTACTTGGGTTTGGACGCAGAAATAGTCCTTAGAATGTGCTCTTTAACTACCACTATTCACTTTCCCACATAATCGCCAGACAATTAGATACATTTTTGCCAACAATGAAAAAGTTTTCTGAAGCCATCACGGAAGAAGTCGACACACTGTTTCCACAACCTATCGTGCGGAAACAAAGTGTCATGTACAGATCTTCCGATAGCCAAGCGAAGCAATAATGTGACCCACACGTTCTTGTGAAATGCCGATTATGCTTGAAATTTCTCTGTGAGTGATACGACGATCGTCCGGTATCAATCCGTCAACCTTTTGCTTGTGAAACCCGGTGGTTGCTGTCACAGGACGTCCAACTATTTGTATTGTCGAAGGCTTTCATGGCCAGAATCACTGGGTTGTTGTAGGTTTTTCCAGGTTATATGGCCATGTTCTAGAGGCATTTTCTCCTGAAGTTTCTCCTGAATCTATGGCAAGCATCCTCAGAGGTAGTGAGGTCTTTTGGAAGTAGAAAAATGGGTTTATATATCTGTAGAATGACCAGGGAGGGACAAAGGACTTTTGTCTGCTGGAGCTAGGTGTGAATGCTTCAACTAACCACCTTGATTAGTATTTAATGGCTTGGAAGTGCCTGGGGGAATCTTTCTTTGAGAGGTGATTTGATGTGCCTGATTGTTTACTCTCTGTTGTTTTGCTGTTGTAATTTTTGAGTTTTTTAATACTGGTAGCCAGATTTTGTTCATTTTCATGGTTTCTTCCTTTCTGTTGAAATTGTCCACATGCTTGTGGATTTCAATGGCTTCTCTGTGTAGCCTGACATGATGATTGTCCAACTCTTTGTTTGTCATGCAAGTCAGATGTTCCCACCACAACATCTTACTCACCCAACGACGCACAGTACTCACATCAACACAATCACAATAAACAGCTTGCATTCTTTGATGGATCTCCTTTGGGGTGACATCTTCTGCTGTCAAGAATTCAATGGCTGCATGTTGCTTAAGTCGCATTGACTGACCGTCTGTGCAAGGTTCTATATTTTGCACTTTAACAACACAACCGTTCAATGCTAAGGCTTCCTGCCAAAATGGAATTGTAGAGGAGAGTCTACTGAAAAGGTCAGTACCTGCTGCATACCAGTACTGCCATCTGTTCAGGAGGTGGAGGCATTACTTTTCATTCAACCCTCGTAGTACATCTCAGAGTGGGAATTACTTTGGAATAACTATCCACTGGAATTGGTTATATGCCACTGCTTCCCAACATCCTCCATAAGGAGTTCCTGAAATGCAAACTCGCATCCCTAATAAAGATTCCCTGGGCATAAATCTATAGCCGTTTTGCCATAAATACAGCCAACTTCTCAGATACAATTTATGAGCAATATTCTAGATTACTTTCCCCAAATTAAAACACACACAGCCAACCCCTGAGCCAGCAAAACGGAAGCTGCTGGAGGTGATAGGGTTCATTTGTGAATGGAAATTCAGTGTTATCTTAACCTTTTAGTCCACGGTGTTCAACAAATGGAATTTTCTCTCTAAGTCTCTATGTTGGAAGTTTAACTCAATTCTCCAAGATCTTAGGGACTGAAAGGAGATTAAATTACAGCTCAGGGTGCTTTCTTTCTTAAAGCAGCGGTGGGCAAATGGTGTCACTCCAGTTGTTGCTGGACTACAACTCCCATCATCCTGCAGTGTTGATTATGCCCATGACTGGAACACCCCTTAAATCTCATCTGAAACTTTCTTAAGAAGACTAATCTATATAACTAAAAATGTAATGTTCGTCTGTGGGATTAACAGAACTCAAAAACCACTGGACGAATTGACACCAAATTTGGACACAAGACACCTAACAACCCAATGTATGTCCTTCACTCAAAAAAATTGATTTTGTCATTTGGGAGTTGTGGTTGCTGGGATTTATAGTTCACGTACAATGAAAGAGCATTCTGAACCCCACCAATGATGGAATTGAACCAAACTTGGCAAACAGTTCTCCCATGACCAACAGAAAATACTGGAAGGGTTTGGTGGGCAGTGTCCTTTGGTTTTGGAATTGTAGTTCACCTACATCCAGAGATAACTGTGGACTCAAACAATGATGGATCTGGACCAAACTTGGCACGAATTCTCAATATGCCCAAATATGAACACTGGTGGAGTTTGGGGGAAATAAACCTTTGGGAGTTGTAGTTGCTGGGATTTATAGTTCACCTACAATCAAAGAGCATTCTGAACCTCACCAACAATTGAATTGGACCAAACTTCCCACACAGAACCTCCATGATTAACAGAAAATACTGTGTTTTCTGGTGGTCTTTGGTGACCCCTCTGACACCCCCTCGTGACCCCTCCAGGGGTCCCGACCCCCAGGTTGAGAAACACTGCCATAGTGCTTTAACTCTGTAGTGTGATCAGCCTCCTTGTCTCTTTCAATGCATCATCTCATAAAAAAGGATTATATAGCTCTCCATCCGAATGAGACGTTGCCAAAAAAACACCGCATTTGGAAATCTATATTTATACTCTCAGAGCGATGAAACAGTTACAATGGGTGACTAGTGAATAGTGCCATTGCCCAAGCAAGTGTGCAACCCAATGCACCACATGTAATGTCCATACTCATTGCTCAATGCGCACATGCAATGCACCTGAGAAGAGAATACTCATGTTGCCCATCGGACACCAACAAAACTCCAGACGATGGTTGCCTTGCTATCTTATATCTTTGTAAACAACATTTTTCCCTCTTGGAGGGAAACAGGGATGTTATTGCAACCCGACGATCTCTTCCAAAGTTATTAAAAAATACATTTTCTTCCTAATTTCTTTACCCAGCTAGACAATTAAGCCATTGGGAAGGGGAGAGAAGGTAAAGGGGGGGAAAAAAGAAGGAAAATCAATAGCTCAAAACACCAAGTAATGAGGTCCTTAGGGTATCAATCATCCTAGTGGTCAATGTAATAGTGGCATCTCCCATTCGTGACCAAAGTCCAGAAACACTTCCATGTCCTTACATCTGACCCAACACACTGAAATATTGTATTTATAACTTGAGGCACCCAATATTTTCATTTTTCTCTCCAAATTCAGGCAGACAACTCACCCACAAAACAGGGAAGCTTTGGAGATGGCAAAATGAGAGCCTTGTCCTTTGTTGTTGCGAGGCCTCCTGCAGCAAATTTTGCTGTAGTTTTTCAGTCCCAACCAATTCAACATAGTTTGTGGCAGCCATACAAACAAAGTTTCTGGAATATAGCAATGACTTTCAAACTAAGGACTGCACAATTAAACAGAAAATAACACTTTCAAATCAGGAACAGAATGTTTTCAGATTTTGTTATATAGTGTTATTATTTCAGAGGTAATGCCAGGAGCTGGGTTGTAGTTTCTTTCAGGCTATATGACCATGTTCTAGAAGCATTCTCTCCTGACATTTCTCCTGCATCTATGGCATGTATCCTCAGAGGTTGTGAGGACCTCATAACCTCTGAGGATGCTTGCCATAGATGCAGGCAAAATGTCAGGAGAGAATGCTTCTAGAAAATGGTCGTATAGCCCAAAAAACTTACAACAACCCAGTGATTCCAGCCATGAAAGCCTTCAACAATGCAATGCCAGGAACCCCCAGTGATGCAATAGGTTAAACCCTTGTACTGGCAGGGCTGAAGACTGACAGGAGGTTCAAATCCAGGGACAGCACGGATGAGCTCCCTCTGTCAGCTCCAGTTCCCCATGTGAAGACATGAGAGAAGCCTCCCACACAGATGGTAAGACATCCAGGCATCCCCTGGACAACATCCAATTCTCTCACACCAGAAGCGACTTGCAGTTTCTCAAGTCAATCCTGACACAGACACATACATAAAGAAAGAGGCAATGCCCACTTTTTAGCTCCACTCCAACCATTAACCTTCACTCATAATGGACCAAAAACACATAGTTATAGAATGGGAACATAATGGAAAGATGAGTTCATCGTGCAAGGCATGAGATTGTTTACAATGAAGCCTGAAGACAAGAAAGATGGAGATAATCCAAAGTGAAAAGAGGCCAAAACTTGGGAAATAGGCTGTTTTGGATCATCATTCTCGGGATTTGTGGAATATCAGTCCACCAAAAGGATCAGATCCTGTCTGGATCTTGGGAATGCAACAGGAACAGCTTTGGTTAGTACTTGGATGGGAGACTGCCTAGGAATACAATATTTCATAGGAAAGAACGAGCACTTCTTATTCCTCTGAAATTCATGGAGTAGTCATAAGTTGGCCGAGGAGTTGGAGACACATACAAAAACACAGGAAAATATGCTTTCTTACATTTTGGAATTAGGTCCTTACAAGTTTAAAACACCAGGAGCTTTTAGACTGAAGCTCTCAATAAGTTTGAAAAACAAAGTTCCCAAAAAGGGAAAGAGAGCCTGCCTTTTCCATCTGTAGAGGGCGCTCAAGACTCAGCATTGGCTTGAACTACCTGCTGGATTTCCCTTCTTTTCTCTCTCCTTTCTCCTTTTTAAACCAGAAATATATAACATAATCAAAGTAGATCTTGGTTTTCCCTCTATCCCCTAAATCCCTCCTGTTAGCTGCCAGCTTCCAGCCAAATTTTGGCCTGCCTTTCAAAAACAAATGAAAAAAGAAGTGGAGAATATGTTCATTTTGTTTTCTTTCTTTCTTTTTTTCTTCTTTCCTTCTTTTCTCTCTCAAAGATTTGGAGAAAAAAAGAAGGAGGAGGGGAAATGGCATGCATGGATCTATCAAAAGCGGCCTCAAATCAGCCATTCCAAGCCTGAGCTTTCCTGGAAAAATAAAATAAAATAGGAAAATCCAAAGCTCATTGCTTTGCAATCTCAGTTCTAAACATCCATATGCAGGAGCAGCTGAGCTGCTGGACTTGCTGACCGAAAGGTCGGTGGTTTGAATCTGGGGAGTGCAATGAGCTCCCCCTGTTAGCCCCAGTTTCTGCCAACCAAGCAGTTTGAAAACATGCAAGTGTGAGCAGATCAATAGGTACCGATCTGGTGCAAAGGTGCAGTCATGCTGGCCACATGACCTTGGAGGTATCTAGGGACAACGCCGGCTCTTCCGCTTAGAAATGGAGATGAGCACCAACCCCCAGAGTCAGACACAACTAGACTTAATGTCAGGGGAAATCTTTACCTTTTCCTATATGCAGTGAACAACTTTTTTTCTTTTACACAAAAGGAATTGCACACTGTTGCTAATGAAACCACAAAACACAAAATAAACCGAAAGCAAACAGAAATGGTAAAGAAAAATAAGAAAGCACTTGCAAATTAGGATTTATATCAGCAAGACTTTGGATTTGAAGTCAAACATCTTTGAACAGAATTGAGGAAGGTATTCTGAGCTGAGCTTTTATCCATATATTAGATGCACATCAAATAATAATAATAATAATAATTATTATTATTATTATTATTTGAAACACAATTATTATTATTTGATCCAAAACAACACTCTGCTGGCTGTTGTATTGGATCATATGTTGGAACATATGTTGGAAGCGTCTAGGTCTGTGATTATTATTATTATTATTATTATTATTATTATTATTATTATTATTATTATTTGAAACGCAACAAGATGAGTCCACAGCAGACACTCTGCTGGCTGTTGAATTGGATCACACGTCGGACACTTCCCAAGTGTCTAGGACTGTGTGATGTATTGGCGAATAATGCGTGCAGATCCCAGTAAGGTGGCCTTTTGCAGTTGGCAGATGGTAATTTTGTCAGTGCCGATTATGTTTAAGTGCAGGCCAAGGTCTTTAGGCACTGCACCCAGTGTGCCGATCACCACTGAGACCACCTTGACTGGCTTGTGCCGGAGTCTTTGCAGTTCAATCTATTATTATTATTATTATTATTATTATTATTATTATTATTATTATTTGAAACACAACAAGATGAGTCCACAGCAAAGAAGATGACTCTGTTGGCCGTTGTATTGGATCACACATTGGACACTTCCCAAGTATTATTATTATTATTATTATTATTATTATTTAATTGATCTCCTATTCCTGATGGTTTCTCTGTCTTTCATACAAACTGGAATTACCTTCCCACAGCTCTGTTCTTTACTCTGAGCCAGTATTGATTTCCATTCTCGAAAAATACAGGAAATTAAGACATCTAGTCCTGGCAACCTCCAAAAGCATTGGAAAACTTTGCAAACTAGGTTTTTCTTTGCACGACTTTGATGTACGAACATCGCCATGATTCCAGCAGGTCTCAGAAAAATTGTAGTCAAAAAGGGGCAACAGTTTATTAGCCAAAAATATATACTTTCTTGTACAATTTGGTTCACACATATGTACATTTTGTTTTTGTTTTTACTATATATACAAAAAAAGAAAAAAGAAAACCGAAGACGCCTATTTCTCACTGGACTTCCAAAAAAGAATACCTCACGAATTCAGCTAATCCAGATGATAGTACGGAAGCAGGAATTTTTTTCTTGTCTTTTTGCCATTTTTTTTCCCTTTTTTAATACACGGACATGCGTACAAGTTGTAACTATACAGAGGATTTTATTTTACAATCATTAGAACAGTGTTTTTTTCCCTTTATATATATATATTTAAAAATCAACTATGATGATGGCAACGCAGAAAGAACCATAGCTGCATCAAGTTGGTTCTGAGGCCTGGAAAAAGAAGGAGAGAAAAAAACAAGACAGGAGGGAAAACATATAAATAAATATGCATTGAACTATGGGTTGTTTCATATTTTTTCAAAGAGGACTTGGAACAAAACCCTTTGAAAATATTCCTAAGAGTTACCAGCCACAATTACGTTTTTTGTACGGAGCTTTATGGAACTTTAAAGGCTAACATATGAATTGGGGCATAAGTTTTTTGTGGATTTAAGGGTCAGCGCTAGCTGAGAATTTATATGAAAAATGGCTGACACCGTAAATAGAATTGCCTGGAAAGGATCACAGTCGTCTTTGGGATTTTTGCTACAGCAGACACATAGGGCTCTCTCCTCTGCAGTTTTACAGATGGTCAAACACTTATGGACACAATCCATATGTGTAAATAGAAACATTTATATTATACTAGCCATCCCCTGCCACACGTTGCTGTTGCCCAGTCTGAGTATATGTGTTTTGTGTGTGTATATATATATCTAATCCATATATATATACACACACATATATATACACTATATATGTGTATATATATATAATCCAGGGAGCGGGGTGAGCTCCCATCTGTCAGCTCCAGCTTCCCTTGCAGGGACATGAGAGAAGCCTCCCACAGGATGGTAAAACATCCAGGCGTCCTCTGGGCAACATCTTTGCAGACGGCCAATTCTCTCACCCCAGTAGCAACTTGCAGTTTTCCAAGTCACTCCCGACACGAAACAAAATGTCGAAGCAGTAACATGTGTTTGTATATGTTGGATATGTGTGCATATGTCTCCCACAGTATGTGTATATATATATGTGTATATATATGTGTGTGTGTGTGTATTTGTGTGTTTATATGTGCACATGCATATTGTATATATGTGTGTGCTTGTCTATATGCATATTTGTCTGTATATTTGTATGTATGTGGATATGTATATGTGTGTGCATGTGTATATGTATATATGTGTGTATGTATATGTATGAGTGTATATGCGTATATTTGTGTGTGTTTGTGCATATATATGTGTCTGGTTTTTTTGTCGTGTCAGGAGCTACTTGAGAAACTGCAAGTCGCTTCTGGTGTGAGAGAATTGGCCGTCTGCAAGGATGTTGCCCAGGGGACGCCCAGATGATTTGATGTTTTTATCATCCTTGTGGGAGGCTTCTCTCATGTCCCCATATGAGGAGCTGGAGCTGACAGAGGGAGCTCATCCGCCTCTCCCCGGATTCGAACCTGCGACCTGTCGGTCTTCAGTCCTGCCTGCACAGGGGTTTAACTCATTGTGCCACCGGGGGCTCCATATGTGTGTGTGTGTATGAATGTGTGCATGTGCATATGTATATAAGTGTGTGTGTATATATGGTGTATTTGGGGGGTTTTAAGTCTGCTCCACTGGGGTTTTGTGTGTGTGTGTGTGTTTATGGATGATGGACACTCGTTGGACTGTTAGGTGTCTTGTGTCCAAATTTGATGTCAATTGATCCAGTGGTTTCTGAGTTCTGTTAATCCCACAAACTAACATTACATTTTTATTTATATAGATTTATATTATATTATATTTAGATAATTATATGTATAAATAGATAGATAAATAAAGGCCATGCCTTTGGGCTGTTAGACTGCATTATGATCTACACTGACCATATAATGCGGTATTCAAACTGTGTCAAATGTGGTCCTTGTGTGCTTGTCTATAAGCAATATATTCATAGCATAGTCTTTCTATTCATACAGTCCATTGAGTGTATACACACTTAATCCTGTGTTGTATTGAAGCGATGGAGCCCCTGGTGATGCAGTGTGTTAGGCTAAACTGCTGACCGAAAGGTCTGCAGTTTTAATCCAGGGAGCGGGGTGAGCTCCCATCTGTCAGCTTCAGCTTCCCTTGCAGGGACATGAGAAAAGCCTCCCACAGGATGGTAAAACATCCAGGTATTCTCTGGGTAATGTCCTTGCAGACAGCCAATTCTCTCACCCAGTAGCAACTTCAAGTCGCTCCCGACATGAAACAAAATATCGAAGCAATAACATGTGTTTGTATATAATGTATATGTTGGATATGTAAATGTGTGCATATGTCTCCCACAGGATGGAAAAATATCTGGGAGTCCCCTGGGCAACATCCTTGCAGACAGCCGATTCTCTCACACCAGAAGCAACTTGCAGTTTCTCAAGTTGCTCCTGACATAAAAAAAAATCGAAGCAATAACATCTGTGTGCATATAATGTATATATTGGATATGTAAGTGTGTGCATATGTATACACATAAATAAAGCCTCCCACAGGATGGTAAAAGATCCGGGCATCCTTTGGACAACATCCTTGCAGACAGTCAATTCTTTCACAAAAGAAGCAACTTGCAGTTTCGCAAGTCACTGCTGACATAAAAAAAATATTGAAGGAATAACATATGTTTGCATATAATGTATATATTGGATATGTGTTTGCATATGTATACACACAAATAAAGCCCCCCACAGGATGGTAAAACATCTGGGTGTCCTTTGAGACAGCCAATTCTCTCACACCAGAAGCAACTTGCAGTTTCACAAGTCACTCCTGACATGAAAAAAAATCAAAGCAATAACATGTGTATGCACATAATGTATATATTGGATATGTGTGTGTATATGAATACACATAAATAAAGCCTCCAACAGGATGGTAAAACATCCGGGCATCCTATGGGCAACGTCCTTGCAGAAGGCCAATTTTATCACACCCGAAGCAACTTGCAGTTTCCCAAGTCGCTCCTGGCACAAAACAAAATATTGAAGCAATGACATGCATGTGCATATAATGTATATATTGGATATGTAGACGTGTGCATATATACATAAACAAATAAATAAACACATGGCTTATAGATGGTATGACTTTTCATATAGGTGTGTGAAAATAAACATTATAATGTATATATGCCACAGGTATGCAAACCGGGTGGTGTTTACATTGGCCTCTCCATTCTATATTTCTCTCTCATTCCGATAGATACAAAGGCTAGAAGCCACCAGCCTTCAAATATGGTCTATTTTGGAAATATTAAAATGGGTCTGATTGTCAGGGGCACAGATAAAGACATTTCCATTCCACATCAAAAAAATAAAAGATTTCTGCTCATATTAAATGAAAAGCACAAAGTAACACCATTAGGCTTTTTATAACTCCCTTCCAGAGTGAAATAATATACACACGATCCAATGCTTTCAAGATTTGCTTGGAAATCAATTCCAGTGGCTTTCCTTGGCATTTGCTCCCAAATAAGTCTTATGGGGTTTGCAGTCGACATGCTAGCAACAATAATAAATCCCAACGATTTTACGGGCCAAAGACAAGTCCTATCTAAAGCAGACCCATGGAAAGCAATGCATGCGAGTCACATAGATATCAATGGGTCTACTCTACTTAAGGTTAGGTTCATCCTAACAGTGCCTTTCCCCCCACTTTTGTCTATTTTTTAGGATATAGATAAGCTCTTACCGCCTCTGAACTGGTTGGAAAGCTGTCTTTATTAACTTTTTCTCTACTTCCAAGACACTAGGTGGATCTAAAAAAATGAAACAAAGGCAACAAAAGAATCAAAATAAAAATAAAGTCCTTTTTTTATATACCAAGCGCTCACCTTGGGTTTGCTTCTTAGGGGTCAAACCTGGTGTAAGAACGTCATGAAAAAGGAAATAAACAAACTAGAAGGGCCAAGTGAGAAAACTTAGCTATGAGTGGGATCTACTAGCTACCCACTCATAGCTAACTCATGAGTGGGATCTACTTAGCTACCATTTTGGGATCTAGTCAACCTAAGAGTAAGACCCATTGTGACTTGCTTCTGAGCCAACATGCATTACAAAATGATAGACTTTTTGGAGCGACAAAGGTACCGAAATTAGTCTTGAAATCAACTCATAACAACAAACATAACATTCGTCAGATTGGATTAAATGTGTTTTTTGCTAGATGAGGGTTGGGATCGAATGTACAGCAGACTCTCAGTTGGGTTGTTGTAGGTTTTTTTGGGCTATATGGCCATGGTCTAGAAGCATTCTCTCCTGACATTTCGCCTGCATCTATGGCAAGCATCCTCAGTACCTCTGACGATGCTTGCCATAGATGCAGGCGAAACGTCAGGAGAGAATGCCTCTAAACCATGGCCATATAGCCCGAAAAAACCTACAACAACCCAGTGATTCCAGCTATGAAAGCCTTTGACAAGACTCTCAGTTAACCGGAACTCAAGAAACCAGAATTCTCAAGCAACCGGCAAAAATATCAGGTCTATTTCTGATAATCTCAAGCAACCAGAAACTGCATTTATCTGGGTGCCGGTTAACTGAGAGTCTATACTTACCTATCTACAGTTTTGCAGATAGATAGGCACAAAGGACTGACAGCAAGAAAACTTGCAACCTGTGTCTCCCTGGAATTGTAACTTTCCTTTCTCTCGCCTTTTATTTGTCTCAATCCGTCCTTTTTTTCTTTTTTATGTCTTTGTAAAAATTCCACAAGTCATACTTTGGGACACATCTACATCATATAATTAATGGAGTTTGACACCGCTTGAAATGCCGACAGCTCAGTGTGATGGAATCCTGGGATTTGTAGTTTTTCAACACTATTAGCCCTCACTGTCAAAATATTGTGGGTGCAAACTACAACTCCCAGAATTCCATAGCACTGAGCGGTTAAAGCAGTACAAAACTGCATTAATTCTACAGTGTGGATGCCATATTTGACCTCTACAAACACATACATATATAAAATGCACAAACACATACACCACATGCATATCTACACAATGTGATAATATATATGTCTGCATATGTCTGCATGTGTGTGTGTGTACATATAAATATATACCTGTATGTGTAGTCAAAAAGACACACAAGCACTTGTATGTGCTTGTATATGTACATTAAATTCCATAAGTATATAATACAATAATAATAAAACTCTCCCCAAAGGGACACATCTATATGTGCATATAGATGGATGATATAGATATACATATAGATATATTCCCTCTACTTGTATGCATGTGTGCACAACCCATATAATTGCATGCACGTGCACATAGTCTATGTACAGAAATGTATGTGTAGTCGAAAAGACACACAAGCACTTGTATGTGCTTGTATATGTAAATTAAATTCCATATAATATAATATAATAATATAATATAATATAATATTATAATAATACTTTATTTATAACCCGCCCTCTCTCTCCAAAGGGACACATCTATATGTGCATACAGATGGATGATATAGATATACATATAGATATATTTCCTCCATATAACTGCACGCGCACACACATAGTCTATGTTCGGAAATGTGCAAAAGCACACACCTGTAGTACACAAACCCATCAAACAGAGAGAGATGCTACATAGGTATATATACACCAATATACATGTGGGATACCACATGTGCATTTCTATCATCTATCCATGTATATATGTAAATGCAATGTACATGTATTAACATACACTGCCTCCAAATGTCTTGTGTGGATATTCAAAATGCATATACCCTGAACACTTTATAATTCTGGGGTATTATTATTATTATTATTATTATTATTATTATTATTATTTCAATTTTATTTTCCAAAATATCTCCATGTATTATTTAGCAGACTTAATTATTCCTATAGTAAAGAGCACCTCTGAAACCCTTGACCTAAAATTCTATAGTGTCGATTCTGGTTAAATCATGATTGGAACATCATTTCCCTGATACAAATATATTGACTTAGCCTTCACCAAAGCTGCTACTCTTGGGTAATGGGGAGACACTTTTATCTCTACTTGAATTTGTAATGTATATCCATACATATGTGCACATGTGATATACACATGTTTTCAGTCTCTCTCTCTCTTTAAATGTGAGCATGAGAGCAAAATTATATACTTGTGTGTGTATGTATCATATATAGATAACAGATGACACTCTCCAAATTTAAGTACCTATTTGAAAGAACTCAAAGGGCTAGGAAGACAAAATCATAAATGAGGAAATGTCTATAGGAATATATGCGCCGTCCCCTTGCTGTGGCCCAGCCTCTGTATATATGTTTTGTGTGTGTGTATATGTGTGTGCATATATGTGTGTATATGTGGATATATGTGTGCTT
Organism: Anolis sagrei ordinatus; assembly: GCF_025583915.1. Lineage (NCBI taxonomy): Eukaryota > Metazoa > Chordata > Lepidosauria > Squamata > Anolidae > Anolis > Anolis sagrei. The sequence goes on from NW_026847993.1 coordinate 35,907,392, forward strand.
GCATTTATATATGTGATTTTGTGATTGAGTTGTAAATATTTTTGGCTTTTTAAGTCTCTTCTGCTGTGTTTTTCACTGTTTTTATGAGTGACTAACCACCCCCTGCCATGCATTGCTGTAGCCCAGTCAGTGCATATGTGTTTTATGTGTGTATATGTGTGTGTGTAGATTTATATATGTGTTTGTGTGTATATATGTGGTTTTGTGCATGTGTTTTTTTTTCTGGCTTTTTAAGTCTCTTCTGCTGTGTTTTTCGATGTTTTTATGAGTGATGGTCACTCGTTGGCTTGAGAAGTGTCTTGTGTCCAAATTTGATATCAATTCGTCCAGTGGGTTTTGAGTTATGTTAATCCCACAAACGAACATTACAATATATATTGCCGCGCCGGGGGGTGTGAGGGGGCACGCGCGCGCATGTGTGCGTGTGTGCCGCGCCGGGGGGGTGAGGGGGCGCGTGCGCGCGTGTGTGTGCATGTGTGTGTGTGCCGCGCCGGAGGGGGGAGAGGGGGCGCGTGCGCGCGTGTGTGTGCATGTGTGTGTGTGCCGCGCCGGAGGGGGGAGAGGGGGCGCGTGCGCGCGCGTGTGTGCCGCGCCGGGGGGGTTGGGGGTGCGCGCGCGTGTGTGCCGCGCCGGGTGGGAGAGGGGGCACGCGTGTGTGTGTGTGTGCCGCGCCGGGGGGGGAGGGGCCGTGCGCGCGCGCGTGTGTGTGCCGCGCCGAGGGGGGGAGGGTGAGGGGCCATGTGTGTGCGCGCGCCAGGGAGTTTGCGCCAGTGCGCATGCTCAGTTGCTTTGCCGTTTATTGTGGTTGTTGTTGTGTGTTTTTGATTTCTGAGTGGATTAGTTTGTACCTTGTTGGTTGCCCTTGGGAGAGTTCTGAAATTTTCACCACCAGAACTTTAGTTTTGTAAGTACTTTAGAACCATTTAGAACCATGGATCGATCAGGCATGTATGTGTGTGTGTGTGTGTGTGTGTGTATTATACACACACACACACACTGTATCCCTGAAAATAAGACAGGGTCTTATATTATTTTTTCTTCCAAAAAGATTCATTATGACCTAGGGCTTATTATTTGTAGTAGGGTTTATATTTTGAGCATCCTCAAAAATCCTGAAAAATCAAGCTTGGGCTTATTTTCAGGGTAGGTCTTATTTTTGGGGAAACAGGGCACACACACACATAACCACATGTATATTGATATGTGTATGTATATGTGTTTCTATATATTCATATAGACACTCCCACATCTATGATTTTGTCTTCCTAGTCCTTTCACTTCTTTCAAATACACAAACACAAATATAAACATTACACATAGAATATATTCCCTTAATCTGAGAATCTACGTTGAAAGTTGCACATGAGACTAGAGAAGCAAAATCATCGATGTGTATGTGTGTGTATATATATAATATATGTGTGTATATCCACAGGCAGTCCCCAAGTTACAAACAGATGCCCAGTGAAACATGCTGAGACAACAGGAAGTGAGTGAAATCTTCCCTTGGAAGGGAAACCCACTCCAGAAAGAGTTATTACAAGGGGGAAAGGGGGTCTCCACTGAAGCTTTATCTCCAATCTTTGTTTCCACAACAAGTAAAACTTTCCAAAATCTAATTCTCACTGGGACAGGAAGTGAGGTGGAATCTTCTGAAGAGGGGCACAGGCAGTGAAAGAAACACCACAGGGGTGTTCATTCTTCCCTGTGTGAGCCAAAGCTATATATATATATATAGAGAGAGAGAGAGAGAGAGAGAGAGAGAGAGAGAGAGAGAGAGGTGGGGTAGAGATAGAGATATGGCTGGAGTTACACTTAAATGTACCTGAAAGCATAGGTAAGTCGAACAGGAGCATTTCTTAAGTGTAACTCCATATATATATAAACAAACCTACAGTGTATGTGTGTGTGTGTGTGTGTGTGTGTGTGTGTGTGTGTGTGTGTGTGTATGTGTATATATATATATATATATATATACACACACACACACACACACACACACACACACATACATACATACACTGTAGGTTTGTTCTTAAGTCGAATATGTATGTAACTCCGAACAGGGATAGTGTAACTCCAGATATAAATATTTGTGCAGAAGTTGGAATTTGTATGGAAGTTGGAACAGGGACATTTCTGAAGTGTAATTTATTATTTCAATTTATTTCAATTACTTATACCCCGCCCTTCTCACCCCCGAGGGGGGAATATATACATATATATATATTCCATATATATGTTATATACATATATATATATATTCCATATATATGTGTGTGTGGGTGTGCATGTGTGGACACACACACACACACACACACACACACATATATATGGAGTTACACTTAAGAAATGTCCCTGTTGGGACTTACCTACAAATTTGACTTAAGAACAAACCTGCAGAATATATCTATATCTATCTATCTATATATCTATATATCTATCTATCTATATCTGGAGTTACATCTATCTATATATCTATATCTATATCTATATCTCTCTCTATATATATATATGGAGTTACACTTAAGAAATCTCCCTGTTGGGACTTACCTACAAATTCGACTTAAGAACAAACCTGCAGAATATATCTCTATCTATCTATCTATCTATCTATCTATCTATCTATCTATCTATCTATATCTGGAGTTACATCTATCTATATATCTATATCTATATATCTCTCTCTCTATATATGGAGTTACATGTAAGAAATGTACCCAATGTGTATATAAGAAGTCACAACAGGGACATTTCTTAGTTAACTCCATATATTTAGAGAGAGAGATAGATATAGATATAGATAAGTGTAACTCCAGATAAGTCGAATTTGTAGGTAAGTCTGGAGAGAGAGAGAGAGAGAGAGAGAGAGAAATTCTGCAGGTTTGTTTTTAAGACAATGTTGTTGGTAAGTCCGAACAGGGACATTTCTTAAGTGTAACTCCAGATATATATGTGTGTATGTACACACACACTTACACATATCTGGAGTGTATATTCTAGATAAAATATGCATTCTGTAGGTTTGTTCTTAAGTCAATTTTGTACCTAAGTCGGAACAGGGACATTTCTTAAGTGTAACTCCATATATACGTGTGTGTGTGTGTGTGTGCATGCGCGTGTGTATACACACACAAACACATCTGGAGTTACACTTAAGATAGGTTCCTGTTCCGACTTACGTACAAGTTCCGACTTGCGTACCAACCTACAGATTAGGTGAGACCTGCCTGTATATGTATTTATCTATGGTGGAGTGTATTCTGTGAATATAATTCTATGTATCCTCTGAATATAATCACCTATTGCATACACTCCCCCAGTGGGAGCATGGACAGGTGAAAGGAGCCAAAGAACGGGGTAGCATGTGAGTGTGTTTATATGTATAGTATAAGTTCCGACTTACGTACATGTTCCGACTTGCGTACAAACCTACAGATTAGGTGAGGACTGCCTGTATATGTATGTATCTATGGTGGAGTGTATTCTGTGAATAGAATTCTATGTATCCTCTGAATATAATCACACAATGGGAGCATGGACAGGTGAAAGGAGCCAAAGAAGGAGTAGCATGTGAGTATAGTATGAGTTCCGACTTACGTACAAGTTATATGTATAGTATGAGTTCCTACTTACGTACAAACCTACAGATTAGGTGAGGACTGCCTTGTATATGTATGTATCTATGGTGGAGTGTGTTCTGTGAATAGAATTCTATGAATTCTATGTATCCAAAGAAGGAGTAGCATGTGAGTATGTTTATATGTATAGTATAAGTTCCGACTTACGTACAAGTTCCGACTTACATACAGAACTACAGATTAGGTGAGGACTGCCTTGTATATGTATGTATCTATGGTGGAGTGTATTCTGTGAATAGAACTCTATGTATCCAAAGAAGGAGTAGCATGTGAGTATGTTTATATGTATATAGTATACCTATGTCATATCTCTGTCTCTGTCCAGTCAGAATGCCCTATCCACCGGTTCGATCCTTTCATGAAGAGGAAGGCTCCCTTTTCTTTTCCCCTTCTTTTCGGGGGTTGGTTCTTTACCTGCCTGCCCTCGTTCTCCTCGTTCTCCTCCTCCTCCGGAGTCCTGCTGCTGTGCTGCTGTGGCTTGCTGCTCGGCGCTCCTCCCCAGGGCGGCCAGTCCCAGCAGCTGCGGCGCGTTCAGCAAAGCCAGCGGGTGGGGATGATGGGAGTGGGAGTGATGATGGGGATGATGGTGGTGGTGCTGGGCGGAGAAGGGTCGCCCGCACCAAGCCGCGGCGTTGGCGAACTTCCCCAAAGGACACGAAGAAGAAGAAGAGGAGGAAGAAGAAGAGGAGACCAGTCTGTGCCCGAGTTGCAAGGCTGTCGGGGAAGCGCTCCTTCCTCCTCCTCCTCCGTTAATTTGGGGAGATTTCCGAGGGTTGTCCGGACTGGTCGCTGTCTCGGCTAAGGACCAGATCTTCGGCTTCGGAGGAGCTGCTGTCGGGGGAGGAGAAAGCTGAGAAACCCCCGAAGGCGATGAAGGAGAAGAAGATGAAGAGGAGGAAGAAGAAGACGACCCCGGTTGGGTTGCTTCCATAGCTTTGAGGAGGAAGCTCTTCCCGTTGTGGTTCTGCAAGTCCTCCCCGTCGGAAGAGGACAACGAAGAGGAGACCTCCGATCCTGGGCTTTTGCTGGACCCCAAGTGAAGCCTGACTTCCTCCTCCTCCTCTTCCTCCTCCTCCTCTCCCAAAAGCAAAGGTCCCGCTTTGGCGCTCTCCCCGTCGATGTTCTCCAAGTCGATTTCCTCCTCTTCCTCCTCCTCTTCTTCCTCCTCCTCTTCCTCCTCGTCGGTGCGGCTCCTCGGGGCCCAGGTCATCTTGTTCTCCTTCTTGAGCCTCCTCCGGGCGTTGGCGAACCACGTGGAGACCTGGGTGAGGGTCATCTTGGTGATGATGGCCAGCATGATCTTCTCGCCCTTGGTCGGGTAAGGGTTCTTGCGGTGCTCGCCCAGCCAGGCCTTCAGCGTGGCCGTGCTCTCCCGGGTGGCGTTCTTGGGCCGAGACGGGTCCCCGAACTGGAACTGGCCGTAAGGGAAGAAGGCCGCCCCCGCCGCCGCCCCCGCGTGCGAGAAGGACGCCGAAGGCACCCCGGGACTCTCCTTCAGCTCGTACGGAGCGCCCTGCCAGGCGGGACAAGAGACAAGAAGAAGAAGGAGCGCGCCGTCAAAGGGGAACGAAAGCAAGCAAGAAAGGCCGGGCCCAGACCAAGGCAGGCAGGGCACACTCTTGTTCTTTCCTTCCTTCTCTGCCTTTCCCTTTCTCTTCTCCTTTCCTTCTTTCCTTCTCTCTCTCTCTCCTTCCTTCCCCGTCTTTCCTTTTTTCCTTCTCTTTCTTTCCTTCCTTCTTTCCTTCTCTCCTTCCTTTCTTTCTCTCTTTCCTTCCTTCCCTCTTTCCCTTTTTCCCCTTTCTCTTTCCTTTCCTTCCTTCTCTTCTCTCTCTCTCTCTCTTTTCCTTCCTTCCCCTCTTTCCTTCCCCCCCTTTCTCTTCCTTTCCTTCTCCTTCTCCTCTCTTTCCTTCCTTCTCCTCTTTCTCTCTTTCTCTCCTCCTTTCCTTCTCTCTCTCTTCTAGCTTTTATCTCCCTCTCTTTCTTTCCCTCCTTCTCTACCTTTCCCTTTCTCTCCTCCTTCCCTTCTTTCCTTCTCTCTCTCCCGCTTTCCTTCCTTCCCCGTCTTTCCTTTCCCCCCTTTCTCTTTCCTCCTTTCCTTCTATCCTTCTCTCTCCAGCTTCTCTCTCTCTCTCCTTCCTTCCCCGTCTTTCCTTTTTTCCTTTCTCTTTCCTCCTTTCCTTCTCTCTCTAACTTTTCTCTCTCTTTCTTCCTTTCCTTTCCTGTCTTTCCTTTCTCTCCTTTCCTTTTTCCTTCTCTCTCTCTCTCTCTTCTAGCTTTTCTCTTTCTTTCCTTCCTTCTCTGTCTTTCCCTTTCTCTTTCTCTCCTCCATTCCTTCTCTCTTTCTAATTTCTCTCTCTCTCTTTCCCTCCTTCCCCGTCTTTCTTTTTTTCGTTCCTTCCTCTTTTCCTTCTTTCCTTCTCTCTCTCTGGCTTCTCTCTCTCTCTTTCCTTTTTTCCCCGACTTTCCTTTTTTCCTTTCTCTTTCCTCCTTTCCTCTCTCTCCTATAGCTTTTCTTTCTCTATCTCTCTTTCCTTCCTACCCCGTCTTTCCTTTCTTCTTTCTCTTTCTCTCCTCCTTTCCTTCTCTCTCTCTAGCTTTTCTTTCTCTCCCTATTTTCTTTCTTTCCCGTTTTTCCCTTCTCTTTCTCTCCTCCTTTCCTTCTCTCTCTCTCTTTCCTTCCACGCTTTTCCTTTTTCCTTTCTCTCTCCACCTTTCCTTCTCTCTCTCAAGCTTTTTTCTTTTCCTTCCTTCTGACTTTCCTTTCTCTTTCTCTCCCCCTCCTCCTCTCTTTCTCTCTCTCTCCAGCTGTCTTTTCTTTCTCTCTCTTTCCTTTTTTCTGTCTTTCCTTTTTTTCTTTCTCTTCCTCTCCTCCTTTCCTCCTTTCTTTCTCTCTAGCTTTTCTTTCTTTCTTTATTTTTCCTTCCTTCTCTGACTTTTCTTTCTTTTTCTCTCCTCCTCTCCCTTTTTTCTCACTAGTTGTCTTTTCTCTCTCTCCTTCCATTTGTCTTTCCTTTTTCTTTCTCTTCCTTACCTCTTTTCCTTCTCTCTCAATCTTCCTCTCCTCTCCTTTGCTCTTTGGTTACATTCTTCCTTCTCTCCTTCCTTCCTTCCTTCCTTCCTTCCTTCCTTCCTTCCTTCCTTCCTTCCTTCCTTCCTTCCTTCCTTCCTTCCCTCCCCTTCCTTTCCTTCCCCGTCCTTCCTGTCCCTCCCTTCTTCTCCCTCTTCCTTCCTTCGTCCTTCCTTCCTTCCCTCCTTCCTCCTTCCTTCCTTCCTTCCTTCCTTCCTTCCTTCCTTCCTTCCTTCCTTCCTTCCTTCCTTCCTTCCTTCCTTCCTTTCTTCTCCATGTTTCCTTTTTTCTTTTTCTTTCTTTCTTTCCTTCTCTCTCCAGCTCTCTTTTATTTCTTTTCTCTCTCTCCTTTCTCTTTCTCTTTCTCTCTCCTCTCTCACTAATCTTTCTTTCTCTTTCATTCTCTCTCTGTTCTCCCTTCTTTCTTCCTCTCTTTCCTTCTTCTTTCCTTTTTTTCCATTCTTGCTTTCTTTCACACTATTCGGTTTGTCACCTCTCAATGCTATGGAATCATGAAAGTTAGAGAGTGACAAGATCTTGAGCCTCATCTGCTCAAGAGGGCTGAGGCCTTGCCAAACTACAGCTCCCATAGGATCCCATATATAGCACTGAGCTCATAGCATTGAACATTAATTTTCTGCTAGTTTAGATGCTCTCTGAGAGAAATCTCACTAAAGTGGTCATCTTTTCACCTTCTGGAACAGAGCTCTCAAAACAGCCTTAGTGCCCTTAATTTGCAAACAGTTTCATCATTAAGATCTTATTAGTTTGCAACTGTTTGCAAATGCCTCCCATTAAAAAAAAACATCAATCCCAGGCTTACAAACCTGTGTATCCCTTTGAAAGTAACTTCAGTCTGGGTTCAGATATTTTGTCTCTATGTTTTAGATCTATTTTAGATCTATATTTCCTTATAAGCAGATAGATAAGTCAGACAAACAGAACATCTTTCTTCCCAATTCTCCTAATTTAGATACTGCATGTATGTATATGTATACATATACCCATACACATATATACATATAATATCTAAATACTACATTAGATACTATATGTATATATGTATACACACACACACACATATATATTATTCAGATACTATAAGCATACTCACACACATATATACACATATACATACACATACACACATATACATATAGTATCTAAATACTATATATAGTATCTAGATACTATATGTATATATGTGTATACACACACACATATATATGTACGCACACACGCATATATATATATATATTAGATACTATATGTATACTCACACACATATATACAGATACATACCCATACACACATATACACATAGTATCTAAATACTATATATATATATATATATATATATAGAGAGAGAGAGAGAGAGAGAGAGTATTTAGATACTATATGTATATATGTATATACACACACATATATATACACATATACATACCCATACACACATATGCATATAGTATATGTATATATATGTGTGTATGTATATGTATATATGTGTGTGTACAAATATATGCTATATGTATATATACTATAAATACACACACACACATACATATACATACCCATACATACATATGCATATAGTATATGTATATATATATATGTGTGTGTATGTATATGTATATATGTGTGCATATACATATATGCTATATGTATATATACTATATATACACACATATATACATATACACACCTATACACACAAAAGAATCCAGATACTATATGTATACACACACACATATCTATCTCAGGCTATATGTATGTGTATAATCTCTCTCTCTCTACACATACACACACACACACACACATGGATATGTATGTATGTATATGTCTTTGTGCATGTCTATATATATCTGGAGAGAGAGAGAGAGATTGTACAGAATCATATACTCTGAAAAGAGCCATGTCTCTGTTCAAACAGAATTAAAATGGGCCTGTGGTCCTAATGCCCAATTACACACTCCTGGGAAGGGAGTAACAATCCTATCCTATTTCTTTCCTTTGAGATGATTGGAAAGGAAACTACAGCTCACTTCAGTGTTTCCAGTCAGCCGGTAAACCCCTTTGCAAGAGTGAAAAACTTATCCCTTTCTCTGCCTCCCTCCCTTTGCTCCTTTGGCTTGGACTTTTTAGATACACACATATACAAACACTTTCTGGTTCTTCTGGTGGGGGAAAGGACCTGTCAATCATCCGCTCACCCAGGCAAACAATGGCACCCACTCTCTTTGCTTCCTGCAAGTTTCAGAAGAGTTTCAAGGGAGGGATTTGGGTTTGCTTTTGGGGAAAGGGCCTTTCACCTCTCCCCCCCTCTCCCTTGACTTTATTTACTCCTTTAAAACACATCCAGGCCTTTGGAGACTGTTTGAAAACTCCTTGAAAACTATTTAAACTGTGTTGAAAAGAAAGCAAGAGTCAGGATCACTACTTTATCTTTGCAACTCTCTCCTTAAAAGCAGAGGAGGAAACACACACTTTCAGCCTCTGCACCAGACCTTTGGGATCCTGGGATTGTTGATGCTGGCCAAGGCTACTCTTGAGAATAACAAACACTAATTATTACCATTATTAATAAGGATATATATATGTATATGTTTGTATATGTTCCTGGTGGTGGAAAGAGGCTCAGGGTGGTTTGCTTCACCCTTTCTTTCTCTCTCTTTCTCTTTAGGAGTCCCTTTAAGAGTATTATGTTATATATTATATTATATTATATTATATTATATTATATTAT
>NW_026847993.1:35918116-35963116 GCF_025583915.1 Anolis sagrei ordinatus
ATATATATATATATATATATATATATATATATATATATATATAATATAACAAATATAATACATCATAATTAATATAATATTATATATAAGAAATATAATACATAATAAATAATATAATATAATACATATAATATATTGTTATATAGGGATATTAATAGAAATATAAAAATAGAGATGTACAATAAATATAATAGAAATATATATATAATAAATATAATACATAATAATATAATATAATGTAATAAATATAATACATAATAATTAATATAATATTATATATATAAAATAAATATAATACATAATAATTAATATAATATAGAGAGCTGTAGAAATAGATAATCTATAAAATAAAGAAAATCTATAAATATGTAAAATAGTTATATAACAGAAAGATAATCTATAAATATAAAATCAGATCTGTAGAAATAAAGTTAATCTATACATTAAGAATAATCTATAGGTGTAAACATGTTTGGTTCCCTATGGTGATCAGGCCTAAGGGCTCGTCAATCCAATGTATTATTTACTTATAAATGTAAACAAGAGATCTGTAAAATAAAAGGAATGTCTAAATATAGAATGTGGACATGTCAAAAATAGATAGGTTTAAATATCACCTATCAATCAAATAAATAGATATAGAGAAATCAATAGACACACAAAACACACAAAAATAAAATCCAGTCGTTGCATGCTTTGCTTTTTGAGGATGGGAAAGTTGGTTGGGAAAGTGAAGCTGAATTAAGGGGTTTCAGTATTGAATCCCTACTTAATTATTTGGGGGATTTGATTGGCAAAAAAAAACCCCACAACAACAAAAAACCAAAACAAACAAAAAACCTAGCACCATATCTTACATATAAATGTACACACATACAATTAAATGTCACCCAGTACCATAGCATCCTATCCAATATACAGGCCGTCCCAACACCCGACTTACAAACGACTCCTAGTTACGAATGGGGGAAAGAAGTGAGAGAAATCTACTTTTAGGAACTCTTGGATAGAGCTGTTATCCTGATAGGATAAGCCGCATTTTCCAAAGTCCGATTCTCACAGGGACAGAAAGAAAAGAGGTGATTTGTTTAGAGACAAATTCAGAATACAATTATAATTGGGGGGGGGGGGGAATGACTGAAATCTTCTGAAGAAGGGCACTGGGAGGAAAAGAAACCCCACAGGGCTGTGTTCACCCTTTCCTATGCGATCCAAAGCATGTAGAATATGTATGTGCGAGGGCGCTTTGGGTCGCATAGGGAAAGCTGAACAGCATTGAAAATACAACTCAAGCCATATAGAGAGAAAGAGATATATGTCCCCATGTGTGTGTATGTATGTATATATATATATATATAGAGAGAGAGAGAGAGAGCAGCTCCAGCCAGATAGATAAATAGATAGATAGATAGATAGATAGATAGATAGATAGATAGATAGATGTAACTTGGAGACTATATATATATATATATATATATATATTACACACAGAGAGAAATATTGCCTATATATATATATATATAGAGAGAGAGAGAGAGAGAGAGAGCAACTCCAGCCAGATAGATAAATAGATAGATAGATAGATGTAACTTGAAGACTATATATATATTATACACACACAGAGAAATATTGCCAAAAAATTAAAACCATATATATATATAGACCCCAAGCTTATATATATATATATATATTGCAACTTCAGCAATGTAGCAAGATAAGATAGATGTAACTTGGAGGCACTGTGTGTGTGTGTGTGTGTGTATCACACACAGAAATATTTCCAAAAAATTAAAACTATATATATAGACCCCAAATTGTTTTATATACATATATATATATAAATATATATACACACACACACTGCAACTTCGGCCATATATTTAGATGTAACTTGGAGACACTATGTATATGTATATATGTATATGTATATATATGTGTGTGTATGTATGTGTGTGTGTATATATATATATGTATATAGCAACTTCAGCCATATAGATAGATGTAACTTGGAGACACTATATATATGTATATGTGTGTGTGTATATATATACACACACAATGCAATTCAAGTCATATAGATAGATGGATAGATAGATGTAACTTGGGAACTATATAATCCCCAAGTATGTGTGTGTGTGTATATATGTGTGTGTGTGTGTGTTGCAACTCCAACCAGATAGATCGACAGATAGATTAGATAGATGTAACTTGGATATAACAATATATACATATATACATACACACACACACACACACACACCTCTCTCTCTCTCTCTCTAGATATATATATGTGTGTGTATCTATCTATCTATCTATCTATACACACACACACATACATCTCTCTCTCTCTTATATATATATATGTGTGTGTGTGTGTGTATCTATCTATACCTATATCTATAGCTATATATTCTATTCATATATATAGTCTCCAAGTTCCATTTCTCTAGCTACCTGGCTGGAGTTGCATTTCAAAAAGTGTTTACCCTTCCCTATGAGATCCAAAGCCACACATCTCTCTCTCTCTCTCTCTATCATCTATATCTATATATTCTATTCATATATATAGTCTCCAAGTTGCATTTCTCTAGCTGTCTGGCTGGAGTTGCATTTCAAAAAGTCTTCACCCTTCCCTTCACCCCCAAAGCATGCATTCATGCATGCATCCATACATACACATACATACATACATACATACATACATACATACATACATATACACGCGCGCCTGGAGTTCCATGTAAGAAATGGCCCTGTTCCGACTTACATACGAGTTCCACTTAAGAACAAACCTACAGATCTTGGGGACTGCCTGCCGCTCGAACCCTGGAGCCTCTCGAGGGCCGGGGAGGAGGAAAGGGAGAGCGACCCAAAGAGGGAACCCTTGGCTGCCTTTCTAACCCGTTTTCGGGGCGACTAATGGACCCACACACACACACCAGAAGGGCTCCCCGAGGGCTTACCAGCTGGTGGAAGAGGGGCAGCTCTGCGGCGGCGGCGTAGGGGAGGAAGGCTCCGTAGCCTTGAGCCACGGCGGCGGCGTAAGGGGCTCCGGCGGCGGCGTACATGGAGGAGAGGACCCCCGAGAGGCGACCCGAGGGGCTCAGCTCGGCCGGACCCGGGCGGGCTCCGCTGGCCAGGCCGCCCCCGCCGCCCGGGCGCTCCGACGGAGGGTAGATGGGGCGGAGGTACTGGTAGCCCAGCTGGGAGAAGGCCATGGCTTCCGACGGAGGGAGGGAGGCCAGAGAGAGAGAGAGAGAGGAGAGAGAGAGAGAGAGAGAGACCCCTTTTAGGGTCTAGGAGACATTGGGGAGGGAGGGAAGGAGGGAAAGAAAGAGAAGAGGAAAAGAAAGAGACTCGACTCAGCCCGCCCTTGAGGGCTCTCTCTCAAAGTCTAGGAGACATTGAAAGGAAGGAGGGAAAGAAAGAGAAGAGAAAAGAAGGGAAGAAGGAGAAGAAGAAAGAGACACTCGCTCTTAGCTCCCCTTTTAGGACTCTCTCTCAAAGTCTAGGAGACATTGAAGAGAAGGAGTGAAAGAAAGAGAGAAGAGAGAGAAAAGAACAGAAGAAGGAGAAAAAGAAAGAAAGAAAAGAACAGAAGGAGAAAAAGAGATATTCGTTCTTAGCTCCCCTTTTAAGACTCTTTTTGGGGTCTCTCTCAAGGTCTAGGAGACATTGAAGAGAAGGAGTGAAAGAAAGAAAGAAAGAAAGAAAGAAGAGAAAGAAAAGAACAAAGGAAGAGAAAAAGATATACTCGCTCTTAGCTCCCCTTTTAGGGCGCTTTTTGGGGTCTCAATGTCTAGGAGACATTAAAGGGAAGGGAAGGCAGAAAGAGAGAAGAGAGAGAAAAGAAGAGAAGAAGGAGAAAAAGAAAAGAAAGAAAGAAAGAAAGAAAAAGAGAAATACTCGGCCTTAGCTCCCCTTTTCGGGATCTTTTCTGGGGTCTCTCTCAAAGTCTAGGAGACATCGAAGGAAGGAGGGAAAGGGGAGGAATGGGAAAGAAAGAAAAGAGAGAGGAATAAAGAAAAGAAGGAGGAAAAGAAAGAGAGAGAGGTTAGCTTTTAGCCTTCCTTTTCGGGCGCTTTTAAGGGTCTCTCTCAAAGTCTAAGAGACATTGGAGGGAAAGGGGAGGAATGGGAAAGACACAGAGGCGCGAGGAAAACAGGATAGAAGAAGGAAAAGAAAGAGAGAAAGGTTTCCTCTTAGTCCTCGCCGCCTGAAGTCTAGGAGACACTGAAGGGAAAGAATGAAAGGAGAGGAGGAAAAGAAAGAGACTCGCTCTTAGTCCCCCCTTTTGGGGTTCTTTTTAGGGTCTCTCCAAAAGTCTAGGAGAGGGAAGGAAGGAAGGAAGGAAGGAAGGAAGGAAGGAAGGAAGGAAGGAAGGAAGGAAGGAAGGAAGGAGAAGAGCGAGGAAAACGGGATAGAAGGAGGAGGAAAAAAGAAAGAGAGAGGTTCACTCTCGGCCTCGCTTTTGAGGCGCTTTTTAGGGTCTCTCTAAAAGTTTAGAGACATTGAAGGGAAAGAGAGGAGCGAGGAAAACGGGAGAGAAGAGGGAGGAAAAGAAAGAGAGGATCGCCCTTCTTGGGGCCCTTTTTAGGGTCTCTCTAGAAGTCTGGAGGGCATAAAGGCAGGAAGGAAGGAAGGAGAAGGAAGGAAGGAAGGAAGGAAGGAAGGAAGGAAGGAAGGAGAGGAGGGAAGAAAAAAGAACAGAGGAAGGAGGAAAAGAAGGAGAGAAAGTCTCACTTAGCTACCCCTTTTGGGGCCGTTTTTACGGTCTCTCTAGAAGTCTGGAAGGCATAGAAGGAAGGAAGGAAAGAAGGAAGGAAAGAAAGAGGAGAGAAGAAAAAAAAGAACAGAGGAAGGAGGAAAAGAAAGAGAGAGAGTCTCACTCTTAGGCTTCCTTTTGAGGCCCTTTTTACGGTCTCTCTAGAAGTCTGGAAGGCACAGAAGGAAGGAAGGAAAGAAGGAAAGAAAGAAAGGAGAGGAGAGGAGAAAAAAGAACAGAGGAAGGAGAAAAAGAAAGAGAAGGAGTCTCGCTCTTAGCCTCCCTTTTGAAGCTCTTTTTAAAGCTTCCTCCAAAAGTCTTGGAGACTGTGAAGGAAAGGAGGAAAAGAAAGAGAGAAAGACTCGCTCTTTTTGGGGTCTCTCTCAAAGTCTAGGAGACATCGAAGGGAAGGAGGGAAAGACAGAAAGATAGAAGAACAGAAGAAGGAGAAAAAGAAAGAAAGAGAATCTCGCTCTTAACCTCACCTTTGAGGCGCTTTTAAGCTTCCTCCAAAAGTCTTGGAGACTGTGAAGGAGGGAAAGAATGAGAGGAGAGAGAGAAAAGAACAGAAGGAGGAGGAAAAGAAAGAGAGAGAGAGAAAAGAACAGAAGAAGGAGGAAAAGAAAGCGAGAGAGAGTCTCCCTCTTAGTCCCCCCTTTTAGGGCGCTTTCTGGGGTCTCTCCAAAAGTCTTGGAGACTTGGAAGAAGGAGGGAAAGGGGAAGAAGGGGAGAGAAAGAGAGGAGCGAGGGAAAAAGAAAGAAAGAAAGGGAAAAGAGAGAAAAGGAGGAGAAGAGCGGGCTCGTTCTCAGCCCCGCTTTCGAGGCTCTCCGAAAGTCCGGGATGAAAGGAAGGAAAGAAAGAAAGAAAGGAGCCCGAAAGAAGAAAACGCCTTTGAGTATCTTTCTTCCAAAAGTCTAGAAGAAGGAGGGAAGGAAAGAGGGAGGGAAGGCGGAGAAAAAAAAAAGGAGAGGAGCCGGACCGCTGGGTTGCTGTTCTTGTTGTTGTTGTTGTTGCTGGCA
This sequence comes from Anolis sagrei ordinatus, assembly GCF_025583915.1. Taxonomy (NCBI): domain Eukaryota; kingdom Metazoa; phylum Chordata; class Lepidosauria; order Squamata; family Anolidae; genus Anolis; species Anolis sagrei. The sequence goes on from NW_026847993.1 coordinate 35,923,902, forward strand.
CTTTTGAGTCTCTCTCCAAAACTCTTGATTTTTTGGGAGGGTTTGTCCTCCCCTCTCTTCCTCCTCTTCTTCTTTTCCTCCTTCTCTTCTTCTTCCTCCTCTCTTTTTCCTCCTCCTCTTCTTCCCCTCGGTCCCTCTCTGCCTTTTTTCCCTCCTCTTGATCCGGAGTCGGAGCGCCCGGGTCAGGTCCGCACAGATTGAGGGAGATGATTGGAACTCCCGCCTTTTGATTGACAGCCCGAGCCCTTCTCTCTCTCTCGCTCTCTCTCCCCGAAGCCCCGCCCCCTTTCTCACTCCGGCTTCCCTCCCCCCGCCCCCTTCCCCCCCTTTTTTTACTGACGTCACCCTCTTTTATGAGAGTGCTTTTCAAATCTGCTTGAAAGCCAGTTGGGTCTGAGATGGACACAGCTTGGCTTCTGTCTGACCCATAGTTTGGGAAGATCCCTTTTTTCCCTGTTTTAAATTCCCCTATTATTCCTGCCCCTGTGTTGTTGTTGTTGTCATTATTGTTATTATCCTCATTCTTCTTATTATATTATATTATAATATTATTATATAATATTATTATATAATATTATATGATTATATAATAATATTATATTATTAATGTTATTATATTATATTATTAATAATATATAATATCGAAATTCCCCTATTATTCCTGCCCCTGTGTTGTTGTTGTCATTATTATTATTATCCTCATTCTTCTTATTATATTATATTATAATATTATTATATAATATTATATGATTATATAATAATATTATATTATTAATATTATTATATTATATTATTAATAATATATAATATCGAAATTCCCCTATTATTCCTGCCCCTGTGTTGTTGTTGTCATTATTATTATTATCCTCATTCTTCTTATTATATTATATTATTATATAATATTATATGATTATATAATAATATTATATTATTAATATTATTATATTATATTATTAATAATATATAATATCGAAATTCCCCTATTATTCCTGCCCCTGTGTTGTTGTTGTCATTATTATTATTATCCTCATTCTTCTTATTATATTATATTATTATATAATATTATATGATTATATAATAATATTATATTATTAATATTATTATATTATATTATTAATAATATCTAATATCGATTACAATGATAATAAAGTATTATTAGAATATGAATAAGAATAAGAACACATAAATAATATTATTAATAATATATAATATTATATAATACTATATAATAATATTATTAATAATATTATTAATAATATTATTTATGTGTTATTCTTATTCATATTCTTATAATATTTCATTATCATTATATCGATATTATATATTATTAATAATATTATTTGTGTTATTATCCTTAATTTATTATCATTATAATCAATATTATTAATAATATTATTTATGTGTTATTATCCTTAATTTATTATCATTATAATCGATATTATATATTATTAATAATATTATTTATGTGTTATTATTCTCATTCTTCTTAGTATATTATATTATTATCATTATAATCGATATTTTATATTATTTATGTGTTATTATTCTTATTCTTATAATAATTTATTATCATTATAATCGATATTATATATTATTAATAATATATAATATTGATTAATAATATTATTTGTTATTATTCTTATTCATTTTCTTATAATATTATCATTATAATCAATATTATATAATATTAATAATATTATTTGTGTGTTATTATTCTCATTTTTATATTTTTATTATTATCATCGATATTATTAATAATATTATTTATGTGTTATTATTCTTATTCATATTCTTATAATATTTTATTATCATGATAATCGATATTTTATATTATTAATAATATTATTTATGTGTTATTCTTATTAATATTCTTATATTTTTATTATTTTATAATCGATATTATTAATAGTATTACATCAATAACAACTACAATAAAATTTATTATTATTATTATTAACAAACTATTAATATTAATAAAATATTAATATTAATATTAACAATAAATATTTGTATACTCACTATTAAAATATTAATAATATTTTTTTAAAAAAGAAGCAGCCCAAAGTAGTCTGTTGTTAAGAAAAGAAGCAGCCAGAAGTATTAATATTTTATATTAGTATATATATTTATTTTATTATACTTATTATTATCTTTACTACTAATAACATCAATAACAATAAGTATAATAATGTTTATTATTATTAATAATAATATTAATAAATATTATTAATATTAATAATATTATTTATGAAATATTAATATTAACAATAAATATTTATATAATCGTTATTACAATATTAATAGTATTTTTTTTAAAAAGAAATAGTCCAAAGTAGTGTGTTGCTGTTAAGAAAAGAAGCAGCCAGAAGTGTTGTTGTTGTTGTTGTTGTTGTTGTTTATTTACTCTTTCCCTTGGAATTCCAAACATCTTCTCTAGCAAGGAAAGCCATTGTGAGTTTAAAGACTGGAGAAGGGATCTATAGAGAACTGTGGAGGCTATTAGTATTATTAGTAGAGCAGTTGCATTCCAATTAGGATCATATTAATAATACTATTAATAATTCTCTGCCTCCTCTAGGGAGGAAAACTCAGGAATGAGAGTGATTTGTATAGTGAAAGAGATATAATTCTGAACATATTTATTTCATCTTGCCTGCTCTCTTCCAAGTGCAAACCTCACTTTTGTGTCTGCACTGCAGAATTAACCCGGTTTGAAGCCACTTGAACTGTCATGGCTCAATGATAGGGAACCCTAGGAGTTGCAGTGTGGCAGAAAATGTTGTGAAAAGGACAACTTCCAGGATCCCATAATACTGAGCCCATGGCAGGTAAAAGTAGGGTCAGTTCTACATTAATTCTACAGTGTAGATGCAACCCAAAGGCTGGGGAAAGTGGTTGGGATCTGAAGCAAGAAAGTGAATTTCCAGCCCCAAAGAGGCCACTCCAAAAAAGGCTTTGTGGGCCAAGATTTGTTGACTTCAAAGGCGAGGAAAGAAAGGAAATTACAATGTTAAAGATGGAGAAGTGGTGGAAAGTGGCTAAAGAAAAGAGTAAACTAGATAGATGGATGGATGGATGGATGGATGGATGGATGGATGGATAGATAGATAGATAGATAGATAGATAGATGATAGATAGATAGGTAGGTAGATAGATAGATAGATAGATAGATAGATAGATAGATAGATGAAGGCCCCTGTCAGGCCTTTAAATGATACTCATTAGGAGCTTTTTGTTTTGGTGAGAAATCTCTAATTAGGACATGAATGGTCGACTCTTTGCCTTCTGTAGAGAGAAGTTACCTAAGGAAGGAAGGAAGGAAGGAAGGGGAAAGGCAGGAGAAAAGAGGGAGGAGAGCTACAAGAGAGAAGGAAGAGCTTAAAAAGTATGGCAAGGATTTCCTCAAATGTTGTTTAACTAATTGACAATTATAATAATAGATAATCATAAGTGGCCTCCTCTTTCTATTCTTCTTCTACTTCTTCTTCTTCTTCTTCTTCTTCTTCTTCTTCTTCTTCTTCCTTCTTCTTCTTTCTCTTTTTCTCTCTCCTTCTACTTCTTCTTCCTTGTCTTTTTCTTCTACCTCTTCCTTCTCCTCTCCCTCTTCCCTCTATTTCCTTCTCTTCTTTTCTTCTTCCCATTCTTAGAGGGAGAGATGGAAGGAGGGAGGAAAGAGAATGGAAGGAAGGGAAGGAGGAAGGAAGAGAAGGAAGGAAAGACAGGGAAGGAAGGAGAAAAAGGGGGCAAAAGGGCGAAAGAGTGAAAGGATGGAAGGAGAAAGAGGGAGAGAAGGGAGGGAGGTAAGGAGGAAGGAAAGAGAAGGAAGGAAAGACAAAAGGGAGGGAAGGAAGGAAGGATGAAGGGATGGAAAGGAAGGAGAAAGAGGGAGGGAAGGAGGAAAGAGAGAAGGAAGGAAAGACAAAAGGGAAGGAAGGAAGGAAGAAGAAGGGAAGGAAGGAGAAAGAAAGGAGAGAGGGAAAGAAAAGAAGGAAGAAAGGAGTGGAAGGAAGAAAGAGGAGAAAAGAGGGAGGGAAAGAAGGGAGAAAGGAAAGAGAAGAAGGAAGGAAGAGTGAAGGAAAGGAAAGAGGAGGAAGGAAGAGGGAAGGAAGGAAAAAGATAAGGAAGGAAAGGAAAAGGATAAGGAAGGAAGGAAGGAAGGAAGGAGAAAGAGGGAGAGAAGATGAATGAAGGACGAAAGAGTGGAAGGAAAAGAAGGAGGTAGGGAGTAAGAGGGAGGGAAGGAAGATGGGGAGGAGGAAGGAAAAAGAGAACGAAGAAAGGGTGGAAGGGAATGGAGGGAGAAAAAGAGAATGAAAGAACAGGAAAGGAAGGAAGGAAGTAAAGAGAAAGAGGAAGATAGGGAAGGAAGGAATGACGAAAGGGTGGAAGTGAAAGAAGGAGGGAGGGAGAAAGAGGGAAGGAAGGAAGGGTTGAAGGGAATGGAGGGAGGGAGAAAGAGAGAAGAAAGGAAAGAACAAGGAAGGAAGGAAGGAAAGAGAACGAGGGAGAGAGGGGAGGAAGGAGGGGTGTTATCCTACAAAGCCCTAAACGGTTCCGGCCCAAAATACCTTTCTGACCGTATCTCGGCCTACGAGCCCACGAGGACCTTGAGATCTTCTGGGGAGGCCCTTCTCTCGGTCCCGCCTGCCTCACAGGCACGCCTGGCGGGGACGAGAGAACGGGCCTTCTCAGTGGTGGCCCCCCGGCTGTGGAACTCCCTCCCTGCTGAAGTTAGACAGGCGCCCTCCCTCATGGCCTTTCGTAAGGGCCTGAAAACATGGCTTTTCGAGATGGCCTTCAACTGAGTGCTATGTTATTGGAATTGACGACTGGAATGGACTACGACTATGAGATTGATTATGACCACATGTTAAGACGAAGCGGATTTTTAGTATAAGTAGATGTTATGTAGCAGTAGAATGTTGTCGTTCTGTCTTGACCTATTGTAAATTGTCTTTTCTATGTTTTTGTACACCGCCGCGAGTCGCCCTAGGGCTGAGAGCGGCGGTTAATAAGTGCAAGTAATAAATAAATAATAATAAAAATGACGAAAAGGAAGGGAAAGAAGGAGGGAGGGAGGGAGGAAGGAAAGGAGGAAAGAGGAAGAGAAGGAAGGAAGAGGGGAAGAGAAGGAGAAAGAGAGGAGGGAGGAAGGAAGAGAGAAGGAAGGAAGGAGGGAGAGGAAAGAGAGAGGAAGAAAGGAAAGGGTGGAAGTGAATGGAGGGAGGGAGAAAGACAGAAAGAAGAAAGGAAAGAACAGGGAAGAAAGGAAGGAAGGAAGAGAAAGAGGGAGAGAGGGAAAAAAGAAATGACGAAAGGGAAGGGAAAGAAGGAGGGAGGGAAGGAAGGAAGGAGGAAAGAGAGTGAAGGAAGGACGAAATGGTGAAAGGGAAGGAGGAAAGGGAGGGAAGGAGAAAGGAGAGAAGGAGGGAAGTGAGAAAGAAGAAAGAAAGGGTGGAAGTGAATGGAGGGAGGGAGAAAGAAAGAGAGAAGAAAGGAAAGAACAGGGAAGGAAGGAAGGAAGGAAGGAAGGAAAGAGAAAGAGGGAAGGAAGGAATGACGAAAGGGAAGGGAAAGAAGGAGGGAGGGAGGGAAGGAAGGAGGGAGGGAGGGAGGAAAGAGAGGGAGAGAAGGAAGGACGAAATGGTGAAAGGGAAGGAGAAAGAGGGAGGAGGAAGGAAGGAAGGAATGACGAAAGGGTGGAAGGGAAAGAAGGAGGGAGGGAAGGAAGGAAGGAAGGAGGGAGGAAAGAGAGAGAGAAGGAAGGACGAAATGGTGAAAGGGAAGGAGAAAGAGGGAGGGAAGAAGGAAGGAAAGAAAAAGAGAAGGAAGGAAGGAAACGAAGGTGAGAGAGAGGAGGACCTGAGAAAAGAGCCCAAGGGGCCTAAGCAGCATCTCTGCTTTGTATAGATTTGTCTCTCTCCATAGAATTAAACCGGGCAGCCACTGGAGGGAGAAGCGACAGATACATATAGGTCTGTGCCTAATAAAGAAAGAAAATATAAATGTCTATTTCCCTAACCCGCCTTTTCACTCTCTTATGGTGTTATGATTTCGCCTCTGTTTCCTGGAACTGGCAGGATTGGTGTCCTCTGTGTTTACTTCCTTCCCCCATCCCATAATCTCTCTCTCTCTCTCCCTCAAATCCCTGTCTGGATTTTATTTTATAAGAGGTATTTCCCCCCTCCAAAATTAATATAAATATGAAATGCATGTCAGATTAAACCGCTCGAGAAATCGACCTTGATCGCTTCCTCTCCTAAAACCGCTCTCGTCTTGTAATAAATCCGGATTATGTCCAAAAAAAAGCAAAAAAAGCAAGAGTCGGAATTAAAATTCTCTGAATCAATAAGGGAGAAATCGGGGAGGAACACCGCTAATCGTATTAGGCTTCCTCGGGAGAGCTTTGCCTATCTGCTCATCTAACGCAGTCCTCTCCTCGGTCCTCCCCTCCCCATTCTAGCCCCCCCCCCAATATCTTTGAGTTTCTTCCTTCGCCCTAAAATCCTTCAATTTCCCTCTTTTAATGGCATTTTGGAAGCCTGCAATGAGAGAGAGTAATATTCTGCTTAGTTGTGAGCTTAATAATACTAATACTACTAATAATATAATATATTATATTGCATATAATATATTGTACTAATAGTAATACTACTAGTAATATATTATATTGCATGCAATATGTTAGTATATAGAATATAATATATTGTACTAATAGTAATACTACTAATAATATAATATATTATATTGCATGCAGTGTATTATAGTATATAGAATATAATATATTGCACTAATAGTAATACTACTAATAATATAATATATTATAGTATATATAATATAATATATTGTACTAATAGTAGTACTACTAATAATATAATATATTATATTGCATGTAATATATTATAGTTTATATAATATATTGTACTAATAGTAATACTACTAATAATATAATATATTATAGTATATATGTAATATAATATATTGTACTAATAGTAACACTAATAATATAATATATTATATTGCATGTAATCTATTATAGTATACACAGTATAATATAATACATTACACAGTATAATATAATACATTGCATTAATAGTAATACTACTAATAATATAATATATTATATTGCATGTAATATATTATATTATATATAATATAATATATTGTACTAATAGTAATACTACTAATAATATAATGTATTATATTGCATGTAATATATCATAGTATATACAGTATAATATAATATATTGCACTAATAGTAATACTACTAATAATATAATATATTATATTGCATGTAATATATTATAGTATATACAGTATAATATAATATATTGCACTAATAGTAATACTACTAATAATATAATGTATTATATTGCATATAATATATTATAGTATATATAATATAATATATTGTACTAATAGTAATACTACTAATAATATATTATATTGCATGTAATATATTATAGTATATACAGTATAATATAATATATTGTACTAATAGTAATACTACTAATTATATAATATATTATATTACATATAATATATTATAATACATATAATATATCGTATTATGTATATTATATTAATAATATAACACATAATACATATATTAGATATATTATATAAGTAATAAAATATTAATAATATTATATGTTATATATTATATGTAAGATAATATATTATATTACTAATTTATTATTATATTTTGGAGTTGTATAGCAAAGGATAACAGCAGTTTAGGGACAGCTTTTCTTGCCAATAATAATAATAATCATCATCATCATCATCATCATCATCATCATCATCATCATCATCATCATAGGCATACTGGGTGCAGTGCCAAAAGACCTTGGCCTGCACTTAAAAGCAATCGGTCTTGACCAAATTACCACCTGTTAGCTGCAAAAGGCCACCCTACTCAGATCTGTACCGATACATCATGCAGTCCTAGAAACTTGGGAAGTGTATGATGTGTGATCAAAATATAAAAGCCACCATAGTGACTTTTTTGCTGTGTAGTAATCTTCTTATGTATCCAATACTAACAACTACAACTACAACTACAACAACAGCAATAGTAATGATATATTCAATTCTGTGGTTGAATAATAGTATTATCATAATTTTAATAATAATAATAATACTAATAATAATAATAATATGAGTTGGGGAGATAGGACAATATATAAACAAAGTTTTATTTTTATTGTTATTATTATTAGTAGTAATAATAATAGCATTAATTATTATTATTATTATTATTACATAATATAGTAAATGCTGAGGTTGAATACTACTACTACTACTACTACTACTAATACATTCTCAGGTATAGTGAAGAAAGAAGATAAACACAGTTCAGGAGCATTTTTTTTTCTTGATGCCGATGATGATGATCAAGATAATAACATGTTAAATTCTGAGGTTGAATAATAATAATAACACCATTATTTTTATTATCATTACTAATACCATTATTATTATCATTATTTTACTGCCACAAAAACACAGTATGTCACAGCAAATGAAATCTATATGCTGGATTTCATATCAGAAAATCACAAGTCGAACACTTCCCAAGCGTCTATTATTATTATTATTATTATTATTATTATTATTATTATTATTATTATTATTAAACTTTATTTGTACCCCGCTAGCATCTCCCGAAGGACTCGGTGCCGTGTGGCTTACAAAGGCCAAGGCCTCAATACACAACATAACAATACACCTAAAGCAAATAAAAAACAATTAAAGCAGTAATTAAACAACAAAGAACCACAAGCAATAAACAATACATCAAACAAGATAAAAACTGGGCCGGGCCAGAGTAACATGATTGAAAAGTGCTGATGTGACAGGTGATATGTAAGGATTATAGGGCAAGTGCAATGTGCAGTGTGCGGCAGTCTTAATTCTAATAAAGTGCGTCTGGGACTTGGTATTGGAGATTTCCTAATCGGGAAAGGCACATCGGAACAGCCAGGTCTTCAAGTTCTTTCTGAAGACTGCCAATGTAGGGGCCTGTCTAAGAAGACAGGAGACTTTGGGGAGAGTGTTCCAGAGACGGGGGGCCACCATGGAAAAGGCCCTGTCTCGTGTCCCCACCAAACGTGCTTGCGACGCAGGTGGGATCACGAGCAGGGCCTCTCCAGATGAACGGAGTGAGCACGTGGGTTTGTAGACGGAGATGCGGTCACGCAGGTAGGCTGGTTCCAAACCGTTCAGGGCTTTGTAGGTAAGCACCTGCACCTTAAATTGGGCTCGGAAGATAAACGGCAGCCAGTGGAGCTCCTTGAACAGGAGGGTTGACCTCTCTCTGTAGGGAGCACCAGTTAACATCCTGGCTGCTGCTCATTGGACAAGTTGGAACTTCTGAGCCGTTTTCAAGGGCAGCTCCACGTAGAGCGCATTACAGTAGTCCAATCTAGAGGTGACCAAGGCATGGACCACCCCAGCCAGATCAGCCTTCGCGAGGTACGGTCGCAGTTGGCGCACGAGTCCCAATTGTGCAAAAGCCCTCTCAGACACCACCAACACCTGAGCCTCAAATGTGAGCGATGAATCCAAGAGGACTCCCAGACTGCGGACCTGTGGCTTCAGGGGGAGTGTAACCCCTTCCAACATAGGTTGCCACCCTATACCCCGGTCAGGTTTACGATCGACCAGGAGGACCTCTGTCTTGTCGGGACTGATCCAGATGGACACAGCGGTCAGGCACTCGTCTAGCACCCGAGAGGCCTCCTTGGAATTAGGTGGAAAAGAGTAGTAGAGTTGTGTGTCATCTGCATAGAGATGGCACCCAACTCCAAAACTCCGGATGACCTCTCCCAGCGGTTTCATGTAGATGTTAAAAAGCATGGGAGACAAAATAGAGCCTTGCGGGACCCCACAGGTCAAGGGCCAGGGGTCTGAGCAGGCGTTTCCCAGCTTCACCAACTGGGATCGACCCTCCAGGAAGGATCGGAGCCACGACAGAACCGTGCCCCCGAGACCCATCCCAGAGAGACGACCCAGAAGGATACCATGATCGATGGTATCGAAAGCCGCTGAGATGTCCAAGAGAACCAGCAGAGTCACACTCCCCCTGTCCAGCTCTCTACGGAGGTCATCCACCAAGGCGACCAGTCTAGGACTGTGTGATGTATTTTTGAATTATTATTATTATTATTATTATTATTATTATTATTATTATTATTATTACATTCTGGAGTTGTATAGCTTGACCTTGAAGGAGGTGTGGGCTGGTCCATGAGGTCACAAAGAGACGGAAGTGACTGAATGAATAAACAACAACAAAGAATGTCCCATAATGGGGTGACAATATCACATAATTGTGATTAAGCCACATAACAGCAATTGTCCTATTATTTAGGAAGGGCAAAGCAATAAATACAAGTGTCTTGAGAGGTGGGTGCATTAGTTATTTGGCAAGTTTCACGCTGAGGTCAGATTTGGCTCCTAGGTCTTAGCCTTCCTCTAGTGCAGGGGTTCTCAAACTGTGCATGAACATGAATAACTGTTATAGGGGATCATGGCATTAGGAAAGTTGATAATCACTGATTTAAATTATTGTAATTATTTGTACATTTGTGGCAGCACATAGAAATTAGCACGTGAAAATCCAAATCCCCCTTTCTCTTCCTCTTTTCTTTAGAGTGAGATAATGCATAAGTGTTCGTCCTACAAGGAACACGCTTTGTATGTCCTCTAAGAGATCCCAATATGTCTATTTTGATGTCGTAGATTCCAAACTGAGTCGTTTCACTTTTTTAACAAAAAGGATTGAGCTGTAGCTGTAGTTCAGGCCCCTGTTCCTTTCCTCCCAATGGGAAAAAGGCATGCTGTTCTATTTTCATGAGTGTTCCTTAGATCTTGCAAAACATACGGACAGCAGAGGCTGGATGATCCAGATGGCATGATAGCTCTCTGGAAGGAGGGAGAGCATCCGAGCATCCCATTGTCATTAAATATAAAAGCAACCAAAAAAAGGACTCACTTTTGGAGGTGGAGAGTTCAATTGAAGGTTAGGAAGCCTCTGTTTTAATAGGATCGAAGTGAAATTAGTTAATAAGAAAATGCTGGCCAGCAAGCTTAAGTGCTTTTTAAGCCATTTAAGGAAACAGAAAAAAATGGAGGGGGAATACATACCAGCCCAGAGCAAGGAAAATGTACAAATGTCCCAGCCAATTCCAGTGCAAGGTTTCTTTCAATAGATGCTAAAGATCCTCGGAAACTGCTGGTTGGTGGGAAGCTTGTTAACTACCTGAGCTGTTAGGCTCAAAATAATCCTCAGTTGGGGTGATTCCACCATAAATATAGCATAGCACCAGAAGTAAACTTCATAACCAGAAGAAACTTACATGTGGTGAACTAGGATAGCCTTCTGTAGCTTAATAATAATAATAATAATAATAATAATAATAATAATAATAATAATAATAATAATAACAACAACAACTTCCCGCCGGAGCGGTACCTATTGATCTACTCACATCTGCATGTTTTCAAACTGCTAGGTTGGCAGAAACTGTGGCTGACAGTGGGAGCTCACCCTGCTCCCCAGATTTGAACCTCGCGAAGGCTGATCTGGCTGGGGTGGTCCATGCCTTGGTCACCTCTAGATTGGACTACTGTAATGCACTCTACGTGGGGCTGCCCTTGAACGGCTCGGAAATTCCAACTGGTCCAACAGGCAGCAGCCAGGATGTTAACTGGTGCTCCTTACAGAGAGAGGTCAACCCTCCTGTTCAAGGAGCTCCACTGGCTGCCGTTTATTTTCCGAGTCCAATTTAAGGTGCAGGTGCTGACCTACAAAGCCCTAAACGGTTTGGGACCATCCTACCTGCGTGACCGCATCTCCGTTTATGAATCCACGCGCTCACTGCGTTCATCCGGAGAGGCCCTGCTCGTGATTCCTCCTGCGTTGCAGGCACGTTTGTTGGGGACGCGAGACAGGGCCTTTTCTGTGGTGGCCCCCCGACTCTGGAACACCCTCCCCAAAGATCTTAGACAGGCCCCTACATTGGCAGTCTTCAGAAAGAACTTGAAGACCTGGCTGTTCCGATGTGCCTTCCCAGAATAGGAAACTCCAATAACAGTCCCAGAAGCACTTTATTAGAATTAAGATTGCTGCACACTGCACTTACCCTATAATCCTTACATATCACCTGTCACATCAGCACTTTTAATCTGTACCCATTACTCTGGCCCGGCCCAGTTTTATTGTGTCTTGGTGTATTGTTTATTGCTCGTTGTTTAATATTGCTTTAACTGTTTTTAATTTGCTTTAGGTTTGTATTGTTGTGTTGTGTTTTGAGGCCTTGGCCTTTGTAAGCCGCATCGAGTCCTTCGGGAGATGCTAGCGGGGTACAAATAAAGTTTAATAATAATAATAATAATAATAATAATAATAATAATAACCTGTGAACTTTCAGTTAGCAAGTTCAGCAGCTCAGCGGTTTAACCCACTGTGCCACCGGGGTCTCCGAAACTCAAAGTGAAATGTTAAAATATGTTAATAAAAGAAGCCAAAAAACCCCTTACATCCATCCTTTTCCACAGTTATGAAAGGCCCCTTCTGCACTACCATATAAAATCCATATTGTCTGCTTTGAACCGGATAATATGGCAGTATAGACTCATATAATCCATTCAATAATAATAATAATAATAATAATAATAATAATAATAATAATAATTTATTTATACCCCGCCACCATATCCCCAAGGGGACTCTGGGCGGATTACATGAGGCCAAGCCCAGCAATACAATAAAGCAATATACAACATAACACAGCAGTAAAATATAAATATAAATAAAATAAAATATAAGAACCAGTATAAATAACACATCAGCAATATAAAAACATAACATTTAAAACACAAAAATTAATCACAGTGGGCTGGGCCGGTTTCAATAAATTAAAAATTTAAAAACACTGGGTGAGAGAGTGTAATGTATCTGGACAGGGAATCCAAAGGATAAAGTAGGGTTGGTTGCACTAGAAGGTAAAAATAAAGTGTTTCCGGGTTCTTAGTGAAAGAAACATGGACGTGACATCTTTTCCCCAGGGGATTGCTTCTTGCCTTCCTTTAGAGAACTGGAACTCTCAAGGATCAAGACACTATAGATAACTCGAAATAGGCTTTATTGTTCACAAGGAGTTATCTTTCTTAAGCATTAAACTTGATGTTTCAAAGGGGGGCAAAGAAAATATACATTACAGAATCTGGAGTCTTGGGTCCAAGGAGTTTTCCAGCTGAGAAGCTTTCCAAGTTCCCTCTTTCTCAATGGCTATGAAGTTGGAACATTCACAACCCCAGTCCAATGACCTATATTGAAGGCACAAAGTCTTCCTCTCGATGCCAAAGGTCTGGTTTGAAGGCACTTAAGATTCCTCAATGTCATCCAGGTGAGCTGGGCATGAAGTATGAATCTTAAGAGTACAAACTTAAGAATTGGTGATAAGAGATGACTTGACTGAGGGCTTAAAGCCAAGCTTTCTCACGTCCATCTGTTGAGTTGTTTGATGGTGGAATGAAAAAGAAAGCACTGCCCTCCTCCCTAGAAAGGGATGGAGTCAAGCAATTGAGCTGGGGGAGCAATTCAACCGATGCAAAACAACATTGATAGAAAGCTGTAGATAACCAAACAATTCAACTATATATTTACATACAAGTGGGGCCAGACATGCTGTCACAAGCTTGGTCAAGTCAGGGGATTCTTCATTCATTCATTCATTGAAGGCACATTGGAACAGACAAGTTTTCAGGCTCTTCCCAAAAACTGCCAGTGTGGGGGCTTGCCTAATATCTCTGGGGAGTGGGTTCAAGAGCTGAGGGGCCACGACAGAGAAGGCCCTCTCCCTCATCCCCACCAGTCACACTTGCGGGAGTGAGAGGAGGGCCTCTCCGGAAGATCAAAGAGATCACATAGGTTCGTAGACAGAATGCAGTCACACAAGTAGGTGATCTTAGGATGGATCACGATGGCAGCGTCAGAACTTTAGGTTCAAAAATATTTATGGAAGTAAAATAAATACATTCTTGATAGAAAAAGTCTTGGAGCTAATTAGCTTACGAAATTTCATCTTCTAAGAAAGGTAGTTAGTAAAAAGTCAAAGAGTCCATGCAGCTACATTTTGCCTAGAGAGAGGCAAATTGCATCCTTACTGGAAGGATGGAAAAAAAAGCAGAAGAAACAATGGACAAGACCTGTGTTGTTGTAGGTTTTTCAGGCTGTATGGCCATTTTATAGAAGCATTCTTTCCTGACATTTTGCCTGCATCTGTGGCAGGCATCCTCAGAGGTTGTGAGGTTTGTTGGAAACTAGAAAATTGAGTTTATATATATGTGGAAGGTCCAGGGTGGGAGAATGAACTCTTGTCTGTTGAAGCTAGGTGTGAATGTTTCAATTGGCCACCTTGATTAGCATTTGATGGCCTGACAGTTTTCAGGTGGGGCTTGTTACTGCCTGGGAAATTCCTTCGTTGAGAGGTGATTAGGTGTTCCTGATTGTTTCTTGTCTGGAGTTCCCTTGTGCTTGAGTTTTGTTTTTTATTTACTGTTATAATTTTAGTTTTTTAATATTGGTAGCCAGACTTGTTCATTGGTTTCCTCCTTTCTGTTGAAATTATCCAAATGTTGTGGATTTCAGTGGCTTCTCTGTGTAGTCTGACATGGTAGTAAAGTGGTCCAGCATTTCTGTGTTTTCTTTAGTTTAGGACAAAAACAATGTTACGAGGTTAAAAAGTTAGTTTTCCTTCACTTTCTGTCGCCTGTCTTTCTTTTAAGCATCAGAAGCGTCAATACAAGCTTTCCTTTTCCTCTGAATTTTTTTTTAAAAAACAAAAGGAAGGAAACAATGCCTCCCTTTCTTAAATATTATTACAAAGTACATAAGAGGACTTCCTTTTGTTATTGTATTTTTAAAGTAATTTGACAATGGTTACATTCATTGCGATACAACCCACGGCTCACATTTGTGGAGTCTTGACAGCTCACAAATTATTTTTTCTATTAATATCTTTGATGGATATTGGAAAGTTATGCAATTAAATAAACACACCACCCTTAAACCGGGCTGTGCTGAGTATATTATCTAGAATGGAAATCATATTTGCCAAAAATGCATCTACACTGTAGAATTAATGCAGTTCCACACTACTTGAACTGCTATTTATTTATTTATTGACAGTATTTATTGACAGCAGGGGACTCAGGGCGGATTACAATGCACATATACACAGTAAGCATTCAGTGCCATTAGACACACAACCTATATAGACAGACATACAAAGGCTACTTAACATTCCAGCATTTCATGAGGGTTTTCTGGCCACCTGGGGAGCTGTCACTTCACCATTTGTGACACCGATGAAGTACTTCCTCATTCTTTGCATGCTTGCTGGAGATTTTTATGGCCTCGTAAATCAGTTAAATTTGCCTCCCCGCATAAGCGGTACCTAAATTTTCTATTTGACAGATGCAACTGTCTTTTGGGCTGCAAAGGTCAACCGCAAGCTACACAAATCGGTCAGAAGCTCACTCCGACCCGGGCTGGCTTCGAACTCATGACACTAGTGATCTTAATGTAGCTGACTCCCAGCCAGCTGCACCACAGTCCCGGTGCTATAACTCAATGCTATGAAATATTAGGATCTGTAGTTTGGTGAGGCATCAGTCCTCTTTGTCAGAAGAGACTAAAGACCTTGTAGTCCAGTAGATCTTGAGTCTAGTGATCCTGGACTCATTGCTGAGTCTGGAACCCCAGGTTTCAGCAGTGACCAGGGCAGCTTTTGCAGAACTAAAACATCTGCACAAGTTGCACGCGTACCTTGAGAAGTCAGTAGTCCACGCTCTGGTTACATCCTGTATAGCCTACTGTAACACACTCCTCGTGGGGTTGCCTTTGAAGACTGTTCAGAAGCTTCAATTGGTCCAATGGATAGCAGCCAGATTGCTCACTGCAGTGGGGTACAGGGAGCATACAACCACTCTGTCACGCCAGTTCCACTGGTTGCCAGTCTGCAACCAAGCACAATTCAAAGTGCTGGCTTTGGCCTATAAAACCCTCAACCAGTGGTTCCCAACCTTCCTAATGCCCCGACCCCTTAATATAGTTCCTC
Organism: Anolis sagrei ordinatus; assembly: GCF_025583915.1. Lineage (NCBI taxonomy): Eukaryota > Metazoa > Chordata > Lepidosauria > Squamata > Anolidae > Anolis > Anolis sagrei. The sequence goes on from NW_026847993.1 coordinate 35,940,032, forward strand.
ATGTTGTGGTGACCCCCAACCATCAAAGTATTTTCATTCCTACTTCACAACTGTAATTTTGCTACTGTTATGAATCAAAATGTAAATATATGATATGCAGAATGTATTTTCATATACTACACCCAAAACTGAATACTGGTGGGGGATTGATTTTCTCATTTGGGAGTTGTAGGTCCTGGGATTTATAGCTAACCTACAAACAAAGAACACTCTGAACTCCACCAACGATTGAATTAAACTAAACTTGACACACATAACTCCCATGGCCAACAGAAAATACTGGAAGGGTTTGGTGGGCATTGATCTTAAGTTTTGGAGTTGTAGTTCACCTACATCCAGAAAGCACTGTGGACTCAATCAATGATGGATCTGGCCCAAACTTGGCACAAATACTCAATATGCCCAAATGTGAACACTGGTGGAGTCTGAGGAAAATAGACCTGACATTTGGGAGATGTAGTTGCTGGGATTTATAGTTCACCTACAATCAAAGTGCATTATGAACCCCACCAATGAAAGAATTGAGCCAACTTCACAGTATCCCTATGGCCAACAGGAAATGCTGTGTTTTCTGATGGTCTTTGTCGACCTCTGATATCCCCTTGTGACCTCCTCAAGGGTCCCGACCCCCAGGTTGAGAAACTCTGCCCTAAACGGTTCCGGCCCAGCTTACCTGTCTGAACATATCTCCCTCTATGAACCATCTTGGAGATTAAGTTCATCTGGGGAGGTCCTGCTCTTGGTCCCACCTCCCTCACAGGTGTGACTGGTGGGGATGAAAGACAGGGCATTCTCAGTGGTGGCTCCTCAGCTATGGAACTCCCTCGCCAATGAAATCAGGTCAGCGCCCTTCCTCCTGTCCTTCAGATTAAGAGTAAAAGCTTGGCTATGGGATCAAGCCTTTGGGCAATAAGCAGTATAAGGAATCTTCCGGTCTTATGTGAAATAGACATATTTGGAATGGACTGGACTACAATTGTTGGATTGTGTGATTTTTATATTATAATTTTAATGTTTATAATGTTTATATTGATATGTTTTTAATGTTAAATGATGTCAGGGTTTATGATTTAAATGATAATTGTATGTTATTATCATTATGTTAGGTTTCTGTATGTGAGGCATTAAATTTTGCCATAATTAAGTTGAGTCCCCCGCTGGGGTGAGAAAAACGGTATACAAGTGGAGTAAATAAAATAATTTTAAAAACTACAAATCCAAAAATCCCATGACATTGAGCCATGATTGTTCAAGTGGTATCAATCTGCATTAATTCTTCAGTATAGATGCACCCCAAGTTTTATAACTCAGAATGCAGATATGTCCCTAATTTCATCCTGGCATCCAAAAAGCAACTTTGTTTTGTGAAGCCTCTGATGTACTCCCAGCCACACTGGATAAAATGAAAAACCAGGAACGTATTGATTGCGAAGACTGTGAGAAGTGTGAGAGTGAACGTGAGACCAACTGCCCTTTTGGGCATCTACATTGTCTTTCCTTTGTCAATATTGGCTTGTTGATCTTGGCTGAGAGGGGGTTTCTTAGGTTTTATTAGGTCTCTTAAATCCGATTACTCTCTTTGTGGCTCCCACCCACCTCCCAGTGGCTCCCCATTTGGTATTTACCTTTGGGTGTCCCCAGTGAACTCTGGTGCTTGCTCAAAATTGCACACAGATATGTGTGTGTGTGTCTCCCTTTCCTTACCGCTCTCACCTTCTGTTCAGTGCCGGCTCTAGCCAAACACAGCAGGGATGTGTTAATTAATCAGTGTAAACAGAATCTTGGGAAGTGGTTTAAGGCATCTTGCTCCTCGATTAGGGCTTCCACTGGAGCAGCAAGCCATCCTTCATTCTGGAGATACAAAGACTCAGAGATAAACATGGCCGCTCTGCATCCTCTGTCTGACTTGAACTACATCACTTATAATTGTTGTTCTTGTGTGGCTTTAAGTCATTTTTGATATATAGAAATCATAAGGCTAACCTTTTGTTGGATTTTCTAGGCCACATTTCTTGAAATAAGGTTTCCCTTGAAGATTTGGATGTTCCAATGTGCCTTTGAATAACGGTTTAGCTACTGGTTAAGTCTGCCTAGCAGTGACATCTCCAGCTCATCCTCTGTTTGGGTATCAGCCAGCATGTCAACGACATAAATCAAGAAATAGTTTTCTAAGATCTACAGAGACACTCGCTGGAACACCTCAGCAAGCGAGAGTCCAAAAGTGGCAGGCTCAAACCCAGAACCTCAATCAATGGCTGGTATCAGATGAGAGACTCCCCCCTGGGCACACAGAAAACTGGGCGACTTGGAAGGCACTGAACAGACTGCGCTCTGGCACCATGAGATGCAGAGCCAACCTTAAGAAATGGGGCTACAAATTGGAATCCACAACATGCGAGTGTGGAGAAGAGGAAACCACAGACCACTTGCTGCAATGCTACCTGAGCCCTGCTACATGCACAATAGAGGACCTTCTTATAGTAACACCAGAGGCACTCGAAGTGGTCAGCTACTGGTCAAAGGACATTTAATCAACTACCAAGCTTGCAAACTTTGCGGCAGCCAGGTTGTTAACCGGGGCTCCTTATAGGGAGCGGTCAACCCTCCTGTTTAAGGAGCTCCACTGGCTGCCATTCATTTTCTGGACCCAATTCAAAGTACAGGTTCTCAACTACAAAGACCTGAATGGTTTGGGACCCACCTACCTTCGTGACCGCATTTCTGTATACGAACCCACACAATCTCTTTGATCACCTGGAGAGGCCTTGCTCACGCTCCCTGCATCGCAAGCGCGATTGGTGGGGACGAGAGAGAGGGCCTTTTCGGTGGTGGCCCCTCAACTCTGGAACTCTCTTCCTAAGGACATCAGGCATGCCCCAACCTTGGCAGTCTTTAAGAGGAGCTTGAAAACGTGGTTGTTCCAGTGTGCCTTCCCAGATTAATGTTCCCATGGCACTTTGTCCTCCAAAGCACTTGATATTGTTTTAAGTCTGCTTGTATGTTTCCACAAACTGCCCCATCACTCTTTTCGCCCATGTCCAGCATTATTTTTTAATTTTAATTACATTTGGCCTACTCGTAGATTTTAAAGTGTGTCTTATTTGATAATGTTTGTGTTATTGCTTTTGTTCTGTCGCTGCTGGACCTGAAATGAAGTGCCTTTAAGAGAGGATGTATGGCTTGGATCCAGTGGGAAGCCAGGGCCCCTGAAAAGAAGCCTTTAGAGAAATTTCCCTTATTAAACAGTCTTTATGAGGCTTGAGCTTAAATATAACAGTCTTTTATTGATGAACAAACAGGAATTGTAAAGCTTTCTTGGTAAAAAAAACAGTTCTCTCAAACTTGTCCACAGGGAACAGGCACTATCTTCAATAACTATGTTCAAAGGAAAATTCCCCTTTCTAGCTCCTCCCAGGCTGCTGTGAACCTAAACCTTATTGATGTGGATTCACTACCGGGCTGAACTACGTCTCAACGCCGAGCGAACCTATCAAAAGGCTTGTAATCACTTAGCTGCTTTGATGGTTAGAGCTGTTATTCCCTCTGGAATTCCTCAGGGCTGTAAGGCTGTTTCCCCGGAACCTTTGGGAATCTTCAGAGGCTCTCAAGACTGTTCTCCCCCGGAAAGTCTTAAGGGACAAAGCCTTTGTACAGGAGGACGTCTGTATACATCCTCTGCATTGACTTCTTTTTCTGAGACTAACTGAAAAATGGCCCCTTCCCTCCAAAAAACCAGAGAGGGGCGGGACCAGGGATCCTAACTATTATTGACAGGTGACTTGCCCTATGAATGCAGCCAAAGGAGCCACCTATCTGCAAAGTCCCTGCAACTTAGGACTATGAACAAACACTCAGTGCAAAACACAAAATTGGAGCCCCTGGAACAGCCGTTCCAGAACAGTTTTACTGTTTTGTTGGTATAAATTGCTTGTATTGTTATTGTTATTGCTTGTATTGTTGTATTTTGGGCTCGGCCTCATGTAAGCCGCACCGATTCCCTTGGGGAGATGGTAGCGGGGTATAAATAAAGTGTTGTTGTTGTTGTTGTTGTTGTTATTATTATTATTATTATTATTATTCTCTGCCAAAGAAGGCTGGTGCCTCACTGAACTACAACTTCCAGGACCTCATAGCATTGAACCATGGCAGTCAAAGTGATGCCAAACTGTGTTAATTCTACAGTGTAGATGCACCCAGAGCTGTTGTAAGGCTGCTCTGCCGCATACCTCCCATCTCCCCCTTTCTATGCGCTGGCTTTGCACTCCATTCCATAGATGCTGCCCCCTTATATCAGTAACAAACAAGCATTGATTTTATGGTAAAGTCACTTTGGGATGGGAATGAGTAACTCCAGGCAGTGCTATCACTGTATTACATGGAAATGGCCCAGGTAACAAGATGAACATTGATTCAGCATTATGTTTGATCAATAATGAAATAAGTAACTTCAGGGCCAAATTAAAATGCAAGCTGGCTGAACGCTGCCAGCTTCTGGGCTAAGTGACAAGGCTAATTCAGCAGGGAAATGGCAATATTTGCATTAGAGGCTGCATCTGTTGTCTAGCAGAAAAACGAGGTTGAAGGAGTGTGTGTGTGTGTGTGTGTGTTTATAGAGCGGGGGCTTGGATCCATATCAAGGCTACATGAAATAACTTCAAAGCCCGGATGCTCACTTGAAGGATGGGTAATGCAATCACGGCATAAGCAGATACAGAGGCACTTCATTCAGAATCAGTTAATAAACGTCTGCCCCAAGTTACCATTTTTGGAAAAATAAAGATCAAGGTAGGTTTGCAACCCTGTCAAGGAAGCAACAATAGGCAAACTGTATTCATATATGCAATGATATACATCCATTGAATCAATGAAGGTGACATAAATGTTGACCCATTGAATCGATGGAGCTGAGATAAAGTGGAGCCCTTGAATCAATGGAGCGGATAGAAGTGTTGACTTACCAAGAGTGTGTCTACATTATAGAATAAATGCAGTTCGACACTGCCATAGTTCAATTCTATGGAATAATGGGAGTAGTAGTTTAGGGAGGTAGCAGCACTCTTTTGGAGGGAAGGCTTGTAAAACTACAACTTCCATGTGAAATAACATGAATCATAGAATCATAGTTGGAAGAGACCACATGGGTCATCTAGTCCAATCCCCTGCCATGCAGGCAAAGGCGGCTCAACCCATTACGCAAAGTAAGCATTTGCGGTATGGTTGATTTTGCCCAGGGGCGCTCTTGAGGTGCTCTTGGGGGAAAATAGACCTTGACATATGCGAGTTGTAGTTACTGGGATGTATAGTTCACCTACAATCAAAGAGCATTCTGAACTCCACCAATGATGGAATTGAACCAAATATGGCACACAGAACTCCCACGACGAACAGAAAATATATATCGGTAATTGGTTGGGGGGTGGGTGGGGGGGGGCAAAATACTGTTTGCTTACCATTGAAAATTACCTAGGGCCGCCTCTGCATGCAGGAAAAGCACAACCAAAGTATCACTGACAGATGGTCATCCAGCCTCTGTTTATTTATTTATTATTTATTAACCATATTTATATACAGCCTTTCTCAGCCCAAAAGCGACTCAGGGCAGTTTACAAATGGCACAATTTGATGCCTACAAAACAAATAACAATTAAAACATTTAGCATAAATAACATTTGATAAAATATAATAAAACTGATAAAAATATAAATCCACAGTGTCTCATTACTAAAATCATTACCCAATCGCATTGTCCAGTCATTCCGAAGATCAGAGCTTGTCTGCTACACTGCATTTGGGAAATCTTGCCCAAAAAGCCAGGTTTTAATTTTTTTTCAAAATGTTAGGAGCGTGGGGACTGATCTGATATCTCAAGGGAGGGGGTTCCATAGCCGAGGGGCCACCGCTGAGAAGGCCCTGCCCCCCATTCCCACCAGCCAGGTCTGTGAAGAAGTCTGTTTATAAGTTTCCAAGGAAGGAGCTTCCACCTCACTCCAAGGCAGAGAGTTCCACTGCTGAACAGCTTTCACAGTCAGGAAGTTTTTCCTAATGTTCAGCTGCAATCTCCTTTCCTGTAATTTGAACCCATTGCTCCTAGTCCTAGTTTGAAGGGCATCAGAAAACAAGTCTGCTCCCTCTTCCTTATAACACCTTTCCACATATTTATACATGGCTACCATGTCTCCTCTCAACTATCTCTTCTGAGTCTAAACATAACCAGCTCTTTAAGACTCCCCTCATAGGGCCTGGTCTCCAGACCTTTGATCATTGTAGTCACCCTCCTCTGGACACCTTCCAGCTTTTGAACGGTGGTGTCCAGAATTGGATACAGTATTCCAGGTGAGGTTTAACCAAAGAAGAATACAAAGGCTCCATGACTTTCCTCGATCTAGACCAGTGGTTCCCAACCTTTGGGCCTCCAGGTGTTTTGGACTTCAGCTCCCACAGTTCCTAACAGCTGGTGAGCTGGTTGGGATTTCTGGGAGTTGAAGTCCAAAACACCTGGAGGCCCAAAGGTTGGGGACCAAAGACCTAGACACTACACTCCTTTTGATGCAGCCCAAAATGTCATTGGCTTTTTAAGCTGCTGCGTCAACTGCTGGCTCACGTTCAACTTGTTGTCTGCGAAGGCTCCAAGATCTTTCTCATATGGACTGTTGTCAAGCCAGGCATCACCCATCCTGTACCTTTGCATTTCATTGTTTTCTTCCTAAGTATAGTATCTTACATTTGCTCTTGTTGAAATTCATTTTGTTAGTTTTTGCCAATCACCTCTCTATTCTGTTGATGTCATTTTGAATTCTGATCCTGTCTTCTGGAATATTAGCAATCTCTCCTAATTTGGTCTAATCTGCAAATTCGATAAGCATCCCCTCCTAACCTTCATCCATGTTATTCTAAAGATGTTGAACAGGACTGGGCTCAAGACCAAACTCTGTGGCACTCCACTAGTCACTTGTTTTCAGGATAAAGAGGAACCATTGGTGAATACCCTTTGGATTTAGTTGCTTAACCAATTACAGAACCACCTAATCGTACTATTGCCTAGCCCGCATTTGACTAGTTTGCTTGTGAGAAGGTAATGGGGGACTTTATTGAAATCAAGATATGCTACGTCCACAGCATTCCCTGCATCTACCAAGCTTGTAACTCTATCAAAAAAATGAGATAAGATTAGTCTTGCCTGACTTGTTTTTGAGAAATCCATGTTGACTTTTGGTAATCATGGCATTCCTTTCTATGTGATTGCAGACTGCCTCCTTAATAATCTGATCCAGAATCTTTCCTGGTATTGATGTCAGGCTGACTGGATGGTAATTGTTTGGGTTCTTTTTCCCCCACTTCTTGAAGACCGAGACAACATTTGTCCTCCGCCAGTCTGCTGGGACTTCTCCCGTTCTCCAAAAATTCTCAAAGATTATTGTCAATGGTTCTGAAATGACTTCTGATGGTTCTGAGTGTTGGATTTCATTTTGTTTGATTTTATAATGTGTTAATCTGCTTTATTTAATTTATTTTGCTACTGTATGTATTTTCTTCTGATGTAATTTTTTGTTGACTGCATTCTGTATTTTATTTTGCTGTATTGTATTTTGGGCTTGGCCTCATGTTAGCCGCCCCGAGTCTCCTTTGGGATAAACAAAGATTATTATTATTATTATTATTATTATTATTATTATTATTTCACCCCTGACTGCACAAGTCTCCAGCTCTCAGTGAGTAGTTAGCCTAGATAGATTAGAGTGAGGGATTCCTTCCCCAATTTCCTCTAGCAAGCTTATCTTACTCATCTTTGCATACCACTATCTCTTCCCCTTTGAATACTAAGCAATGTGATCTCTTCAGGGAAAAAGTAACTTCTTCTTTAAAGGTATTTTTATTGCCCTGGTGAAGCTTGTGGTCAGTGTTCTCTATATTGACCTACTTCTCCTTCCTTTGTCTTCTCTAGAGTGAGGAGGCATCTTGCCATTGTCCAGGCAAGATGTAGTAGACATAATTACTTTTATTATTTCCCCCTTTTTCCCCTTAGAAGATAGCTCAGTGAAGCTAGTTAGCTCCAAGAACCTTTCCTATCTAGAATGGATTACCTGTCCGAACGTATCTCCTGTTATGAACCATCACGAAGTTTAAGATCATCTGGAGAGGCCGTGCTCTCGATCTCACCACCATCACAAACACAATTGGTGGGGATGAGGGACAGGGCCTTCTCAGCAGTGGCCCCCATCTGTGGAACTCCCTCCCCAGGGACATCATACTGGCCACCTCTCTCCTGTCTTTCAGAAGGAAACTAAAGATGTGGGTATGGAACCAGGCATTCGACTAGTGACCAGCAGCAAGTGGAAAGAAGACTCAGGCAACCTATGACAATGAATGGACCCAGACTTGGAATTGGTTTTCAACTCGCGTGTTTAATCAATTGTTTTAATTAACTGCTTTAATGTTTGAATGTATTTATGACCTTGAAGGAGCTGGGGGTGGTGACAGCCAACAGGGAGCTCTGGCGTGGGCTGGTCCATGAGGTTACGAAGAGTCGGAGACGAATGAACGAATGAACAACAACAATTGAAATGTTTTATGGTTATGATGGCACTGTATGGTGCTTGTTGTGAGGCTGCCCTTAGTGCCCCCCCCCCCCCCCGGGGGGGTGAGAATTATTATAGAATGGATTTCTTTTATCTTTAATAAACATATTATTTTTGATCCTATGAAGTTGTGGACCTGCAATCCTGTTCCATCCTGTTGAATGGAAGCCAATCCTTGCTCACTACATGTAAGTTTCTGCTGATTATGAACTGTGCATCCAGCACTCTGCTTATATTTTGGTGGATTCACCCCCGAGAAGGTTATTTTGAGCCTAACAACTCCTGATTCCCGACACTGAGTCCTTTCTGAGGAATGGACCGTAGGTACACAAGGCAACTTTGCTCATCTTGCAAAATGTCACTGTGTTGGTACATCTGTACCAGGAGCTCCAACTTTATTTTCTTTCTATTAAGTGTTTGCATGCATTCCAAAGTTTCAGGGATTCTGCAAAAAGGTGGCTTCCTTTGGTTTGCAGTCATAGGGCAAGCCACCTGTCTATCATTGTTAAGTTTGGATCCGCCCCTTCTCCCAGGGAGATGGGAAGGGAAGAGGGGGCCATTTTTAGTTAGTCTTAGTGAGGAAAGCTAAGTTAGAGGACGTGGACAAGCTTCACCTGCAGAAAAGCTTCATTTCTCAAGACATTCCGGGGGAAAATTCCCAAAGCTCTGGCTGGGAGCTTGCAGCCTCTCAGCCTTACAGCATCTGAGGGAAACAGCCCTAAAGTCTTAAAGAAATTCCAGAGGGAAAACAGCTTTACAGACCCAAAGAACTCCAGCTGGAGAATCTACAAGCTTTGTCTGGTAGGTTTACTCGGTACCAAGATGCAGTTTGGAATCGGTAGTAGATCCCACACCAACAAAACTTAGGTAACAGTCAGCCTGGGAGAGGTTAAAAAAGGGTTTTCCTCTCAAAGTATAAGAACAATTAACAAAGACAGTTGCCTGTCCCTTGTGGACAAGATTAAGGAAGCCACCAGTTGATTTAAAGCCTTGAAGCATTTGTTTGACTCATTGAAGATTGGAGAAATATCTGTTTAATTTGTTCAGTAATAAAGGACTTTGTTTAACCTTTCAAGCCATCTAAAGACCGTTTCTTCAGGAAAATCCTTGAGGGCCTCTTTTGTGGTGCCCTGGCTTCCCGCTGGGCACAAGCTGCACTTCCTGTTTCAAAAGACAATTATTACAGACCCAGTGCGTGACAGAACAGTCACCATCTTGGAAAAAGAAAGGCAACCAACCTGTCTCTTTGAAAACTTGGCCTCTCTTCCTTCCTTCCCACCTTTAATGCCCTTTCTATCCATTCAGCTCTTCTTTATTTGCAAGTTTTCCCTCTGCGGTTTGTTCACTATTAGTCTATCTGGCCTAATGTTTGCTTATGTTCCAAGTATTTGCTTTGGAAATCTATTTTTTAAAAGGTCCCCCCCTTATCTTCCATCTTTTTCTCTCTGTGTGTGTCTTCCTTCTCATCCCCTTCTCTCTATTTTTTTCTGTACTGTTCCTGCTCTGTTTACTTAACTAACCAAATGTGTGTTTACTTTCCATATAGTTGCTTAACTTCGAAACAGAAAATGTTGTTTTCAGTTTCCCCAATATTTCTTTCTCTGTGTTGTTGTTGTTGTTTTAACATTATCTATTATTGTACTATAGGAGCCTAATTACAGTATGTAACAAAATTTGAAAAAAAAATCTGTTCCTGGGATGAAAGTGAGCCATAATCAGGTCTCCTCTTCCTCCTCCTCCTCCTCCTCTTCATCATCATCATCATCATCATCATCATCATCATCATCATCATCATCATATGTCAAGCCGTATTGAGTCCCCTTTGGGAAGATAAGGTTTCCCCTTGACATGAAATCTAGTCGAGTCCGACTCTGGTTGGAGGGGCTCATCTTCATTTCTAAGCTAAAGAGCCGGTGTTGTCCATAGATATCTTCTAGGTCATGTGGCCAGCATGACTGCATGGAGCACTGATATCTTTCCGCAAAAGTGGTACCTATTGATCTACTCACATTTCCATGTTTTTGAACTGCTAGGTTGGCAGAAGCTGGGGCTAATGACAGGAACTCACCCCGTCCCATAAATTCAAACCACCGACCTTCCAGTCAGCCAGTTCCGCAGCTCAGTGGTTTAAGCTGCAAGCAGGATATAAATAATAATAATAATAATAATAATAATAATAATAATAATAGCCTCACCAAACAACAACCCCCAGGATCTCATAGCGAAGAGAGAGGGGGCCAGGGAACAGTTCCATCTTGTCTCCTGCATATGTCATCAGTTGGGGACCCCTCCCATCCAGCACCAACTGCAGCTCTGGGCCAGAGTGAAGAGAGAGGGGGCCAGGGGAACAGTTCCATCTTGTCTCCTGCATATGACATCAGTTGGGGACCCCTCCCTCCAGCATCAACTGCCGCTCTGGGCCAGAGTGAAAAGAGGGGGGCCAGGGGACAGTTCCATCTTGACTCCTGCATATGACATCAGTTGGGGACCCCTCCCCCAGCACCAACTCCCGATCTGGGCCAGAGTGAAGAGAGGGTGGCCAGAGGACAGTTCCATCTTGTCTCCTGCATATGTCATCAGTTGGGGACCCCTCCCCCCAGCACCAACTGCCTCTCTGGACCAGAGTGAGGAGAGAGGGGGCCAGGGATAGCTCCATCTTGTCTCCTGCATATGTCATCAGTTGGGGACCCCTCCTCCAGCACCAACTGCCATACTGGGCCAGAGTGAAGAGAGAGGGGGACAGGGGACAGTTCCATCTTGTCTCCTGCATATGTCATCAGTTGGGGACCCCTCCCTCCAGCACCAACTGCTGCTCTGGGCCAGAGTGAAGAGAGAGGGGGCCAGGGGACAGTTCCATCTTGACTCCTGCATATGTCATCAGTTGGGGACCCCTCCCCAGCACCAACTACCGCTCTGGGCCAGAGTGAAGAGAGGGGGCCAGGGGACAGTTCCATCTTGTCTCCTGCATATGTCATCAGTTGGGGACCCCTCCCTCCAGCACCAACTGCTGCTCTGGGCCAGAGTGAAGAGAGAGGGGGCCAGGGGACAGTTCCATCTTGACTCCTGCATATGACATCAGTTGGGGACCCCTCCCTCCAGCATCAACTGCCGCTCTGGGCCAGAGTGAAAAGAGGGGGGCCAGGGGACAGTTCCATCTTGTCTCCTGCATATGTCATCAGTTGGGGACCCCTCCCCCAGCACCAACTCCCGATCTGGGCCAGAGTGAAGAGAGGGTGGCCAGAGGACAGTTCCATCTTGTCTCCTGCATATGTCATCAGTTGGGGACCCCTCCCCCCAGCACCAACTGCCTCTCTGGACCAGAGTGAGGAGAGAGGGGGCCAGGGATAGCTCCATCTTGTCTCCTGCATATGTCATCAGTTGGGGACCCCTCCTCCAGCACCAACTGCCATACTGGGCCAGAGTGAAGAGAGAGGGGGACAGGGGACAGTTCCACCTTGTCTTCTGCGCTATGCTAATAATACAATACAATACAATACAATACAATACAATACAATACAATACAATATATTGTAATATAATATATTGTATATACATATAATATTTATAATATTGCAATGTAATGCAATATAATACTACTACTAATATGATATTATAGTGCAATATAGTAATTTATGATACTGATATTATACTATGCTATTAAGATAATATATTGTATGTCTATATATATATATATATATATATATATATATATATATATTGTAAGCTGCTCTGAGTCCCTTTTCGGGGTGAGAAGGGCGGCATATAAATGTCGTAAATAAATAAATAAATAGTATTCAAAGAGATGCCAAACTGCATCAGTTCCACAGTGCAGATGCATCTAATACTGCCCCTGTCTCCAATCTCTCGCTATCTCTCCTTTCCATCTCATTATCCCTGTTCCACACTTGCACTCCAATAATTATTATTCTAAGCTATCGACTCTTCCTGTCTTCATCCCCTCTCTCCCTATCTACACAGAGATGGTTTATTTTTCCAGGGCTTTGGCTCTCTCCCTCTGGTCCCATCCCTCCTATTTCTCTCTCTCTCTCTCTGGTCCCTCTATTTGTCTGGCTTCTCCTTCCCTCCCTCCTTCGCCCTCTCCAAGGGTTCCCTTGGCAGAGAAGATTATTTACCAGTCAGCTGCCTCTAACCCTTGAACTCACCTTCCCTCTTTAAGACAGTCTCCGGTGTAGGCTCTGGAGAAAAAGATTAATTTCCGAGACTCTATTGATTGGGGGCTGCTTTGCAGGGAAGGCTGGGTGATGGTGAGGAGACGGGCCTGTCTTCCCTTCTTCCTTTGGAGAGGGACAAAACCTGCCTCTCCAAGATGGGCCAGAGACCCAATGCGCACAGGGTCTCAATGCGCACAGAAGAAAGTTGCATTGCAATTTTAAATAATTATAATAAGAGAGAGTGTGTGTGTGAGAGAGAAAGGACCTCTCACAATGACTGCTGTTTGCCTAAGCAGGTCAAGCCCAATCGTTCATGGCTATCGATCCCTAGATGCGTTAAAAAGAAAGAGAAGAAGGCAAGGAAAGAGATGGCGAGGGGGCCAAGCCAGAAGGTGGCTTACTGGAAATTGGAAATTAGCCGTGCTTTGCTTTAATGGGATGGTTGGGAACTGTGGGAGAGAGAAACCAAAGTTTGGGGGGAAATGACTGGGGAGGAAAACTATAACTCCCAATTTCTAGCCAGAGTGAAAGGACGCTTTTCTTGAAATTCTGACTGAGAATGATGGAAGTAGAGATAGCTTTTTGCCCAGGCCAAAGCTTTTTTTTTTTGGAGGGGGGTGACATCGGAGGAAACTACAACTCCCAATCTCTTGAGAGAAAACTACAACTCCCAATCTCTAGAGAGGAAGCTACAACTCCCAGACACTACAACTCCTGATCTCATGAGAGGAAACTGTAACTCTCAATCTTTTGGGAGAAAACTACAACTCCCAATCTCCTGAGAGGAAACTACAACTCCCAATCTCTAGAGAGGAAGCTACAACTCCCAGACACTACAACTCCCGATCTCATGAGAGGAAACTGTAACTCCCAATCTTTTGGGAGGAAACTACAACTCCCAATCTCTTGAGAAGACACTACAGCTCCCAATTTCTTGGGAGGAAATTACAACTCCCAATCTCATGAGAGGAAACTGTAACTGGGTTGTTGTAGGTTTTTTCGGGCTATAGGGCCATGATCTAGAGGCATTCTCTCCTGACGTTTCACCTGCATCTATGACAAGCATCCTCAAAGGTAGTGAGGTCTGTTGGAACTAGGAAAAAGGGTTTATATACAGTTCCAACGGACCTCACTACCTCTGAGGATGCTTGCCATAGATGCAGGCAAAACGTCAGGAGAGAATGCCTCTAGACCATGGACATATAGCCCGAAAAAACAACAACCCAGTGATTCCGGCCATGAAAACCTTCGACAATACGTGAAACTGTAACTCCCAATCTTTTGGGAGAAAACTACAACTCTCCATCTCTTGAGGGAAAACTACAACTTCCACTCTTTTGAGAGGACACTACAACTCTCAATCTCTTGAGGGGACACTACAACTCCTAGTCTCTTGAGAGGAAACAACAACTCCTAATCTCTTGAGAGGAAACTACAACTCCAAGTCTCTTGAGACAACATTATAACTTCCAATCTCTTGAGAGGACACTACAACTCCTAATCTCTTGAGAGAACACAATTCCTGATCTCTTGAGAGGAAATTACAACTCCCAATCTCCTGAGAGGATCCTACGTCTCCCAAAACTCTTGAGAGGAAGCTACAAATCCAAAACTCTTGGGAGGAAACTGCAACTCCAAGTCTCTTGAGACAACACTACAACTTCTAATCTCTTGAGAGGACACTACAACTCCCAATCTCTTGAGGGAACACAATTCCTAATCTTTTGAGAGACTACTTAGTACTTTAACCCCCAATTCTCTTGAGAGGAAACTATAAATCCCAAACTCTTGGGAGGAAACTACAACTCCCAAGCCCTATCCATGAAAACCAGATAGTTCCAAGGTAGTTCAACAGATTTCAGCCATAGAAAATACCTGGATAACATCAGTCAAGGCTGAAGAGTGTATCCACTGTAGAATTAATGCACTTTGAGACCACTTGAACGGCCATGGCTCAATGTTATGGCATCACAGGAGTTGTAGTTTCACAAAGACTTCAGAGTGCTGGGGCCTGATTCAAAATGCACCTCCCAGGTTCCATTGTATTGAGCCCTGGACGTCAAAATGGTACCAAACTGTATCTATTTGACAGTGCAGACGCACCCCTTGCTTTCCTCAATCCCTTTGACCCGTGTGGAAATTTAGCAGAGCAAAAATAAAATAATAATAAAGAGAGGAAAACCCAGCAGAGCTCTTAGCGAAGGAGGATCATAAATCCTGGCGTGATTTGCCACCACATTTAATTAAATATTTCGTGAGGAAAGGGAAGGCGGGGAAGGAAAGAAAACCCGTGTGATTGATTTGCCTCCTTTATTGATCCGAGATCGATTCCCAAGCACAGAGTGGCTGTCTGCTTGGTTCAAGCCAATCTCCTCCTCCTTTGGAAGGGTTTCAGGAAAGCTTTGCAGGTCCTTGAGATCTACACTTGAACTGCTATGGGATGGAGTCCTGGGAGTTGTAGTTTTACAAGGTCTCAAATCTTCTATAATATGGATTCTTGGGAGTTGTAGTTTTACGAGATATTAATCTGTCTATGTGATGGAGTCCCGGGAGCTGTAGTTTTACAAAATCTTCATCCTTCTATGCGATGGGTCCCAGGAGTTGTAGTTTGGTGAGGCATCAGCACTTTTGGGCAAAGAAGAGGAAAGGCATTGTCAAACTGCAGCTTCCAGGACTCCATAGCCCAGAAGGATGAAGACCTTGTAAAACTAGATCTCTCAGGACTCCATAGTATGGAAGGCCAAAGACCTTATTAAACTAAATCTCCCAGGACCCCGTAGCATAGAAGGATGAAGAGTTTGCAAATCTACAACTCCCAGGACTCCATTGCATTGAACGATGAAGACCTTGTAAAAGTACTGCTCCCAGGACTCCATCACATAGACGGATTAATATCTTATAAAACAACAACTCCCAGGACTCCATTGTATAGAAGGCTGGAGACCTTGTAAAACTACAACTCACAGGACTCCGTAGCATGGAAACATGAAGACCTTGTAATGCTACAACTCCCAGGGCTCCCTAGCATGAAAGGATAAGACCTTGTAAAACCACAACTCCCAGGATTTCATCTCATAGAAAGAAGAAGACCTTGTAAAACTATAACTCCCAGGGCACTGTAATATGAAAGGATAAGACCTTGTAAAACCACAACTCCCAGGACTCCATAGTATAGAAAGATGAAGACCTTGTAAAGCTACAACTCCCAGAATTCCATTACCTAAAAGTCTGGAGACCTTGTAAAACTACAGTTCCCATAGAAAGATGCATAGAAAGATGAAGGCAAAATTCTAAATTCCAAGCCTCCATAGTATAGAAGGTCAAAGACCTTGTAAAACTACAATTCCCAGGACTCCATAGCATTGAGCCATGGCAGTAAAAGAGGTGTCAAACTGCATTCATGCAGGGATGGATTTGATGAAGCAGAAGAAGGCACTGAAAATGAATCCCAGGAAAACACCAACAACAAAAAGTGGCTTTAGGTGCATCTACATTGTAAAATGAATGCAGTGTCACCCCACTTCATTAACTTAGGAGTTGTCATTGTGCAAGCTTTCTAGGCTTCCCTACCAAAGAGTACTGATGCCTCACTAAACTACAACTCCCAGGGTTCCATTGCAGTTCAAATGGGGTCAAATTGCATTCATTCTACAGTATAGATGCATCCAGAGAGCCAGACAGTTGACTCAGACCTAATGATAGCCGGAGCAGACATACCAAAATCAATGGGATTTAAAACTCTTCATCCCGACTAACTTAACTCTCATTGATTTCAGGTTTAATTGCTCCTTGGATCTTATGTTTAGAAGAGAACACAGATGCAGGGAGTGGGGAGATGGCTTGCACTGATTCCTGGCAAAAAAAATGATTCCACTTGAACCATCGCAGGGACGTGCAGTTTGTCAAGGCTCCACAAACTATGCTTATTTTGTTTTACTGCTTTGTTATGTTTCCTAGTCATTTAGTGGCAATCCTAAAGTAACAGATAGTATGTAGCTATGTGGCTTTGAGGTGTTATATAGTATCCCTAAAAAAAAGTTATGTGCAGAAAAAAAAAGCAAAAAGACCTGGATAGCGTTCATCGTATTGGGATTCATTGGTATGAATGTAGTTCCTAGGTTAACGACTTAAATCAAGAAATAGTTTGCTAAGATCTACAGAGACACTCACTGGAACACTTCAGCAAGCGAGAGTCCAAAGGTGGCAGGCTCAAACCCAGCACCTCAATCAATTGCTTTTTTTTTTGTCGTGTCAGGAGTGACTCCTGGTGTGAGAGAATTGGCCGTCTGCAAGGACGTTGCCCAGGGGACGCCTGGATGATTTGATGTTTTTATCATCCTTGTGGGAGGCTTCTCTCATCTTCCCGCATGAGGAGCTGGAGCTGATAGAGGGAGCTCATCCGTCTCTCCCCGGATTCGAACCTGCGACCTGTCGGTCTCCAGTCCTGCCGGCACAGGGGTTTAACCCACTGTGCCACCGGGGGCTCAGAGATAAACATGGCCGCTCTGCATCCTCTGTCTGACTTGAACTACATCACTTATAATTGTTGTTCTTGTGTGCCTTTAAGTCATTTTTTACATATGGAAATCATAAGGCTAACCTTTCGTTGGATTTTCTAGGCCACATTTCTTGAAATAAGGTTTCCCTTGAAGACTTGGATGGTCCAATGTGCCTTTGAATAACGGTTTAGCTACTGGTTAAGTCTGCCTGCCTAGCAGTGACATCTCCAGCTCATCCCCTGTTTGGGTATCAGCCAGCACGTCAACGACGTAAATCAAATTTTCTAAGATCTACAGAGACACTTGCTGGAATACCTCGTTGGAACACCTCAGCAAACGAGAGTCCAAAGGTGGCAGGCTGAAACCCAGCACCTCAATCAATGGCTGGTACCAAATGAGAGACTCCTCTCTGGGCACACAGAAAACTGGGCAACTTGGAAGGTTCTGAACAGACTGCACTCTGGCACCACGAGACGCAGAGCCAACCTTAAGAAATGGGGCCACAAAGTGGAATCCACGACATGCGAGTGTGGAGAGGAGCAAACCACTGACCACCTGCTGCAATGCAACCTGAGCCCTGCCACATTTAATCAACTGCCAAGCTTGCAAACGTTGTGTTTTGTTTGTTTGTTTGTTTGCTAAAAAATGCAATACAACACAGAACAGCTTACAAGATATACATACATACAATATTATTAGCATAGCACCATATCAGTATTATATATTACTACATTGCACTATACCATTATACTGTAATATTATTAGTACTATTACATGTAATATAAACTATATAGTTATAATATTGTATTATTATTAGTATTATATTGTATTACATTATAAGATTATACATATTATATGTATATACAATATATTATATTATATTATTACTCACTCTGGGGGTCGGGACCCCTGGAGGGTTGCGAGGGGATGTCACAGAGGTATTTTCTGTTGATTGTGGGGGTTCTGTGTGGGAAATTTGGCCCAATTCTATCATTGGTGGGGTTCAGAATGCTCTTTGATTGTAGGTGAGCGACAAGTCTTAATAAATACAACTCCCAAATGTCAAGGTCTATTTTCGCCAAACTGCACCAGTGTTCACATTTGGGCATATTGAGTATTCATGTCAAGATCTAGTTTGGTCCAGATCCATCATTATTTGAGCCCACAGTGCCCTCTGGATGTAGGTGAACTACAACTCCAAAACTCAAGGTCAATGCCCATCAAATCCTTTCAGTATTTTCCATTGGTCATGGGAGTTCTGTGTGCCAAGTTTGGTTCAGTTCTATCACTGGTGGTTTTCAGAATGCTGTTTGATTGTAGGTGAACTATAAATCTCAACAACTATAATTCCCAAATGTCAAGGTCTATTTTCCCCAAACTTCACCAGTGTTCACATTTGGGCATATTGAGGATTCGTGCCAAGACTGGTCCAGATCCATCATTGTTTGAGTCCAGAGTGCTCTTTGGATGTAGGTGAACTACAACTCCAAGACTCAAGGTCAATGCTCATCAAATCCTTTCAGTATTTTCTGTTGGTCGTGGGAGTTCTATGTGCCAAGTTTGGTTCAATTTTATCATTGGTGGAGTTCAGAATGCTCTTTGATTGTAGGTGAACTATAAATCTCAACAACTACAACTCCCAAATGAGAAAAATCAATCCCCCCAAACCTCACCAAATTTGTGCATATTGGGTATTTATCCCATGGTCATAGGAGTTCTGTGTACCAAGTTTGGTTCAATTCCATCGTTGGTGGAGTTCAGAATGTGCTTTGATTGTAGGTTAACAATAAATCCCAGCAACTACAACTCCCAAATGACAAAACCAATCATCCTCAACCCCAACAGTATTCGAATTTGTGCATATTGGGTATTTATGCCAAATTTGGTCCAGAGAATAAAAATGCATCCTGCATATCAGATATTTACATGATGATTCATAACAGTAGCAAAATTACAGTTATGAAGTAGCAATGAAAATAATGTTATTTTGGGGGGTCACCACAACATGAGGAACTGTATTAAGGGGTCACAGCATTAGGAAGGTTAAAAACCACTGATCTAGGTTGTAGAATTAATATAGTGTGACCTCCAGAATCCCCCATAACACTGAGCTATGGTAGTTAAAGCTGTGCCAGACTGCATCCATTGCACAGTGTAGATGTATCCTAGTTCTTCCCTTCCTTTTATCACTTGGCCCCTTTGCCCTCTCCTCCCATTTCTCTCCTCTCCAGCCTTCCTATAAACATCAGGGCAACCGGGCTAAGCTTTCGGGGCCTTCAGATTCCTATCAAGGGTTTATCAATCCTATTTTAGAAGCACATTGATCTTTGCAGAGGATCTAATCCAAACTATGAAGTTCAATAACAACTCCATTACCTGCCAGGTTGCGATTGGAGCATCGTAATGCCAAGATTAGTGGCAGGCCGGCTGTGCTGCCAACATTGATTTGCACGCTGGAATCACTTGTTTAAAAGGGGATGGAGGGAGAGGGGGAACATAAAGAGAGAGAAGAAAAAACAAAGGAAGAGAGAGAGAGAGAGAGAAATACACTTTTGCTTTGTAAATTGGCATATTTGTTACCTGCTCCTCTTTCTCTCCAACCTGTCCTCACTCTTACAGTTTCAACCAATGCACAGATGTGATGCGTAATTGCATTAAAGGTTTTAGATACGACAAAACTGTTTGTGTTAAAAAAAAACCTGACAATATTTCTCAAAGAATTGTGTGAATCAAATGATAAGCTGATGAAACCCTTAACTAGTCCATTGTAAACTGAATGTTGTGAGCTGAGCTCTTATTGGTTTGAATGACTTGACTGTGTGTATTAATACTATGTCTCTGTTTTTTACACTATATGTTTTAAATGGTTTATATTTTTATCTATTGTAATTTTGATTGTGACTCATCCCGGAACTTGGGGAAATTGGTAAAACAACAACAACAACAACAACAACTGCAAGATACTCCACTTTGGCAGGAAAAACAAAATGCAAAGATACAGAATGGGGGATGAGTGGCTCGAGAGCAGTATGTGTGAAAAAGATCTTGGAGTCCTCATGGACAACAAGTTAAACATGAGCCAACAATATGATATGGCGGCAAAAAAGGCCAATGGGATTTTGGCCTGCATCAATAGGAGCATAGTGTCTAGATCCAGGGAAGTCATGTTCCCCATGCTCGATTCTGCCTTGTTTAGACCACACCTGGAATATTGTGTCCAATCCTGGGCACCACAATTGAAGAGAGATATTGACAAGCTGGAATGTGTCCAGTGGAGGGTGAATCAAATGATCAAGGGTCTGGAGAACAAGCCCTATGAAGAGCGGTTTAAAGAGCTAGGCATGTTTAGCATGCAGAAGAGAACACTGAGAGGAGACATGATAGCCATGTATAAATATGTGAGAGGAAGTCACAGGGAGGAGGGAGCAAGCTTGTTTTCTGCTTCCCTGGAGACAAGGATGCAGAACAATGGCTTCAAACTACAAGAGAGGAGATTCCATCTGAACATTAGGAAGAACTTCCTGATTGTGAGAGCCATTCAGCAGTGAAACTCTCTGCCCCGGAGTGTGGTGGAGGCTCCTTCTTTGGAGGCTTTTAAACAGAGGCTGGATGGCCAGATGGCCAGGGTGATTTGAATGCAATATTCCTGCTTCTTGGCAGGGGGTTGGAGTGGATGGCCCATGAGGTCTCTTCCAACTCTTTGATTCTATGATTCTATGAACACAATAACAACAATATTTGTGTAGCATAAAGCTGATAGGGGAAAACTGATGTCATTTTTAGAATCAGGAGGCCAAATATAACCAGAAATAAGTCTAACATTTCAGTCACCAAAATATGTGTTGCCCAATGCTATGTGTGCCTGAATCTCTTACAAGGTTTACCTTGCTAGTAAAACTGAATTACTGTGTCGCAAAATGATGCCTGCCTCAAAAGTGCATCATCAACATGAAATGTTTGGAAAGCTTTGGCCTAGAAAGGTCACAATCCAAAATGCACAGAATCAAATTTGCCAAAGTTTAAGTTGCAAACGTGAATGGCCAGCTGTACAAAAATGTGTCCTGTACCATATTTTATTGCATCGAAGACACACTTTCCCCCATTTAAGGGGTAACGGTGCCTTAGATTCACTGAAATACAGTACAGACATTCCCCAAGTTATGAACACAATAGGTTCTGCAGGTTTGTTCTCAAGTAGAATTTGCTTGTTAGTAGGAACAGATACATTTTTAGTGTTGTTGTTGTTCATTCATTCAGTCGCTTCCGACTCTTCATGATCTCATGAACCAGCCCACGCCAGAGCTCCCTGTTGGCTGTCACCACCCCCAGCTCCTTCAAGGTCAAGCCAGTCACTTCAATGATACCATCCATCCATCTTGCCCTTGGTCGGCCCCTCTTCCTTCCATTTTCCCCAGCATCATTGTCTTCTCCAAGCTTTCCTGTCTCCTCATGATGTGGCCAAAGTACTTCTTCTTGGCCTCTGCTATCCTTCCCTTCAGTGAGCAGTCGGGCTTTATTTCCTGGAGGATGGACTGGTTGGATCTTCTCAAGGTCCAAGGCACCCTCATAACTTTCTTCCAACACCACAATTCAAAAGCATCTATCTTTCTTCGCTCAGCCTTCACATCCTTAGGTGACTACGGGGAATACCATTGCTTTTGAGTGTAAGTCCAGCCAAAAATATATACTGTTTAGCTTTGGATCACATAGGAAAGGGTTGACACCCCTGTGGTGTTTTTCTTGCTGTCTGTGTCCCAGTTCAAAAGATTTTTCCTCACTTTCTGTCCCTTTGATAATTGGATTTTGGAAAATTTGGCTTGCTGTGGAAACAATTAGTGATAAAACTTCAGTTGAGACCCCGTTGCCCCCATGATATAATAACTCTTCCAGGAATGGATTTCCCTTCCAGGGAGATTTCTCTCACTTCCTGTTGTCTCACCTGTGTTCTTAAGTAGGAGTTGTTTGTAAGTCAGATGTTTGTAACTCGGGGACTACCTGTATGTGCATGCATCCATGCATACACTTATATCAATGTTTCTCAACCTGGGGTCAGGACCCCTGGGGGAGGGTTGTGAGGGGGGGTTTCAGAGAGATCACCAAAGACCATGAGAATATTTCTGATGGTTTTAGCAACCCCTTTGGCAGAGAAGGCTGAAGATCTCTCCACCTGTCATAGAAATCATAGAATCATAGAGTTGGAAGACAGCTCATCGGCCATCCAGTCCAACTCCCTGCCAAGACACAGGAAAATTGCATTCAAAGCACCCTGACAGATGGCCATCCAGCCTCTGCTTAAAAGCTTCCAAAGAAGGAGCCTTCCTTTTTGGAAAAAGATGGTAAATCCTCCAACCAAAAGCCCTTTTCCTGCTTTCTGGATTTAGGTAAACTAACACTCCAAAACTCAAGGACAATGCCCACCAAACCCTTCTGGCATTTTCTGTTGACCATAGGAGGTTCTGTGTGCCAAGATTGGTTCAATTCCATCATTGGTGGAGTTCAGAATGCTCTTTGATTGTAAGTGAACGATAAATCCCAGCAATTACAACTTCCAAATGTCAAGGTCTATTTTCCCCAAACTCCACCAGTATTCACATTTCCATATTGAGTATTTGTGCCAGGTTTGGTCTGGATCCATCATTGTTTGAGTCCACAGTGCTCTCTGAATGTAGGGGAACTCCAGCTCCCAAACTCAAGGTCAATGCCCACCAAACCCAGTATTTTTTGTTGGCCGTGGGAGTTTTGTGTGCCAAGTTTGGTTCAATTCCATCATTGGTGGAGTTCAGAATGCTCTTTGATTGTGGGTGAACTATAAATCCCAGCAAGTACAACCCTCAAAGG
>NW_026847993.1:35965616-36023402 GCF_025583915.1 Anolis sagrei ordinatus
GCATTTGGAGGAGAGAATCCTACAACAGTGATGATACCTAATTGTTTTGAGTCTCTTTTGAGAGAGAGAAAAAGCAGCATATCAATATATAAATATTATTATAATTTCTAATTATAGTAATAATACTAATAAGTAATAGCAATTGATTAGTTAGTAATAATTTAGTAAGTAATAGTAATAGAAGGGAATTGCACAAATTTTCAAACACATGGAATTTTGCTACCTGCATATGGATTGTTTGCTAGTCTTTCAGCATAGAGTTATTAAAGTTGTGCAAAGGAACATAGCCAAGAAATCTCCAAAACTTCACATTTGCATGTGGATAAAAATAGCAATTAGTCGATCCAATACTTACTTTTGCACTGTGCACACAGTTTTGTGCAAAGTTGGCAACAACTTTGTATTTGGAGGAGAGAATCCCACAACAGTGATGATACCTAATCGTTTTGAGTCTCTTTTGAGAGAAAGAAAAAGCAGCTTATAAATAAATATTATTATAATTTGTAATTATAGTAATAATTATAATAATAGCAGTAGTAATAAATCTTGATACCAATGCCACTGATGCCATTCTGAACATTGGGTTGTGTTTCACCTTAAAAAGGGAAGAAATGTTTTTTTTTTTTTTGGATCTCTTTTAAGAGACAGCAGCATAATATAAATAAACAACAACAATAACAATATCACGGAATGGTGAAACCTCAAACATGAAAAACAAACCAGCCACGTAAAAGACATTTCTCTTTCCTATCATAGAGTTATTGAAGTTTTGCAAAGGAATGTAGCTGAGAAATCTCCAAAAATTCACATTTACAGGTTGAGAAAAATAGCAATCCGTCAATCCAAGGTTTACTTTTGCACACAGTTTTGCACAAAGTTGACAACAACTTTGCATTTGGAGGACAGAATCCAACAACAGTGATAATACCTAATTGCTTTGAGTCTCTTTTTAAGAGAGAGAAAAAGCAGCATATAAATAAATAAATGTTATTATGATTACTAATTACAGTAATAATAATAATAGTAATAAATCTTGATTCCAATTTTGCAAGTAATACTATGGATGCCATTCTGAACATTGGCCTGTGTTTCACCTGAAAAAGGGAAGAAATGTCTTAATTAATAATTATGTTATTTCATTAATGATATGATTCACAAAAAGGTAAAAAAAAAACCCTGGAAATGTGCTTGTTAGGACTATTCAGATGCTGTATTAGCGCAGGAGATGAAGAAATTTGTAAATATTGCTTTGTTGCTGTGAGACTAATAATAGCCAAAACATGGAAAGGGGGAAAAGAGTTAACTTTTAAAGATTAGAGAGATAAATTAGTAGATTATATCCAAAAGGCCAAATTGACAAATAGCAGCAGAGGAGGAAATAATGAAGAATTCGTTTTAAAAATGGAGGCTGGCACTTGGGGTTCTGGAAAAGAAGACAAAGGTAAATCTGAAGATTGCCATAAAGGGGATTTAGTGAAAGAAGACATATGGGTAGTTGTGGGTTAGTTACATGATCCATATTGAGGGATTTCGGAGGTCATGGGGTTCACGGATGTGGGTTTAAAGGGAAAAGAAATGTTAAGGTATAACCGGAAAGTCAAATTTAATTTTTCACATGTCTAGCTCCTTTATATATCTCCCCCCCCCCTTTTTTCCATTTTTGTCTTTCTTTTTAAAAATGTTTTTATTGAAATTTTATCATGTGAAATAAAGAAAATGAAAAAAGAAATCCAAACATAGTATTTCCTAAGTGGGAGAACATTTGCTTGTATAAAAAGTAGGAAAAAGA
Source organism: Anolis sagrei ordinatus (assembly GCF_025583915.1). Classification (NCBI taxonomy): domain Eukaryota; kingdom Metazoa; phylum Chordata; class Lepidosauria; order Squamata; family Anolidae; genus Anolis; species Anolis sagrei. The sequence goes on from NW_026847993.1 coordinate 35,967,406, forward strand.
GAGAAAAGAGAAAAAAAAGAGAGAGAGAGAAAAGAAAAAAATGAAAAATTTGAAAAACTTGAAACTCTAAAAACTATTTTAAAAAAGAAAAATAGATATTTGTTGATGTCCTTCTTGCTTTTGATGGTCACTAAGTTTATTTGGAATTAATATTGTGTGATAATTGTTCTGCTTCCCCAACGTCTTCAGCAGATGAGATCTATTTTCATCTGTTTTAAGAAGTCTTTTACAAGGTTCCAGTTGGTTTCTTTCTTAGGTAAACCTTGGTTAGATGAAAGCCAATAGGCAAGTCTGTCCTATTTTTGTTTTTGTTTTTCTGTTGTTTGCTTTGTTTCTTGTGTACACTATAAAACAATAAAAATTCAAAAAAAGTTTTTTGGTCTCTTTTAAGAGACGACAGCAGAATATAAACAAACAACGACAACAATATGATGGAATGGTAAAACCTCAAACATGAAAAACAAATCAGCCACGTAAAAGAGATTCCACTTTCCTATCATGACAAGGACTGGTTATTTTGTACACACACACACACATATATATATATATATATATATATATATATATATATATATATATAAGGCTTGGGCGGTTTCGTTCGTTAATTTCGTAATTCGTTATTAATTCGTATTTAAATTAGCTTACGATCCAATATTGAGCCATGCAGGAATAGTGTGAGGAGTAAATTAGATTCGAAACAATTTTTTCAATTTATTTCGTAATTATTTTGTAATTATTTTCTAATTATTTTCGCATGTCTGGTGCAAGTTTTATAGTTGTTGTTTGTTTTATCACACCAACAGTCAACAACAGAGGGAGAGGGAAGCTTCAGAAGTTCCCCCTGTCCCATTTGGAGGTTTTTTTAGCATATTGCGCAATCGCGTCCACCATTAACGAATCGATTCGTAATTATACGAAATTTCGTATATTTTGAAATTTTTAAAAGGAAAATTTCGGAATTATTAAAAAAAACAAAACGCAAGGGCCCCCTAAAAACAAAACGAGTTTAGAACCAAATTTTTCCGTGGTTACCCAAGCCTAATATGTGTGTGTGTGTGTATGTATATGTATATGCCAAAATAAAATAAAATAAATATTGTTTTCCATGAGTCGAAAGATGTCGCCAAGGCTACTCTTTTCTATTCAATCAAAAATGATAAATAAATAAATAAATATGGAAGATGCCATAATTTTTTTATGATTCCTTATTTATTGTAAACCATCAAATCGCATGCAACCTTGTCACCCAGCCTCCCTGCCATGATGGCTCCTTCCAACTCCTCATCCAGGGCCGGTGGATTTGTCATGTCATATCCTATGACAGTCAAATAATCATATCTCAACCTGGATAAGATGCATGGATTTTAAAAATGTCAGTCAAGGTGACGGATTTTTTTTATTTAGCATTTCGAGACCCCCTTCCTCCCTCCCTGTTTTTTTTTTTACCCTTCTCTCTTTCTCTCTCCCTCTTTCCTATTTTTCTTTCTTTCTCTCTCTCTCTTTTTTAAAAAATCCTCTATTTGCCATCGCTGGGAGAGAGATGAATATGTTGGCTTATTGGACGGTAAAAGGCCAATCTCTGGTGACAATTGGGTGGTCATTATTCAGCATTTTCTTCATGCATATTTAGAAGATGGTAATGAGGAGCTTTGCATTGTTGCATGAAAATGGTCAATTCCCTGCCGCTTTTTTTTTTGATGGAAAGGAAGTGAAACATATGAGATGGCTGAGTGTCCAGCCACAGCTGAGATTTTAGATTATTTGCTGTTGCAAATAATCAGGAGCACTCTATCCTATTTTTTTTTTAAAAGCCCCTGAATTTGATAACGATAATGGGAATCCAAACTTCTCTCACTATTATTCAAACCTCATTGGCAGGCATCCATCACCGCTCAACAATAGACTGGGAAGAGAGAATTTGCAGAATATCTATTTCTTGTTTATGATTTACTGCCAGCGATGAGTTCCAATTGCATTAGCCATCTTCCCAGACACTTAGAGTAAGAACGGGCAGGAAAGAAAGGGAGATAAAATATGTATATATCCGAATGCTGGATATGAGTATATGAAGCAACTTTAAATAGAATCTGACCACTACTTTGTCTTGCCCTCAATTGACCACGGCCTGGTTTTAGCCTGTGTTATTCTGGGCTATTTCTGTTTGGGTGATGTCTTGGTTCCCATCTATAGGTAAAGGTAAAGGTAGTCCCCTGACATTAAGTCCAGTCATGTCTGACTCTGGGGTGTGGTGCTCATCTCCATTTCTAAGCCGAAGAGCCAGCGTTGTCCGTAGACACCTCCAAGGTCATGTGGCCGGCATGACTGCATGGAGCGCCGTTACCTTCCCGCCGGAGCGTTACCTATTGATCTACTCACATTTGCATGTTTTCGAACTGCTAGGTTGGCAGAAGCTAGGGCTGACAGCGGAAGCTCATGCCTCTCCCCGGAATCGAACCTGCGACCTTTCGATCAACAAGCTCAGCAGCTCAGTGCTTTAACCCACTATACTGCCATATAAGTCAATTTAATACTGCATTATATAGTTAGTGTAGACTCATCTAGTCAGAGGCGGCCCTAGGTAATTTTCAATGGTAAGCAAACAGTATTTTGGTGCGCCCCCCAACCAATCACTGATATATATTTTCTGTTCGTCGTGGGAGTTCTGTGTGCCATATTTGGTTCAATTCCATCATTGGTGGAGTTCAGAATGCTCTTTGATTGTAGGTGAACTATACATCCCAGTAACTACAACTCACATATGTCAAAGTCTATTTTACACCAAGAGCGCCTCAAGAGCACCCCTGGGCAAAATCAACTATACTGCAAATGCTTACTTTGCGTAATGGGTTGAGCTGCCCCTGCATCTAGTGTAGCTGGCATCTATAACTCAAAATGAATGCTTTTATGTTCAGATTTTATGCCATTATATAATTTTTGTTTGATTAAGTTGGGTTTAATTAATTGATTGATGATAGGGTCTTATACTGTTTTGATATGTGGGGTTATTCTTGGATTATTATGTTGATATTTCATAGAATCATAGAGCTAGAAGAGACCTCATGGACCATCCAGTCCAATCCCCTGCCAAGAAGCAGGAAAATTTTGATATGTGGAGACCTCACCTCTGAGGATGCTTGCCATAGATGCAGGCGAAACATCAGGAGAAATGCCTCTAGAACATGGCCATATAGTCCGAAAAGACCCACAAGAACTTAGCAGGAAAATTGCATTCAAAGCACCCCTGACAGATGGCCATCCAGCCTCTGTTTAAAAGCTTCCAAAGACAAAGCCTCTACCACACTCCAGGGCAGAGAGTTCCACTGCTGAACAGCTCTCACAGTCAGGAAGTTCTTCCTAATGTTCAGATGGAATCTCCTTTCTTGTAGTTTGAAGCCATTGTTCCATTGCATCCTACTCTCCAGGGCAGCAGAAAACAAGTTCGTTCCCTCCTCCCTATGACTTCCCTTCACATATTTATACATGTCTATCATGTCTCCTCTCAGCCTTCTCTTCTTCAGGCTAAACATGCCCAGCTCTTTAAATCGCTCCTCATAGGGCTTGTTCTCCAGACCCTTGATCACAAGCTGACCCAAGACCCACCAAGCCACAGAATCACCATCTCATCAGAATTAACTGTACTGGGCATCATCCAGGCCATTTTAGCATCCAGATACTGGTCCAGAATCATCACTAATCCAGCTGACTCCAACAACAAGAAAAAATAATTTCTATATCATAGAATTAATTCAATAAGACACCATTTAACTGCCATGGCTCACAGCTATGCAATTATGGCATAGTGGATAACTAGGACTGTAGAGAAGAGGTTCTGTGCCTGGCAAGCATATGCTAAACCAAATGGACCGGGACAGAAAAACTCACCAGGTTGAAAACAAGCCACAGAGGTTTAATTACAAAAGGGATGTAAGTACAAGTAGATTGCTTCAAAGGTAAGCATAAACATGGCATCTTAAAGAGAAAGCATGGCATCTTATACAGTTTGACAGCTATTCAAAACTCAACTCCCTCCCTTCATTGATTGAAAGAGGGGCTGGTCTGGATATATGCCCTGATTGGCTGGGAGTTCTGCTGATGTCATTGCTTCCAGATGGGGATTCCCTTTCAATGGGAAATTTCAGCTGTAGATTGGCCAGCCAGGGAATAAATCAGGTGGTAAAATGCTCCCTGGGAGGAGACATCACTTGCAAATATAATGTTAAGGAAACGATAATGAGTTCTGATTAACTCAACTGTCCAGTTCCATTTTTGACAAAGATAGGAGCTTCCAAAGGCAAAGGTGTAAGGCTTCTAAAACAAAGGTGATGATATTGGACAATCAAGAGCTGGGCTGTCAATAAAGAGGTTTAATAAGCATATTTATTTATTTACAGTATTTATATGCTGCCTTTCGCACTCCTGGGGGGACTCAAAGCGGTTTCCTCTGAATTTCTGTTTCCATGGTCAGCAATCTCTTAGCCTCTACTGGATCATTTAACTAGACAAATAGTTCTGGGCTTATCTGGGATGACACAGGAAGCTACCTATCTCTGCATATATATGAACAATGGATTTTGATCATTACCTGGCTTGGGAAACAGCCAGAGGGATTCACCTGCCCTTCTTGTTCTCACAGAACTACCTCAGCAGAGTTATGGAAAAGTAACTATCTCTGAGCTACATCTTGTTACATTTTACATTTTACACAGAAATTCAAAGAAAACAGATACAATTTATTAAATGGCTAGAAATGAAAGTATTTTAAGGGTAGGTACCCACTGCCACCTGTCTGATCCCAGTCTTTAATGTTTCAAAGAAGATTTTTAATTCTTTAAAATATTTTAAAAATAATAATAAGTAATTTATTTATTTCGGAGCCCTTGGCCAACTATAGATCTTCTTGGAGAGGGAGGGGGCAGCATCACGACTCAACAACAATGGGAGGTCTAGTTTACCCAGGTCTGTAGCCTTCTCTGCCAAGCTGCTTCCTTGCCAAACTGTGTAGATTCAGCCTGTGTTTCATCAGCGTACACTTGACCACCTTGAATCATCTGTCTTAAAAGATATAGTTCTTCACATGAAAATTCAAGCTATTAGGATCCTAAATGGAGATATTAGCTGGAACATAGTTGATAGCTTTCCATGGTAGATATTCCTTCCTTTCTGCTTTTAGTTAGGAGAAAATGCAATGGCTCCTTTGTCAGGACAAATGTCACTTGTTGACTTTGCCGGCATACTAAGCCAATATTTATCTTTCTCAAATGGGAAAAAGAACAGGCTTTATCCTTAACCATATTTAGGTCAACGCAAAGGTACCATTGGGGAAGGAGATCTATGGACAAATATGACATTGTCAGGTTTTCCCCATTTATGTTTATATGTGTATAGTAGATTCAAATGTATACACAGTGGGATAGAAAAGGCACCCAGTTTAACCACTGAAGAATTGAAATAACGGCATGTTTCCTTTCTGAACAACTGGGGCTTGAGCCAGACTAGAGTGGGAATCATGTGACACCCCCCCCCCCCAAGTTGCTGTTGGATTGGAATTCCCAGCATTCCTCACCATCAGCTATGTTGACAATGGCTACTAGTAGTTGCAGTCTAATAACAATAATAATATGGAATTCTGGGACATTAGTTCAGGGAGATACTGGCATCCTCTGACTGAGAAGTTGAAATAACCTTCCTCAAATCCCAGGATGCCAAAGGATATTGCCTTTATGTATGTATGTATGTATGTATGTATGTATGTATGTATGTATGTATTTATTTATTTATTTTATTTACAGCGTTTTTACCCCACCCTTCTCAACCCCAGAGGGGGGACCCAGAGCCAGGCATGTAGCTGGGGGGGGGGGGGGGGGCTGGGGGCTTCAGCCCCCCCCCCGAAATTCTCATGGTGGTTCGCGAAAAGGCCTTACTGGTGCATTATTTAAACTGTTATGTTTATTCATATCATGATCTGATCGCCATACTCAATATATCCCATATGCATGGGGGTATTGGGGTAACGATACAAAAGGTTTGCTAGGGTAGACCCTCTTTCACTCAGACTCAGCCCCCCCTGAAACCCCCCCTCAGCCCCCCCCCCCGAATCGAAATCCCGGCTATGGGCCTGCCCAGAGCGGCTAACATTGGCAACAATTCAATGCCACAATTACAATATAAACAAAAATAAAAACCATAAATATGCAATGGATTAAAAATAATAATATTAATTATGCAGTCACATAGCCGTTTCCATTATCATAACAATCATGGTCCAATTCAGTGTCCAAAGTGCCGTTGTGCCTACTAGCCGAAAGCCTGGTTCCACAACCACGATTTCAATTTGTTCCTAAATGAAACGAGGGAGGACGCCAAACTAATCTTGCTGGGGAGCGAATTCCGCAAGCGGGAGGTCACCACCGAGAAGGCCCTGTCCCTTGTCTGGCCTCGCAAACCAGACGTGTTTGCGAAGCTGGTGGGACCGAGAGCAGGACCTCCATGGTAGCTAAAAGTGGAATCATACTAATATGTTTGTGTAGTGTGAAACTCTGCCTTGACATATCAGCGAAGGCAGTAGGAAGAAAGGCTATAGCTGGATCAGCTAAGTAGCATAATTAAACCGTCACCCCCCCCCCCCCAAAAGATCTGCTTATTGACTTGGTTTCTAGGTTGTCTTGAAATCGGGACCTCTGCAGGTGATTAGTATAATCTATAATCCCTTGTTTATTAATGACTGTGATCTGTAAAATATTTAGAGAGCCAAGTCCTCTAGGGTTTCTGAGCAGCTGTTCCGAACAGTCTCGGCACACTGTGGCATTCAACTGCGATAGGCTGGAGATTAATCTTCTATTTTTGTTTGTACCTTTGCCTTGTGTCCATATTAAAATTCTGAAAGAGACACAGCATACATTTGAGGCGATCCCTCTTCTCCAGAAAACCAGTTGGGGGAAAACGAAAGCCAAAGGAAAGCTGGATTTGGCTTGTCACGCAGCTGGAAAAGTTTGTTTTGCTTTTTGTCATATTTCTACCAAGACGTTATTCTTCTAAAAAAAAAAATCCCATGACTTTTTAAAAAATCCATATGTTGGTTTTGTGGGATTAGCCATACACTGTGGAAATGAATCATTATAAAATAGAAGCAGCTGCCAGATAAGCAAATGGACACTTCCTCAGGTTTGACCCAAGACATTTTAATTCCTAATACAGAAGAGCAAAAGGATCACCGTTTCTTCCTCACATTTTAGTTAAGTGCATTGAAGCCAAAGATTATTATAAATTATGTTGGTATCTCAGGCAGAAAATATGAGAGGCTCTGTCTTGGAATCAATAACTTCCCTTGGAGTAAAACAGAAAACAAAGCAATAAATTATTTTCCCCCCATTTGTTTCCTTTATGATGCAGTTTAAGGTGGCCAATTGTTACTCATTGGGATCTGTGTTTGTGAAACAAATACTAGAATGTTAGATCCTTCCTTAAAAATGACTTGATAAGGCTTTCATGATGGATCAAAAATGGATAGCTTCTTCATACAGTGAAGGTCCAAGCTGATATTGTCAACGTACTCATGTGCCTTCAAGTTTCCCATTGACGTAGGGTGGCCCCATGAATCCCATAGGGTTTCCTTAGGCAAGGAATACTCAGAGGTGGTTTTGTCAGTTCCTTCCAATGCAATATAGACTACAGCACCTGGAATTCATTGACAGTCCCCTACCCAAGTACTAAGCAGAGCTGAGCTGCTTGGCTTCCAAAATCAGACAAGATCTGGTGGCTTTAGGGCAGTGGTTCCCAACATTTTTTTTGACCAGGGACCACTTTGACCAGGGACCACTCTCCAACATTAATACCAAAAGAGTTACGAATCAGTTTTTGGTCAACTTTAGATTTGGTTTGGTTATTTGGGGAGCTGATTACATTGGATAGACCACATCAGCTCTAGTTTTTGATACAGAACATATGCCATCCAGTAGTTGCCATCTACTCACCCACAAAAAACCATATTGAAATCTAGAGCTGATGTGGTGTATCCAAAGGGACGGGGCTGGTCAGCATCAGGGAAGAAGTGGCAGGCGGTGCAAAAGGAATGGAAATAAAATAAAATAAAGAGGAAGGAGGTTTGCGGACCAGATTTTCATCCTCATGGCCCACTTGTGGTCCACGGTCCACAGGTTAGGAACCACTGCTTTACAGTATTAGACCTATTACCAATATGTAGACCTGAACAGCTTAGAACCAAGCTGTTTGAGGGAGTACTTTCTCCGCTTCAACTCAGTAAATTCTTGCAAAAACAAAGTGCTGCAGCCTCTCCTAACTTATGTGCTGTTCCTCATTCATAACATTTTCCATTGTGCCATAATACGTTGTTGCTTGATCACACCTGTCCCAATTTTCATCTGCGAGATGTTGGAAATATTGATGTCACATCCTACACCAGGAATGACCTGCCTCTGTATGTCAGTCATTGGGAAATGTGAGATGGAGTAGCCGGTCTGAGTCCCTCTACAGAGGTAGAGAAGATCAGGATATAAAAGTTTTAAATAAATAAATAAATAAATAAATAATAACAAAAGTCAACATTGACACTGAAATACAATACCGCGTGAGCTCTGTGAGTGCAGCATTTCTCCAAATGAAGCACAGAGTGTTTGAGGACCGGGACATCCGTAGAAATACCAAGGAGCTTGTTTATGAAGCTATTGTTCTCCCAACCCTGCTGTACGCCTGCGAGACGTGGACTATCTACAGACCTCACGTACAACTCCTAGAACGATTCCATCAGTGTTGCCTCTGAAAAATCCTGCAAATCTCTTGGAAAGACAAGTGGACAAATGTCAGCGTGCTGGAAGAAGCAAAAACCACCAGTATTGAAGCGATGGTCCTTCGCCATCAACTCCGTGGACCGGCCACGTTGTCCGGATGCCCGACCACCATCTCCCAAAGCAGTTGCTCTACTTCAAACTCAAGAATGGAAAATGGAATGTTGGTGGACAGAAAAGGAGATTTAAAGATGGGCTCAAAGCCAACCTTAAAAATTCTGGCATAGACACTGAGAACTGGGAAGCCCTGGCCTTTGAGCACTCAGGCTGGGGGTCAGCTGTGACCAGCAGTGCTGTAGAATTTGAAGAAACACAAATGGAGGGAGAAAGAGAGAAATGTGCCAAGAGGAAGGCTTGTCAAGCCAACCTCAACTGGGAACACCTTCCACCTGGAAGCCAATGCCCTCACTGTGGGAGAAGATACAGATCAAGAGGCTCCACAGTCACTTACTGACCCACCGCCAGTACATAGATCTTGGAAGACAATCCTACTCAGACAATGAGGGATCGCCTAAGAAGAAGAAGTGAGATGGATGATGTAGTCTCATGACTGTTTTGAGGGCAGCTTTCTATAGGCAACAGGTTGGCCACTATATGAGCAGAATGCTGTACTATATAGTCTTTTGGGGTCATATGGCATGATTCTTCCTATATCCATACCTAAAACCATCAAATAAATAGATAGATAGATGAATAAATACATTCAAAACCATCACTGTTACTTCAGAAGAATGATTAACTTCTTTCTCTGTTACATGGTGCGAAATCTAGACTTTTGACAATATGTTTGATGCCTTGTGTAAAAATCCCATTTTAATCAGCAGTGACAGTTTGACATTCCTCCAGCTGCTTAGACGCACCAGACAGTCAAATATCACAGTAGGCCATGGGTTTGCATGCTGGGACGTATGTGCAAACTCTCACATCCTCCCACTCATTGGCTTGCTATGGATTTCAATGAATATAGGAGAGGGGGAGAGGAGAAGGAGAGAGAGGGAGAAAGAGAGGGAGGGAAGAAGGGCAAGGGTAGATGCTGTCTCCTGGTTTCATACCAGCTTGTACCATCTGTGTATGTTAGTTACATCTCACGATAAAAGCAAAAGCTTTGCTATGGAAGTATATCCAGATGCTCTCCTTAATATCATCATTCATAGCAGCCAGAAAGGATTTGTATTCTGGCCCTGGAACATCTCATGGTTTCTCATGCAATAATTAACTATTAAACTGTAAAATAAATGCTAAGGAGCTTGAAGAAAACGATATCTGTTAAAACAAGGGCAGAAATCCAATGGTGGGGAAGAAAAATAAGACATACAGTAGGAAAGAAGGAAGAAATTGCAAAAGGAGATGTTTTTAGAAAATACCTCTTGAAGACCATGATGGAGTAGGACCAACGTCCATGGAAGAACTTATATTAATGGGGCACTGCTGATGGGTTTTGCAATAAAACATTGCAATGTGATGTACTACAGTAAAGGATTCAAGGAGTTGGAGGAGACCATGAGGACCATCCCGTCCAATCCCCTGCCATACAAGAATATGTGATCCAAGAACTTTTGAATTGTGTATCCCATTGTTTCTCAATCTGTGGGTCTCCAGATCTTTTGGCCTTCAACTCCCAGAAATCCTAACAGCTGGTAAACTGGCTGGGATTTCTGGGAGTTGTAGGCCAAAACAGCTGGGGACCCACAGGTTGAGAACCACTGGTGTATCCAGTCTTTGCTGAAGAACCTCAATAGAAGGAGCTTCTATCTCACTGCAAGGCAACAGCATATTCCACTCTTGAACAGCTCTTACTGTTAGGAAGTTCTTTCTAATGTTTAGGTGGAATCTCTTTTCCTGTGGTTTGAATCCATCATTCCACTCCCTCTTGTTCTTTTGTTTATATACAACATTCAGTTAGTGTGCTATGCCAACTGAGCATGCTCAGTTCTCATTGGACCTGGGGATTGTTTCCCACTCCATACAGATGTATTAAAGGAGTGGTTTCCAACCTGTAGGCCATGGCCCACTGATGGGTTTCAAGACCTAAAATAAGGTCTGTGGCTATAGATTATTAAATATAAAACCATATTTGATAATGATGATGATGATGATGATGATGATGATGATGATGATGATAATAATAATAATAATAATAATAATAATAATAATAATAATAAAAAAAACTGTGGACGAGCAGATGGTGTCTACTGGATGACATATGTTCTGTATCAAAAACTAGAGCTGATGTGGTCTATCCAATGTAATTTTCTGAATCAGCACCCCCAATAACCAAATCAAATGTAAAGTAAATGTAAAGTAAATGTAAATAATATCTTGGGAAGACAAGCAGACAAATGTCAGCGTGCTGGAAGAAGCAAAGACCACCAGCATTGAAGCGATGGTCCTCCACCATCAAGTCCGCTGGACTGGCCATGTTGTCCAGATGCCCAACCACTGTCTCCCAAAGCAGTTGCTTTACTCCGAACTCAAGAACGGAAAACAAAATGTTGGTGGGCAGGAAAAACAATTTAAAGATGAGCTCAAAGCCAACCTTTAAAACTCTGGCATAGACACTGAGAACTGGGAAGCCCTGGCCCTTGAGCACTCCAGCTGGAGGTCAGCTGTGACCAGCAGTGCTGTAGAATTTGAAGAGGCACGAATGGAGGGTGGAAGAGAGAACTGTGCCAAGAGGAAGGTGCATCAAGCCAACCCTGTCCAGGACCATCTTCCACCTGGAAACAGATGCCCTCGCTGCAGGAGAACATGCAGATCAAGAATAGGGCTCCACAGTCACCTACAGACCCATTACCAGTACACCGATCTTGGAAGACAATCCTACTTGGACAACAAGGGATTGCCTAAGTAAAAAGTTGATCAACTCTTTTGGTACTAATGTTGGAGATTGGTCTCTGGTCAAAATGGTCCTTTGTCATGTGATCCCTGGTAAAAAGAAACCCACTGTTTTAAAGTAAAAGGTAAATGTTTCCCATTGATATTAAGTCTAGTCGAGTCCAACTCTGGTGGTGGTGCTCATCTCCATTTCTAAGCTGAAGAACTGGTATTGTCCATAGATGCTTCCAAGGTCATGTGACTGACATGATTGCATAGAGCGCCATTACCTTACCAACAGAACAGTACCTATTGATCTACTCGCATTTGCATGTTTTCCAACTTATAGGCTGGCAGAAGCTGGGGCTAACAGCGGGAGTTCACCCTGCTCCTCGGATTTGAACTGCTGACTTTTGGGTCAGCAAGTTCAGCAGCTCAGCAGTTTAACCCACTGCACCATAGATGTATTACATTTCTTATAATAATCAAGATTTATTACATTCCCATAAAGCCTGGGATTCTTGCTATCCTACTGATCACATAGCTGGTACTATGTTGGTACCAAAGTAATGTTCAGGGCCTGGACATTTCAAATTATATCATATATAATTATAAAATTGTGACTTCTATATCTAATGGCATAGCATTGAATGAAACATGCAGAATAATCACAGGATGTCTTAAACCTACACCTGTTGATAAACTCTACAAGCTAGCTGGCATTGCCCCCCCCCCCATGTGCGATGGGAAGTTGCTGCTAAATGTGAGAGAAATAAGGTTGAACCCTGTGAAAGCCACCCACTGCATGGCTACCAGCCCCTTTCCAGTAGACTCAAATCAAGGAAAAGCTTTATGAGAACTACCACTCCTCTTGGCGTCCCCCCAGCAAGAGCAAGGCTATCCCTCTTGACAGCCAAACCAGGAAATCCCACCTGGATGGCCCCCCACAAGGAGGGTCTTCCTCCAGGGGCAAACCAAGAATGGGCAACTTGGAAGTCCCTGAACAGACTCAGAAGTGGAGTGGGCAGATCAAAAGACAACCTGGCAAAATGGCACGAACTAAAAGAATCCCACACTTTATGTGACTATGGAGCAGAACAGACAACTCCGCATCTGTAAGCTTGTCCACTATGCCCTGCCTCATGTACAAAGGAAGAATAGTTGGAGGCTACTGACAATGCCATTGCTGTTGCCCGTTTTTGGTCAAAAGATATTTAGCCACCTGCGCTCCTTCTATTTTTATAGGGTTTATACTAATTTATGCAATGCTTTTGATATGAAATAAATAAATAAATAAATAAACAAACAAATAAATAAATATCTAATGGTTGAAACTAGCCTGTTGCTTTCAATGTAACCAGCAATGTTATCAATCACCAATAGAAAAAAAAAACTCAACCACCAATTCAGTTGGCTTTGTTCATGGAAGGGGAGAATTTGCCATTTTGTTTTCAGAGAACTTGCTTGAAATTAGCTTCAGCTTGATGCTTGTCTACTTGAAAGGATGTGAAATGTTTGAATTCCTCCCTCTAATGCAAGAGAACCATTCCTCCTGCAACTCCTGTAAAGCTTAGCAGGGGAAATGCTTTAGAGATTTCTGCTAATGGAACCTCCCAACGGACGGCATTAGCAAGTTGATTAGACGGGCGTTAGGGAACCCTCCAAAGAGGAGCATCATAAAAGTTTCAATGTCGACCGACTAACCTGTGTAATTTACTCTGAAAAAAAGTAGTGGAAAATTGAATGTTTTAAAATGACAACAGGGGATTATGTCAGCCTTCAGCAACCCATATAGAAATTCCCAGAAGGCTAACAAAAATTGACTCCATTTGAAAAAAAAATGGAAGAAAAAAATAAAGACAGTGAGAAGCAGACTTGACTAGATTTTACATATATAAATACATGACATTTCGAGTGCAATTTAAACAACTTCATGACCGTTACTTCAGTAAAATTTATGGTGACTTCATCAAGCATAATGTCTATAATTAATTAAGGTATGATGAACATAGCTGTTAAACCATTGTCCACTACCCACATCCAAAAATATGTCCTTCCTAGGAATTCTTTGTTTCTTCTAGGTCAGCAATTCCCAAAGTGTGCTCCAAGGAGCCCCTGGGGCTCCACAAAGCATACTGAGGGGCTCTGTGATGGTCCCTTGGGTTTCTGCTATTGTTGTTGTTGTTGTTGTTATTTGAAACACAACAAGATGAGTCCACAGCAGACATTCTGCTGGCTGTTGAATTGGATCACACTTTGGACACTTCCCAAGTGTCTAGGACTGTGTGATGTATCGGCGAATAAGGCGTGCAGATCCCAGTAAGGTGGCCTTTTGCAGCTGGCAGATGGTAATAATAATAATAATAATAATAATAATAATAATTATTATTATTATTATTATTATTATTATTTTACTGACATAAAATACAGTATGTCACAGCAAATGAGATCTATATGCTGGATTTCGTATCACAAAACCACAGGTCAAACACTTCCCCAGCGTCTCGGACTCTGTGATGTATTTTTGAATGATGCGCACAGATCCAAGTAAGGTGGCCTTTTGCAGTTGACAGATCATGATTTTGTCAATGTTTATTGTTTCCAAATGCTGAGATCTTTTGGCACGGCACCCAGTGTGCCGATGGCCACTTTGACCACCTGTACTGGTTTATGCCAGAGCCTTTGCAATTCGATTTTGAGGTCTTGATAATGGCTGAGTTTTTCCTGTTGTTTTTCCTCAATGTCACCTGGTATGGTGACATTAATAATCCAAACTTTTTTCTTTCCCACAATCATGATGTCTGGCATATTATGTTCCAAAACTTTGTCAGTTTGGATTTGAAAGTCCCACAGTATTTTTGCATGTTTGTTTTCTACTATCTTTGTAGGTTTGTGATGCCACCAGTTCTTTACTGCTGGCAGGTGGTACTTGTGACATAAGTTCCAATGAATCATTTTGGCCACAGAGTTGTACCTCTGTTTGTAGTCTGTTTGCGTGATTTTCTTGCAGCAGCTGAGGATATGATCCATGGTTTCATCAGCATTCTTGCATAGTCTGCATTTTGGGTCATCAGCTGATTTTTCGATCTTGGCCTTAATTGCATTTTTAGTATTATTTAATTTATTATTATTATTATTATTATTATTATTATTATTATTATTATTACAAAGGTTGAATGGTTATCTGTTGGGGATGCTTTGATTGTGCTTTTCCTGCATGGCAGAAGGGGTTGGACTGGCTGGCTCCTGGGTTGTTCCACTGAAATACTGTTAAGTTTATGTTGCTCTAAAAGTTTTCTCATACCTGATACACACACACATACACATTATATATGATACTATAATATAATATGGGGCTCTATGAGAAACATTTGCTTCAAAAAGGGCTTCATGGCTGAAAAGGTTTGAGAACTCCTGCGCTAGATGATTCTATGATATACCTCCATCAGAAGTTACCATAGAGTCAACTAAGTGGAAGCCATTCATTTCAATAGGGTTCACTTTTATCCACAGCTTCCTGTTCGTGCTATAAGTTCAGGAACCTATCCATACCGATACAGGGAACATTTACCAAATGAAGAGGTTGATGATGTACAGTGAGAAAATGGTTTCATTTATTACTGGACTAGCCGTCCCCTGCCACGCCTTGCTGTGGTTCAGTCTGGTGATCTGGAAAATAAAGTAATTGGAAAGTGTTCGTTTCTAATATATTTGATTTCTTTGTGCTTGTGGGCAAACAGTATTTCTTGCTGTTTCTTTGTCAGTGTTGCTGTGAGATTATCTGATTTGCCCACTCTGGAACATGCAACATATCATTGTCCTTCTTTAGGGGTCCCTTTCACATCTATGATACTATATCTCTCTGTGTGTGAATCATATATATTATCTATCTGTATCTATGGCTAGATGGTTCTTTGTCAGGAGGGCTTTGATTATGTTTTCTTGCCCCGATGAAGGGAGTTGGACTGGATGACCTTAAGTATGGGGGTTCTGTGTGTGAAGTTTGCCCCAATTCTGTCGTTTGTGGGGTTCAGAATGCTCTTTGATTGTAGGTGAACTATATATCCCAGTAACTACAACTCTCAAATTTCAAGGTCTATTTTCCCCATATTTGGGCATATGGAATATTTATGCCAAGTTTGGTCCAGATCCATCATTGTTTGAGTCTATAGTGCTCTCTGGATGTAGGTGAACTACAACTCCCAAACTCAAGGTCAATGCTCACCAAACACTTCTGGTCATGGGAGTTCTGTTTGCCACGTTTGGTTCAATTCCATCATTGGTGGAGTTCAGAATGCTCTTTGATTGTAGGTGATGTGTGGGGAACGTGTTTCTGAACTTACCATGGAAATAGGAAAACTGTGGATAATAGTGAGCCTGATTGAAATGAACGTCTTCCCTTGGAAGTTACCTTAAATCACTCTGGATGACCTAGAAGGCTCATATGGAGGTGTTCCCTCTATGAATTTGCTATATCTTCCAGGGCAACTTTATCATGATGTCCAGCAGAAGTATACCATAGAATCCAGGTTGTTGTGGGTTTTTTCGGGCTATATGACCATGTTCTAGAGGCATTTGCCTCTAGAACATGGCCATATAGCCTGAAAAAACCTACAACAACCCAGTGATTCCGGTTATGAAAGCCTTTGACAATACATACCATAGAATCACCTGCAAAACCTATACAATTCCTAAAGAAGACACATTTAGTTAGATGCAGGGAGAAGAAACCGCAGCTACTAGAAGAAAGTGGCCTAAGTTCAATGATATAGGTCTGGTGGATTTTAAACCTGGCTTTCCAAGTATGTCATTTCAGCCCAAAGCTGTGACAGTTCGATTGTGGGTCATCTAAAACGCAATATAAACAATGACCTATTTCTCTTTTTTTTTTAATAAAACAGGAATGGGATGCCTCATGTTCCCAAGGAACCATCTCCAACTAGAAGTCAATAGTGTTTGTCTTGCTCCATTTGATATCTTTTGTAGTCTTTTCCCATTTATTGATTTTTTTAAAGGTGTCGCGCTTGGAGACTCCACACCCTTCTATTATTCTGTGGCAGATTTCTCATAAAACATTCCTTCAGTCCCCAAGGGAGAGATGCTCATTAAGACTTTGACACTAAAAGTAATGTTTATGGCAAGGATGTTTAATGGGTTGGGCGCATTGTTCTTTCAGGCAAATGCTAGCCATTTCCCAGCATCTGCCATTCTAGAAATGAAAACCAGAACACATGAGGTCAAAACTTGTCAAAGTGTGACCCCAATGGCAAAAGTTATTACAAATTTATTTATTTATTTACGGTATTTCTAACCCGCCTTTCTCACCCCTAAGGTGACTCAAGGTGGCTTACAGATTGGCAGCAATTTGATGCCACAATAGCTCCAACTAGTCCAACGCTCGGCAGCCATGATTTTAACAGGAGCGGAGCGCAGGGAGCATACAACCCCCCTGTTGCGCCAACTCCACTGGCTACCGATCTGCTACCGGGCTGAATTCAAAGTGCTGGCGTTGGCCTTTAAAGCCCTAAACGGTTCCGGCCCAAGCTACCTATCTGACCGCATCTCTGCCTATGAACCCACCAGGACTTTGAGATCTTCCGGGGAGACCCTGCTCTCGATCCCGCCTGCTTCTCAAGCTCGGCTGGCGGGGACGAGAGATAGGGCCTTCTCGGTGGTGGCTCCTCGGCTGTGGAACGCCCTTCCTACGGACATTAGACTAGCACCATCTCTAATGGTATTCCGCAAAAAGGTGAAGACCTGGATGTTTGTGCAGGCGTTTGAGTAATTTAGTGCAATCTGGTAATGGAACA
Organism: Anolis sagrei ordinatus; assembly: GCF_025583915.1. Taxonomy (NCBI): domain Eukaryota; kingdom Metazoa; phylum Chordata; class Lepidosauria; order Squamata; family Anolidae; genus Anolis; species Anolis sagrei. Next base: position 35,984,831 of record NW_026847993.1, read on the forward strand.
TAGGAATGGAACAATGGACGACGAACCTGGACTACGCTTGGATGATGAGAAGATTGGGTACGGTTGTTTTTTGTAATAATTGTGCATTGTAATTGCTTATTGGTAATTTATGGATAATGTGTTAAGTCAATTGTTATATGTTGTATGGAACCACTGCTGTTTCTACTGTTTTTACTGTTTGTGAACCGCTGTGAGTCGCCTTCGGGCTTGAGATACAGCGGTATATAAGCAAAGTAAATAAATAAATAAATAAATAAAATACAATTAAAAACATTTAGCATAATATTATAAAAACCATACAAAACCCCCATTAAAACATATAATCACCAGTATCTTCCTGTTAAACTCATATTCCAGTAGCATTGTCTAACCATTCCATGTTCACTCTTTCATAATATCATGTTTATCTATTACACCGCATTTCCAAAAGCTTGTTCGAAGAGCCAAGTTTTTACTTTTTTTTGGAAAGTCAGGTGGGAGGGGGCTGATCTAATATACCTAGGGAGGGAGTTCCACAGTCGAGGGGCCACTACTTAGAAGGCTCTGTGTCTCATCCCCGCCAGGTGAGCCTGCAAAGAAGGTGGGATCGAGAGCAGGGCCTTCCCAGACGATCTTAAATTCCTGGATGGCTTGTAAGTGTTCTGCAGTTGATGGTGGTTGGTGATGGAAGGGTTAATGTGATCATTCGTTTTAGAGGGTTTGGTAATCTGTAAGTGGGAGTTCATGGGTGAAAGCAATTACGGGTGGAGGTGTGCAGGAATGGGTTGCAGCTGGGTGTTACTGGATTTAAGGAGCTAACCTTGAGACTGATCTTTGGGAGAAAAGTATCTGTTGTATTTTGGTGGTGGATGCTGCTGGTTTTCCCCCCCAAGTCTGTTGGATTTTTTGGTATCCTGACCTGTCTCCTGTAATCTTGGAGTCCTGGAACCTTGAACACTTTGGACTGGCTTTCCGTTTGTAGAGGAGACTGGGTTCTTAAAGCTGTTTCTACTCTAGAGGAGAGGCAGATGCACACACTTTCTCTTCCAGCACCAGTAGCACACCATGCAGCTTTTCAAGGCATTTTGAGGAGGCCCGAGAGGCTGTCCTCCCTGGTCTACCTTAAAACTCCTTTGTGTTTTCTGTATTTATTTATTTATTTACTTTACTTGTATACCGCAGTTTCTCAGCCTAACAGGCGACTCAACACGGTTTACAACAAGGATAAGATCAATCAACGATATACAATTTAAAACCATTAGAGCACAATATACAATATTGACACAACAATAACTAGAGTCGTGATCCAAATTCGTCATCCATATTTCCATTCCTGTAATCGTCACATTCATTGCACTGATTAACCAAATGCCTGTTCAAACATCCAAGTTTTTAATCTCCTTTGGAACACCATTAGCGAGGGGGCTGATCTTACCTCCATGGGAAGGGCGTTCCACAGCCGAGGGGCCACCACAGAAAAGGCCCTGTCTCTCGTCCCCGCCAGCCGCACCTGTGAAGCAGGCGGGATAGAGAGCAGGGCCTCCCCAGAAGATCTTAGGGTCCTGGCGGGCTGATAGGCAGAGAAACGTTCGGATAGGTAGCTTGGGCCAGAACCATTTAGGGTTTTAAAGGCCAACGCCAGCACTTTGAATTGAGCCCGGTAGCAAATCGGCAGCCAGTGGAGCTGGTGCAGCAGAGGAGTGGTATGCTCCCTGCGCTCCGCTCCTGTTAGTATCATGGCTGCCGAGCGTTGGACTAGTTGAAGCTTCTGAGCCGTCTTCAAAGGCAACCCCACATAGAGAGCGTTGCAGTAGTCTAAACGGGATGTGACCAGAGCGTGGACTACCGTGGCCAAGTCGGACTTCCCAAGGTATGGGCTGCAATCTCCTTTCTGCTTGGGGTTTTGCTTCCTTAGAGCTGTTTCTTCTCTAGAGGACAGGCAGGCATGCCTGCTTTCTCTCCCAGTACCAGTAGCATACCATGCAGTTTTCTGAGGCATTCTGAGGAGGCCCAGGGGGCTATCCTTCCTGGACTACCTTAAAACTCCCCTCTGTTTTCTCCACTGCCTGCAATCTTCTTTCTGCTTGGCGTTTTGCTTCCTTAAACCTGTTTCTACTTTCTGCTCTAGAGGAGAGGTAGGCTTCTCTTTTTGTTTGCTGATATTACTATTATTATTAATTATTATTATCTTTTAGAAGTATTTTCTGAAGGAAAGGAAGAGAAAGTGAAAAAGAAGCTAAACGGCTGAGTCACCAAGCTCCCAAATGCACACGCCCACTCTACCCAACATCCCTCAGGTTCCCAAGTCCCAATCAGTCCCACTAAATAAAAAGAATCAGTAAAATAAAGAAAAATCAAAAAGAGTCAACTGTGATGCCAAATAGGGGAGGAAGAGTTATGATGGACTGCCACGTGGTCCCTTTTCGGATGGGAATCTGTGACAGCTTGGTCCTTGCCGTTACGGGCACCAAAACGGAGAAGCCTGATTGGCCAAAGGGAATGCTTATAGGTTTTAATTCATACGTTGTTATAGTTTTTAGTGTTAGACACTTTGAGCCCTCTTTGGTAGATAAAAATCAGGGTACATGTATTGTCTATGATTGTATCATCTATCAATCTATCATCTAAAATAATATCCTACGATTTGAGAAAGTACAAAAACCCATGGCAGATGGAGCCTATCCACTAGCTATGAAATGGAAAAAAATGGGGAAATGAAGGAAGAAGGATGAAATATCCAATGTGAATCTCTTACAGATATTACAGTTATCTTGGAGGAAGAATAAGGTGGGCTACAGGAATGTTGGTCCGACTCTTCAACTAAGAGATGAAGATCAATTTGATGCAGTTGAAAGTTTCTTTTTGAAAGTAATTTGTTACATTGGAAGGCTTTAAAAAGGATCTATTTTGGTTAAATCTGCAATATTTGAAAAGTAACTCGTCATTATGGAAAATGTCAATATATTTATTTTAGCACTAGCTTGCCAAGAAAACCCTATGAGATTTTCACTTTTGGGTTGCCATAGGTCACAAACAACTTGAAGGCACTCAACAAGAAGAACAATGTTGCATCAAGAACATTGTGGGTGCGGACATGTCTTTATGACAATGTCTGCATGCAAATGCCAATGTCCACACTACCAAAACTGGTGAATACATGACAGAGAAGTTTATTTATTCATTTATGACATTTATATGCCGCCCTTCTCACCCCAAAGGGGACTCAGAGTGGCTTAAAAGTAATATATAGTACAATAAATAAAATAAATACAATATCTTCCTGGGCCCCACTCTTTACTCTGTATGCTTTTAGACATCAATGTTAGCAGATGTCATTTGGACTTATGCAGGAACTGTTTATTATATGTTTGCTTTGAGAAGCAGTGAGTACAGCTATACAATTTGGACTTTCATAAGATATATACTTAAAGACTTTGGAGAATGGACTACTGATTAAGAACGATGCCCTGTCTTCTCAACACAGAGAAACTACATCCTATCTATAACTCCACTTTAAAGAGAAATGTGCCTGTATGCTGAATTAAAACAAGATATTTGAGAGTAAACAAGATATGTTACTTTTTAAAGAAGACGTTGTTTTTGTCTCTGAGTGCATATTTTAAACAAAGAGGTTTCAAGGGGAAAGTATATGTTTTTGAGCAACTGCAATTTCAATTTCAACTTCAAAGAAAGATTTTAAAACTCTGCAAGCCAAATACATGTTTTTTGTGCAGTGGCATTTCTTTGTCCCTGGCAGTTCAAAGTCATGATTTATCAGTTTAACAGCTGAGTTACCTGTGTGCCATTACATGAATGCCTGCGAATGTCACTTTTTCAAAGGATTGACTTCTCACAATGTCCTGCCTTTCCTTGACTAGTGGTTTTCAAAAGGTGGTCTCCAAATGTTCGTGGAGATTCACATTTGACCAAAAGATATGGCATCATTTTACCTTTTCAAAAAAGTTATGAATCCCTTTCCACATCTCCCCTGCCTTTATGTTAATCAACATTATGTATGTTTCTCTCTGCAACAGGAAAGGGAGTGATAGGTATGCGCTTCATGCTTCCCTTTGGCTCAAATGGCAATCAGCAACTAATAATATGCATCATTGAGATTCTTCAAGAGAATTAATAACAACACACATCTCAGCCAGATCCTTCAAATTAAATGGCTACATTTCTGGGACTGTGATGGATTGGATAAATAATTGTGTGCTACTTTAAATGCGGTGGTAATCATATTGTTAAGCAGTGTATTAGAGATACAAAGCGTTACCTTTTGGGACGATTCACACAGCAAATAGTGTGTGTTTCACAAATGAAAATCCAAGCAGGAAAAAAAATCAGAGTTCTCACACCAAGACCGTATAGATGGATCACCCAGTGTTCTAGGGTGCATCCATATTAAATAGGGCCAAACTATGCCAAAGAGTGCTGGTGCCTCTCCAAACTATGAATCTCAGGATTCCATAGCACTGCAAGGTCTGAGTGCTAAGGAATCCTGAGATTCATAGTTTGGAGAGGCACCAGCACTCTTTGGCAAAGAAGTCTAAAGACCATGCAAAACAACAACTCCAAGGATTCCATAGTATCAGCACTTCCTTTGATGAACTCAGGGGGCCAAGTTGGTTCCATCACTGTTCACCTTCTGACATATGACAAACACTTTGGTTTTTGAAACTAATATATATATATATATATATATATATATATATATATATACATACATACACATACACATACACATACACACACACACATATGTGTGTGTGTGTATATGTATATATGTATATATATTTGTAATTTGCTTTTCAGAAAGTTCTAAATCAGGTTTCTCAATCTGGGGGTCGGGACCTCCTGGAGTCACGAGGGGATGTCAGAGTGGTCACCAAAGATCATCAGAAAACACAGTATTTTCTCTTGCTCATGGGTCCTATGTGGGAAGTTTGACCCAATTCTATTGTTGGTGGAGTTCAGAGTGCTCTTTGATTGTAGGTGAACTATAAATTCCAGCAACTACAACTCTCAAATGTCAAGGTCTATTTTCCTCAAACTCCACCAGTGTTCACATTTGATCATATTGAGGATTYGTGCCAAGTTCAGTGCAGATCCATCATTGTTTAAGTCCACAGTGCTCTCTGGATGTAGGTGAACTACAACTCCAAAACACAAGGTCAATGCCCACCAAACCATTCCAGTATTTTATGTTGGTCATGGGAGTTCTGTGTGACAAGTTTGGTTCAATTCCATCATTGGTGGAGTTCAGAATGCTCTTTGATTGTAGGTGAACTATAAATCCCAGCAACTACAACTCCCAAATGTCAAGGTCTATTTTTTCCCCAAACTCCACCAGTGTTTACATTTGGGCATATTGAGAATTCGTGCCAAGTTTGGTGCAGATCCATCATTGTTTGAGTCCACAGTGCTCTCTGGATGGAGGTGAACTACAACTCCTAAAACTCAAGGTCAATGCCCACTAAACCCTTCCAGTATTTTCTCTTGGTCATGGGAGTTCTGTGTGCCAAGTTTGGTTCAATTCCACCATTGGTGGAGATCAGAATGCTCTTTGATTGTAGGTGAACTATAAATCCCAGCAACTACAACTCTCAAATGTGAAGGTGTATTTTCCCCAACCCCACCAGTATTCAGATTTGGGCATATCGGGTATTTGTGCCAAATTTGGTCCAGTGAATGAAAATATTAGGCCTGGGTAACAACGGAAAAATTTGTTTCTAAAATCGATTCGTTTTTGGGGGGGTTTTGCATTTCGTTATTTAAAATAATTACAAAATTTTCCTTTTAAAAAGTTCGATATTTACGAAATTTCGTAAATGTGAAAAAAATTACAAAACATTAACGAATCGATTTCCGAAACAATAACGAATCGATTCGTTAATGGCGGACGCGACCGCGAAATACGCTAAAAAACCTCCAAAAACTTCTGAAGCTTCCCTCTCCCTCTGTTGTTGACTGTTGGTGTGATATTATAATTTTTTTTCACTAATTAAACAAAAAACAACCATAAAACTTGCCCCAGACATGCGGAAATAATAACGAAACGACCTCAAAACAATAACGAAACGAATACAATCACGAAATACGAAGCATTTACAAAACTATTTAAAAATTCGTTTTTTTAAAAATTGCTCCAGAATGGTTCGTTATCGTTTTGTAATTAAAAAAATTAACGAATTATTAACGAATTACGAATTAACGAAACGAAACCGCCCAGCCCTAGAAAATATATCCTGCATATCAGATATTTATATTATGATTCATAACAGTAGCAAAATTACAGTTGTGAAGTAGCTACACAAATAATGTTATGGTTGGGGGTCACCACAACATGAGGAACTGTATTAAGGGGTCACAGCATTAGGAAGGTTGAGAACCACTGCTCTAGATGGATAGACAGATGAATTTACATACATGCTGGTTAAAATGTTAGAAAGAATCAATGATCCCCATGGCCTTTAAAATCAACCTGATTTTATTTTAGCCATAATTTCATTTTTATTTGATCTACAAAAGCCTTACAATTAAAACAGTACTAGCACTTTTTTCTCTCTCTTTGGAAACGAACGTCAGCCGGCGGCTGGTGGAAGTTAAAATCCCTTGTCGGGGAGCGTTAGAAAAAGACTTCGTCAAGGTTGCAGTTTTTAACAGGTCATTGATTTCATCTTGTGGAGATGATCTATGAAGAATATATATAACCTTTTATGGCACATTACGGTAAATGAAAACAAACGGCATACCCTTGGGTTAGTTAAGAATCCCATTCTAATGAGGATGTACGGTTGCAATGCGAGGACAATAATTTATCCGGTACTCGAGGCTGGCGCGGCTCGCCGCTTAATGTGCTTGTTTGTCATCTGTGTGTACACACAGCCTGGGATGTGAAAGCACAGATCAATACATTATCACAATTTGGGAGCATCTATGGGGTGGGTAGGCATCATCGTGAACTGTTGCGTAGGAAGGTTTTGTGCATGAGAGCATACATCAAAGCTTATGCTGTGACATAATATATGCTTCTCTGAGCCCAATATTATCTACATATCCTGGAGGTGTCATTCAATGAGGAAGCCACTCACAAACCCCTTGTCCACATTCAGTCTTGAGTTAGATGCTGTACTTTATCAAGGAATCAGCTGCGAAGAACTAGGAAACATTTGCTGAAAGGGCTGCTAAGCGTTTGGGACAGGTAGTCAAATAACACAACCCAACCAAACAGGAGCTTACCCCATCCCATGGATTCGAACTGCCGACCTTATGGTCGGCATGTTTTGCAGCTTAGCGGTTTAACTCGCTGCGTCACCATGACCCCATACATGCATATATAGGGTAACTCTAAATTAATTTTAACAAACTAATTTCATAATAAATTGTGGCAAGTTCTTGGTGGTATGGGCATACCAAGTCACCTTGTCTCTCTCCTGAGGGATCTGTATAAGGACCAAGTAGCAACAGTCAGAACTGACCACGGAACAACAGACTGGTTCAAGATTGGGAAAGCCGTACGGCAGGGTGATATACTCTCGCCCAACCTATTCAACTTGTATGCAGAACACATCATGCGATGAGCGGGGCTTGAGGAATGCAAGGTTGGGTTGAAAATTGCTGGAAGAAACATTAACAACCTTAGATATGCAGATGATACCACTTTGATGGCCCAAAGCGAGGAGGAGTCGAGGAGCCTTCTAATCAAGGTGAAAAAAGAAAGTGCAGAAGTTGGGTTGCAATTAAACATCAAAAACACTAAGATTATGGCAACAAGAATGATTGACAACTGGCAAATAGAGGGAGAAAATGTGGAGGCCGTGACAGACTTTGTATTTTTAGGTGCAAAGATTACTGCAGATGCAGAGTGCAGCCAGGAAATCAGGAAATGTTTACTTCTTGGGAGGAGAGCAATGACCAATCTCGATAAAATAGTGAAGAGTAGAGACATCACACTGGCAATGAAGATCCGCATAGTAAAAGCAATGGTATTCCCCATAGTTGAAAATTGCTGGAAGAAACATTAACAACCTTAGATATGCAGATGATACCACTTTGATGGCCCAAAGCGAGGAGGAGTAGTCACCTACGGATGTGAGAGCTGGACCATAGGGAAGGCTGAGCGAAGGAAGATAGATGCTTTTGAACTGTGGTGTTGGAGGAATGTTCTGAGAGTGCCTTGGACAGCAAGAAGATTCAACCAGTCCATACTTCAGGAAATAAAGCCCGACTGCTTATTGGAGGGAAGGATACTAGAGACAAAATTGAAGTACTTTGGCCACATCATGAGAAGACAAGAAAGCTAAGAGAAGACAATGATGCTGGGGAAAATGGAAGGAAAAAGGAAGAGGGGCCGACCAAGGGCAAGATGGATGGATGGCATCCTTGAAGTGACTGGCTTGACCTTGAAGGAGCTGGGGGTGGTGACGGCCGACAGGGAGCTCTGGCATGGGCTGGTCCATGAGGTCACGAAGAGTTGGAAACGACTGAATGAATGAACAACAACAACCAGAGCCGTAGCCAGAAAAATTTTTTGGGAGGGGTTGAAAATTTCGGGGGGGGGGGTTTGAAAATTTCGTGGGGGGGGGGGGGGGTTGAAACCTGCCTCCTAGCTCACGCTGAAGCAAAGAGCACAGCAGGGGCAGAGCAGCCTTCAATAGCCTGTAGCTCCACCCCTGTCAACCACCTCCACCAAGTCTGGCCTCCTTAATGAGAGCATTCAACACACACACCCCCAACTTGGTTGCTTCACTACATCGGCTATTGCTGCAAGTAATGACAGTGTGAATAAATTGTCAATATTTGCTTGAGATAGTGCTTGCAGTTCTGGAGGGACTTTTTTTTGCGTCTCATAGACTTAGCATGGGGATTTGGTTAACCAGTTAACATTCATGAGTTAACCAGGTTTTTTTTTAACTTGAAAAATGGGGGGGGGGGGTGAACCCTAAAACCCCCCCCCCCCCCCCCCCCCCCCCCCCCCCCCGCCAGCTACAGGCCTGACAACAACAACAATTTTAATTGCTAATTTGAAGAAATGAGAGTAATTTGGAGTGACTCAGGACAAAGGAAGAAAGGTGAAAGAAACTGGGACCATTTTAAAAGCAGCTAAAATAGTGGGATGATGAAGGATTAATTGCCAAAGCAAGATAGTTGGAAGGTATGCCTGAAATCAACAGGGGAGCCTTGTCAACTGTAATGCAAACACACCTAGCAGCAAATGTTAATTACCAGCTCTTACCCCTCCCTTTGACAAGCCTTTCCAAAATAATATTGTTTCATTTCAGATGGTGCGGATATCGTTCTTCCTTTCTCTCTTTTCTTTTCCAGAGGGGGTGGCAGAAGGAGGGACGAATCTGACACTTTTGTCTAAACCTAAGTAGCTTACATTGTTGTACCAAAGTGAGCATGAGTTAATCTCGACTGGCAACGTTTGCACGGGGAGCCATCTGCAGCTTTTCTTGTCTGAACATCAGTAATATTCCTCCGTGAATATCTCATCGCGATGGCCGAGGGAGGGAAGAGCCTCTATTCAAGGGTTCCATAAATGCTCATAATTGCCACATTAAACTTCAGTTTATTATTTTCTCCGGGTGCAGGTACGCGGACGATATGAAACCCCGCCACATTTACATACAAATTGAAGATTTTCTGCCCCCCTTCTCCCTCTTCTTCTTATTAATCAGCCCGGTAACAGGAATCCAGCGGCAACACTGCATCAGGTCCTTAAATACAGTTGGTGACATTTTTACCATGCATTAGCATGATAGGGCAAGCCGAATATAATGTACCAATGATTGCTTTCCCATTGAAAGCACAAACAGTTTCATTTTTCCTGTCATCTCAAATAAGTGTTAAAGAGGGTTTGGAGGCTATTGTGTACCGTTCCGTATGCTAGGGACTTCTAAACATTGATGGCCACATTAAATAACCATTAGTGGCTCGGGTTAGATCATGGCTACATCGCTCCTCTTCAGAATTTATTCTTTGATTTGAAGTGAAAGCTATCGGCCACTGTTTTCATAAAGGGCTGAGATGCCCCCCAACCCCTCCCTTGAATATATCCCCCCCCTTTTACCCCGACTCGAATCCCCCCAAATGCATTACAACAGTAATTTTATGACGGTTAAAGATAAGTGCCGTTAACAAGCCACTTAATTAAAATGTACAATAAATAGAAGGCCTCAGCCTTATCTCCGCTCTTGAGTTCCCAGCAGCGGAGACGGCAATGCCCAAGCTGGCTGTTTCTGGGCTCGTTTACAGATTAATTGCTTTTTTTTTAAACCTGGCAGAGCTGGCTTCTCCTTCAGCCAGATCGTAAATGACCAGATAGGGACTTTATCAATCAAGCTCTACTCTTTCTTTCATTTTTTTTCTCTTTCCCTCTGATGGTTTCCATTCAATATTTTCTGAATTTCGCAATGAGGGAGGGAAAGGAAAGGAATTGAGATAGGAGGCTAACAGCCCTTTTTGGTGGAACGTTAGGTTAGAAAAAAAGCCTCATTTGGCTTCGTTTGGTGTTTTCTTTTTAATACAACCACACTCAAAAGAAGGCACTGCACTGTTTTTCTCGCTTTCTAGACATTTATTTATTTATTTACAACATTTGTATCCCACCCTTCCCTACCCCGAAAGGGACTCAGAGACTCACACATCAGTAACAATTCAATGCCATATATTTATTTACCGCATCGGAAGGCGAACCAACACACCCCTCTATTCCGTTTTGGTTAGACCACACCTGGAATATTGTGTCCAATTCTGGGCACCACAATTCAAGAGAGATATTGACCAGAGAAATGTGTCCAGAGGAGGGTGACTAAAATGATCAAGGACATGACAAAAAAGAAAATCCTATCTCCAGTCTAGCTACTCATTGAGGTCTAGAAACTTGATGACACAAGAGACTTGTGTAGTCCGTGGATGAAACCGAACATATGCTAAAGGTGTGATCCTGGACTCATTGCTAAGCCTGGAACCCCAGGTTTCAGCGGTGACCAGGGGAGCATTTGCACAGTTAAGGCTTGTGTGCCAGCTGTGCCCATACCTTGGGAAGTCTGACTTGGCTACGGTAGTCCACACTGGTTGCATCCTGTATAGACTACAACAACACGCTCTATGTGAGGTTGCCAACCTGTAAGCCGCCCTGAATCACCTTCGAGCTGAAAAAGGCGGGATAAAAGTGTAGTAAATAAATAAAGAAATAAAGAAATAAACAAGAGAGAACTTACTGGAATCTCTACATATTTTTGAGATAGTGCAAACATTGAATAATTGTGTCTGGAGAGAAGGCAAATATGGGTAAGATTATAGGTCAGAAGTTCTTGGGACCAGAAGTATTCACATTCTGTTTTTTTGGGGGATTTTTGGAATACACAATGAGATATCTTAGAAATGAGACCCAAGTCTAAACATAGAATTGATTTATGTTTCATGTGCTCTTTACACATACAGCTTGGATATGATTGTATAGACAATGTTTTTTAATAACTTTGTCCATGAAACGTTGTGTATATTGAACCACAAGAAATCAAAGAGTTCACCATGTCAGTCACCAGCATGGACAATTCTGGACTATTCTAGATAACTTCTCAAACTATCATCAACTGGACATGACCCTTGTGCATTGCTCAAAATAGTCAATCAACACAATGTACCCCTGTGCACGTCACTAAAAGGATGCCAGGCATTGTGTTGGATCTGGAACGTAACTTTGTTACTTACTTGTTCTCCCATACTAAAAACAATTTTGCAAGTAACTCCATTTCTTATCAGCTATTCTTTCTGAGCTCTGCATCTCTCTCTATCTGATTGAAGCAAGGTGTGTTGGTCCATGTTACCTGCTCAGAATGTAAAACAAACCTTTATAAATATATTTGATTTCTCCTGCAGACTGAGCCGAGGGACTGGATTCCATTTGGAGTTTTCGACACGCGTCGGGGAGTAATGTTGAAAACAACACTATATTAACTCCAGCTTGGCTTCTGAATACATATGAAGCTTTAGTGCTCGAAATAATTTGTGTAGCTCTTTCAGGGCCATCTCCAAGGCAAGCCTCTTTGGAATAAAAATATGCTCTGCAGTGCAACACTAGACACGATGCTTCTGAGCCAGGAAAACTAGGAGCTTAAAGAAAATTTAAAAATGCATGGAGGAATTCTGGCCTGTAGGTCTGGTGTTAATCTATACCAACCACCTCTAAGGATCTTTAGATCCATGCTCAACTCACCACTCCAGGGAGACCTTCGTAGAGTCTATGACCAGGACACATAAGGCCAGAACTCAGAGTCATCTGCTATAGTGTCTCTCAAGTGGACCATAGTTCTCATCATCCCCAGCTAGCATAGCTTGAACTATAGACCATATGCCTCTGGTGGCACAGTGGGTTAAACTGCTGAGTCGCTGAACTTGCTAACCAAAAGGTTGAATGTTCAAATCCGGGGAGTGGGGTGAGCTCCCACTGTTAGCCCCAGCTCTTGGCAACCTAGCAGTTTTGGAAACATGTAAATGTGAGTAGATAAATAGGTCCCGCTTTGGCAGGAAGATAACAGTAACAGTGCTCCATGCAGTCATGCTAGCCACATGACCTTGGAGGTGTCTACGGACAATGCCGGCTCTTCGACTTAGAAATGGAGATGAGCACCACTCCCCAGAGTCAGACAAGATTGGACTTAATGGCGGGGGAAAACCTTCACCTTAACCTAATGATGATGATGATGATGATGATGATGATGATGATAATAATAATAATAATGCAATATAATACTACTACTACTACTAATAATAATATGATATTATAATTGTATATTTTATATTACATGTAATATTACAAATAATATTACAATATAATGGTATAGTACAATATAGTAATATATAATACTGATATTGTACTATGCAAATAATATAATATGTATATATATATATATATATATATATATATATATATATATATTGTTAGCCACTCTGAGTCCTCTTCGGGGTGACAAGGGCAGCATATAAATGTTGTAAAGAAATAAAGAAATAATAGATACTTTATGAAATATCAACCTAAAGACAATTACTAATTGAAATGACAGTAAGCCTACATTTTTGCATGGGTAAAGGATGACAGACCCTTACGAAAATGGGTAAACCATGAATAAAAGAAACTTTTTTTAACCTGAGAGAACATGCCTCTAGTATTCTCTAAGTTCTCTAGTTCAATTCCATGGTCACCTCCTGACACATGCTGACCATAGAATTATGATGGAAGATCTTTAAATGCCTAGGAAGGTATTCTCTTGGCCCTCTCTTGGACTTCCAATATGACTCTATGACCACTACTAGAAATTGCAGTTCAACAACATCTGGAGGGCTGTTTTCAACCCCTGAGGCCCCTTCAGCCATAGTTCTACTTTTACTGCCATGGTTCTATCCCATAGAATTCTGGGAGGTGGGCATTGAGACTTCTCAACCAGAGAGCTTGAGTGCCTTACCAAACTATGACATCATAGAAATCTATTATACAATCTGAAAGGGTCCTTGGTGTAGACAAATAGATGGAGCAGCGTTCTGGCTCAGTTTCCGAGGTTCTTAACTGAAGTGACTACTTCAGCCACTGACAACAGACTCTCCAAACTCAAACAGAGGCTATGGAGCATTAAGTGATTAATGGGAGCAATTAAGTGATGAATGGCTTGATTGCTGGCTAAAAATATAACTCTGATTAATCAGAGCGMGTCATCCCCGATTGCCTAGATCTGTTCTGCTGTCTTCCTTCCTTCTGCATCCCTCCCTTCCTTTTTGAAGCTCYTTCTATGTTTGAGGTAGACTAGCAGGCATGCAGGGAGAGATTGGGCAAGTATCTGTCTGAATGTTACAGGAAAACTTCTGTTTCTCAAAAAAGCTAGGCATAGCAGTGATCTTCTCCAACAATTCCTCTTTCATGAAGCTTATTTTTCTGGTTACTTTCTCATACCCATTTGGATTGCAAGGTGAGAAGGGCTGCAATGTTTAGTCCAGAAGTAAGGCAAGTATCAGTTTGGATTGCMATTCTACCAGTCAGGATGTACAATGWCATATCCTGCTTGTTGTTGTTCATTCGTTCAGTCGCTTCCAACTGTTCATCACCTCCTGGACCAGCCCACGCCAGAGCTCCCTATCAGCTGTGACCAYCCCCAGCTCCTTCAAGGTGAAGCCAGTCACTTCAAGGATGCCATCCATCCATCTTGCCCTTGGTTGGCCCCTCTTCCTTTTTCCTTCCATTTTACCCAACATCATTGTCTTCTCTAAGCTTTCCTTTCTTCTCATGATGTGGCCAAAGTACTTCGACTTTAGGTTGTTGTACGTTTTCTTCGGGCTATATGGCCATGGTCTAGAGGCATTCTCTCCTGATGTTTCGCCTGCATCTATGGCAAGCATCCTCAGAGGTAGTGAGGTCTGTTGGAACTAGGAAAAGGGGTTTATATATCTGTGGAAAGACCAGGGTGGGATAAAGGACTCTTGTCTGCTGGAGCTAGGTGTGAATGTTTCAACTGACCACCTTGATTAGCATATAATAGTCTGACTTCAACTTTGTCTCTAATATCCCTCCTTCCAATGAGCAGTCGGGCTTTATTTCCTGAAGTATGGACTGGTTGGATCTTCTGGTGGTCCAAGGCACTCTCAAAACTTTCCTCCAACACCACAGTTCAAAAACATCTCTCTTCCTTTGCTCAGTCTTCTTTATGGTCCAGCTCTCACATCCGTAGGGGAATACCATTGCTTTAACTATGCGGATCTTTGTTGCCAGTGTAATGTCTCTACTCTTCACTATTTTATCAAGATCGGTCCTTGCTTTCCTTCCAAGAAGGAAACGTCTTCTGATTTCCTGGCTGCAGTCTGGGTCTGCAGTAATCTTCACACCTAGAAATACAAAGTCTGTCAGGGACTCCACATTTTCTCCCTCTATTTGGTCCTGCACAGATATGAAATGTTGTACTGTGCCTAATTTGTTGTACTGTTGCTAAAGAGATATATCGGAAATTAAATTGCAACTGCGGTTGCAATATTCAGTTAGAGTGAATATTCAGTGAAAGTGGCTCACATACACAGACATCCCACCACATCTTTGTCATTTTAGCAAAATAAACAAAAACAAAGTGGTAGGGCCTAAATTCCCCAAAGGCCTTAGATCCTGCCTGATCTTGGAAGCAAAGCTAAGTCAGCTACAGTTAGGATGAGAAAAAAAGACCAACAAATGCCAGGAGCTCCACTGCAGAAAAAGGAACTGGCAAATCCACTTATGAATATTCTTTGCCTAAAAAAGGGTCTTTCTGTCCCCGAAGAAGTGCAATTTGCCTCCTTCCCTGAATGTAGAGGGGGATGGTTGCATCAAACCATCCTTGAGGCAGTCAGACTCCTCATTCTCTCTTCATTCCAGTTTCGACCGTCGACCCACTACTCCCGCCCAATAACAGTATTGCTTTGTGTTTACAGTTGCATAACAGGGCCAGGTAGGGATTTTTCCTTTGTATGTTCTAGAAAATTTTTTTTTGCCTACCCTATACTGTTTTAGGGGCTAGCTCGGATGGTGGGTTTGGTTAAGTAGGCCTAGCATAAATAGCTAGGGAAACACAAAAGAGTTGGTGTACATCTAAGGCACCTTGGCTGACCAAGTAATGCAAACAAAGATGGGACAAAGGGAATTATGGGGCAGGAAGATCAGTTCAGGGGTTGAGAGTTGGATGGATGGTTAGGAGGGGTTGCCTTCCAGTAGCCAGAGTTGCCTTGAACCATTTATAAACTGGCAACATGACGAATGTTGTTTTAAGTGGACAAATCGCATTGTGGAGGTGTAACATTAGTGTCAACGGGTAACACAATCTTGCCTCTCATTGAGGAAGAATAACAATCCAAGAAGAGCAAAAGGTGTGAAGAGTTCAGTCATGGACTTCATGGCCCTTCTGTCCCCAATAAATCATTAGCAATGGGTTCACCTTTTTCTAAACATCTCTAGATGCCCTTCCTCAATCTCTCCCGTCATTTCTCCCAGGGAGGTACTGTCCACTGTTTTCCAATACTTCCTAGATTCTTAGGAAAACAAAATCACCCCCTTGATTTGTGTTCTAGCTTCTTCATAAATCTACAGGACTTGCCACCCCTGGGCTGTATTTCCTATTAAAATATGGTTCCTAGGTGACCTCTCCTACTAGGAAAAACATGTAGTCATACATCTTCTCTGGACTCTTCATTATCCCTTTAGGTGTTCCCAAGGATTTGAGCACCATGAGTTTATGGCATATATAACTGAATCAAAGGGAATGCTGTCCAGTGAAACTAAGTGGCTCAATCAGTTCTGCAGTTTCATTGGGTTTTGAATTCTTAGCGAAGGAACTGGGTTCAAAAAATACTTCAGTTCTGTTGGCAATAGGAAAGTCATCAGTGGAAGCCCATAGTTTTCTCAAACACTTGGAAGACAACATCACTTGCCCAAAATGGATCAGGAATATCTCTCCAAGATCAAGGGGACTGCTTGTGAGTAAATGCTCATTTTTCTTTCTTCATGGATCCCAGATCTTTGAGATTGATAACTGTGTTTTCATTTATCCACATTCAATTTATTTATTATTTTATTTATAACATTTCTACCCCTTTCTTCTCAACCCCCCTGGGGCGGGGGGGGGGACGACGACGACGACTCAGAACAGCTATCACAGGCAGAAATTTGATTCCACAATATCAATAAACAAGAGTATAAAACCTTAAATACATAAAAGGTTAAAAACAGTAACAGTAATTACATAATCGGTGTAATCTTGGTGGTGGCCCCTCGACTCTGGAACTCTCTCCCACTGGAGATCAGAACCGCCCCGTCTATACTGACATTTAGGAAACAGGTGAAGACTTGGTTATGGAGACAGGCATTTGACGAGTGAGCCAACACCCTGAGATATGGATGATGAACAACTACTATGGACGACTGACCATTATAGTTATTGATTGTAATTGCTGTTTTAATGTTTTACTCTAATATGTATTATGATGTTTTATTGATTGTATGTGACATTATGGTTGGAAACCGGTCTGAGTCCCTCAAGAGAGGTGAGAAGGCCGGTATACAAAACTTTTAAATAAATAAATAAATACATAAATAATCACATAATCACATAGCCTTTTCCAATTATCATAACAGCCGAATGGTCCAGTTCCATGTTCGAAGTGACGCTATGCCCGCGAGCCAAAAGCCTGGTTCCAAAACCACGATTTTAGTTTTTTCCTAAAGGAAAGGAGGGAGGACGCTGATCTAATCTCACTGGAGAGCGAATTCCACAAGCGGGGGGTCACCACCGAGAAGGCCCTGTCCCTCGTTCCCACAAAACGTGTTTGTGAGGCCGGTGGGACTGAGAGCAGAGTCTCCCCAGCAGATCTTAAACTACAAGGTGGAACATAGAGAGAGATACGTTCAACAAAATATGCTCTCACTTCTCCATAAATCGGAAATGACATCCAGCTCTAGTGGAGATTAGATTGAGATTTCAGGCCCACCACTGAAGAAACAGAATATGGAAGCAAGAAAAGACCAACAGCAGAGAATAAAACATTTGCGAACGTTATGTCACACTGAAAGCCAACAGCAGGATAAAAGTGTGGAGGTGTAAAAACACCATGAGCTGTTCATAAAATGCCTGGAAGGTTGTTTTTTTTTTACTTAAAAGTCTTTGTCGAGCACAGGAAAAAAAGTCCACAATGTTGGATCCCTTTGTAAGGATGGATCTTTCCTTAATATTCTGCGGTGAAATCCAGAGCTTGTTTAATTATAATCTCAGTATCTGAGGTTTCGGAGTGTTATGTGGGTGGATGGGAGGATGGAAAGTAATTATGCAGAATATTTACCATTCCTAACTAGGGCAATTATAATTGGAAAATGCTAAAAATGGATCAGCTTCAGATAATGCTCACTGGAAAGAAGCATGCCACATGGGGTAAGGGTTTTCCCCCCCTTTTTTTCTTTTTGGTGGGAATGCTTAGAGGTTGCATAAAATTTCTACCCACTAGGGAGGAGGAGGGGCAAGGATTCGAGGAGCCTTGGCTGTTCTTCTGCTTCCACGGAGCAGAAGGGTTTCCTGTAAAGCCAGAAATCTGAACAAATCATCCCTCTTCTCTAATGAGCTTATACATGTTTGGAAGGAGAATAAGAGAACTAGGGTCTCAGATTCAGTGCTAGTCCTACTTAAAGAACTTATTAAAATATCTACGAGAGTTATCCGGAAAGTATGGTTTCAATATTTTTTTAAAATAAAAAATGAATATATTTTAATAAAACTTGCATGGATTGTAGCATAGGTATTACATTATTTTTCCACACAATCATCATTCAGTTCTATACATTTTGTCATCCGTGGGATGAGTCTTTGATGCCTGTGTCATAGATGTTTCCCTCTACCTTCTCCAGCCAGTTTGTCACTTCGATTTTCACCTCGTCGTCATCATAGAATCTTAGAATCAAAGAGTTGGAAGAGACCTCATGGGCCATCCAGTCCAACCCCCTGCCAAGAAGCAGGAATATTGCATTCAAATCACCCCTGACAGATGGCCACCCAGCCTCTGCTTAAAAGCTTCCAAAGAAGGAGTCTCCACCACACTCCGGGGCAGAGAGTTCCACTGCTGAACTGCTCACACAGTCAGGAAGTTCTTCCTCATGTTCAGATGGAATCTCCTCTCTTGTAGTTTGAAGCCATTGCTCCACGTCCTAGTCTCCAAGGAAGCAGAAAACAAGCTTACTCCCTCTTCCCTGTGGCTTTCTCTCACATATTTATACATGGGTATCATATCTCCTTGTTTTCCACCAAAGTGTTCCTTCAATTTAGCGAACAGATGATAGTCACTGGGTGCAAGATCGGGGCTGTGACAGGGGTGGGTGAGACTGGGAATGTGAGAGGGGTAGCTTAAAACATCCCAACCAAATGAAGTCAACAACTCTTGTGTTGCATGAGCAGTGTGCGGACGTGCATTGTCATGAAGGAGACAGACTCCCGCCGTCAGCATCCCACGATGTTTGCTTTGGATGATTCTGCAAAGTTTCTTCATGGCCTCACAATATATTCCGTACCCATTTTGTTACATGCGGTCTTGACATTATGTCCTCTCCATAAACTGAAATGATTTTGTGATGAATCACAGCAGCATTCATGCCCTTAGCATTTAGGTAGCATATTACACCATGAACTTCGCACTTGGAGGGAAATAGAATGAGGACACTTATCTCTAACCTTCACCACAATGCCTGTCAATGAGCTACTGATGACTGGCACTGCTCATTCGCTTCCGCTGTTTTTTTGCTACATGGCAGTGATACCAACTTCCCCGGAAAAAAAATCCCTGTGAGAGCTACATGCCTTGCAACTTTACTTTACGGATAACCCTCATATATCGTGCCCTACATCATGGAATCTCTGTATGGTCTGCAAGTAAAACTTGATGTAAGAATTGTAGGCCTTCCACAAGGGGATAATGATAACAACAACAACAACAATAACAATACACCAGACATCACAACTGTGGAAAAGAAAAGAGTCTGGATTATTGATGTTGCCATACCAGGTGACAGTCACATTGAGGAAAAACAACAGGAAAAACTCAGCCGCTATCAGGACCTCAAAATCGAACGGCAAAGGCTCTGGCATAAACCAGTCCAGGTGGTCCCAGTGGTCATCGGCACACTGGGTGCCGTGCCAAAAGATCTCAGCCGGCAGTTGGAAACAATAAACATCGACAAAATCACAATCTGTCAACTGCAAAAGGCCACCTGACTTGGATCTGTGTACATTATTTGAAAATACATCACACAGTCCTAGACGCTTGGGAAGTGTTCGAAATCCAGCATATATCTCATTTGCTGTGGCATACTGTGTCTTTGTGTCAGAATAATAATAATAATAATAATAATAATAATAATAATAATAATAATGTATTGTCAAAGGCTTTCATGGCTGGAAACACTGAGTTGTAGGGTTTTCAAGACCTCATAACCTCTGAGGATGCTTGCCATAGATGCAGGCAAAACATCAGGTGAGAATGCTTCTAAAACATGGCCATATAGCCTGAAAATCTACAACAACTCAATAACAAGAATATTAATTTACCCAGTCCTCCTTGTCTCTAGGGGTGAATGTGGAGGGAGAAACTCCGGGTCTTCAAGTATGACTCAATGGGCAATGTCTGCCTGAAGTTGACCTGGAGGACCTCAAATGCCTTGAGATACATTCTTTCTTGGAATATCTAGATCCTTGCCACAACTCTGTCATCAACTTTGGCATGACACTATGCTCAATATGTGCCTTCTATACTTTGTGGAAGCACATGCCTTGAAATTACCTGTTGACTTATGGTGACCATATACATTTCATAGGGTTTTCATTGGCAAGGATTACTCAGAGGTGGATTTCCCAGGACTTTGCTCCGAAAAACTGCCTACAGCACCTGGTATTGTTTGGCAATCTCCAATCCTATCAACCAGGGCTGACCATTCATAGCTTCCAAAGTGGCTAATTAAAAAAAATTAAAAGAGAAGGAAAGAGAGAAATAGAGAGAAATAGAGGAGAAGAATAGACATGTACATTTTTGTTCCAATATGCCTTGGACTTTAAAAGCAAACATTATTGCTCGTGTTGAGAATTGTCAGAAAATAGCCCAAGACAACAGAAACATCACTTTGAGATATTTTTGAACAGACCTGAGAACTACTGCATCAAAGGCTGCAACTTCTTGCCATATTTGCCCCATGGGGAGATGGTCATAAATATATACTGGTGTAGTTGTACTAGATCCCAAAATTGTGAAATTAGTTACACAATGGGCATCCAGGCCAGGAACTCACCTGTTGAGAAATAGTCAAAGAGCTCCCCACCCACCAAGTCAGAAGCAAGTAAGTGAACTGTGTTGGGGCTTGTGGAATGGTTGGCCGTACCAGGGACCATATTGATGCAATCTCCAAAAAAAATGCCAAATCTGACTAAAAGTTTGCTTGCATAACTGTACAGCCCAACCATTCTTTTCTTAGCGCCTTGGTTTTTAAGCCTGTTTCTATTTGGGGAGCTGATTCAGACCTTTGGATAGACCACATCTAGCTTCTGAGATATAGTTATGGGCAAGCCAATGAAGGTTGGTAGATCGCATATGTACTGCTGTATCTCAAAAACTAGAGCCGAGAGGGGAAAACTGGTGCCATTTTTGGAATCAGCACATCAAATATATCCACAAAGAAGGCTAACATTTGAGGCACCAAAAAGTGTGTAGGCCGGTGCAGTCTTTATTCAAGTGTATGCATCTACACTGTATAATTAACACAGTTTGATACTACTTTATGGGAGTCCCTGGCGGCGATGTGGGTTAAACTGGGTTTTACTGTTTTATTGTTTGCTTGATGTTTTATTATTTGCTTATGAGTTTTATTGTGTATTGTATGCTGTTGTTTGTTGGCAACCTTGGCCTTTGTAAGCCGCATCGCGTCCTTTGGGAGATTTTGCGGGGTATAAATAAAGTTAATAATAATAATAATAATAATAATAATAATAATAATAATAATAAAGCCCTGTGCCGGCAGGACGAAAGACCGTCAGATTGCAGGTTCGAATCCGGGGAGAGCGCGGATGAGCTCCCTTTGTCAACTCCAGCTCCCCAAGTGGGGACATGAGAGAAGCCTCCCACAAGGATGGTAAAAACATCAAAACATCTGGACATCCCCTGGGCAACGTCCTTGTAGACGACCTATTCTCTCACACCAGAAGTGACTTGCAGTTTCTCAAGTTGCTCCTGGCACAACAAAACAACAACAACAACAACAACACTTTATGGCCAATGCTCAATGCTATGAAATCTTGGAATTTGTAACTAGGAGAGACAAGCACTGTTTGGCAAATCTTTCTGCAACTGACTTCACTTCCCATGATTCCATAGCATTGGGCGAAAGATGGGAAAACATAGGTGGAATTCAGAGAGACTCAAGAAAACACACACACATAAATGAATTAATAAATGGAACTATTTTTGTACATATGACATTATTTTTTAAAATGCTTAATGTTGTAAGTTTCTCTGAAGCAAGAAAGTTTCCAGTATAAATAAAAAGGCAATGGAACATATAGGCAATAAGGCAAGAATTACTGCTGACTAACTTCCTCCATAGCTTTGGGGCAAGTTAGATAACCTTCTGGTTCATCAGCTTTTCACACCATTACGTTCATATTGTCTGCAGTGTCACAGGAGAGTCTGGTTAACATTTAGGAAGGAATCCCAGAAACTCCAACAATATCCCATCCTTCCTTAAAGACACCCTGTAGTTAGGGTTAATCCCAATTAAATTATAGTCCATCACAGATGCAGGCATGTTATATAGCTTTACACTTCTTGTTTCCTCCCAGTGGAACTGTGGCAGGGAGGTGTTGGTTGGTCCCATTTTACAGATGGTGAAATAAATGATGAAAAATACTGGCCACCCGGGGAGTTTGTGGCTAAACTTAACTTTGATTCTCACGTTGATACAACTGCCAGTCAAATGTGCAAACCACCAAAAGATGTGGACTCTGTTTAAAATATGTGGGAACAGACTGATTCTCTGGTCTGATGCAAGAATGGCAAAGCCATACAATGGTTGAGATGGTTCTCAGGCTACTGTTGATACAAAAAAAGTGTTTTTGCCCTCATATTATGCATTATGAAATATTTCTGGAAGACTTGCAACAGCATTGTTGTAACCACCGACTGTTGGTGTCCTACATTTCCCACGGAGGTAGATGGTCATTTTTTGCCAATGTGGGATATCCACATTCAGCTCAGGGTTGTAGAAGAGGAGACTCACACACAGGAGCGGCTCAACCCATTACGCAAAGTAAGCATTTGCAGTATAGTTGATTTTGCCCAGGGGCACTCTTGAGGCGCTCTTGGGGGAAAATAGACCTTGACATATGTGAGTTGTAGTTACTGGGATGTATAGTTCACCTACAATCAAAGAGCATTCTGAACTCCACCAATGATGGAACTGAACCAAATATGGCACACAGAACTCCCACGATGAACAGAAAATATATATCAGTGATTGGTTGGGGGGCGGGGTGCCAATATACTGTTTGCTTACCATTGAAAATTACCTAGGGCCGCCTCTGCTCACACATGGCAGATGCATAAGCATTTAATTGTAGAGTTGTGTGCAGAATTTGTTTCTTCCATTTCATTCGTTGCTTTGAGAGCTCGTAACAGTAAGGGCCCTCCTGGTACGAAAACCCGTCTGATATGAAAACCCCAGCAAACAAAAAGAAAACCCTCCTGGTCGATCGAAAACCAGATTGGGGTATTGGGTGGCAACCTGTGCTAGATGGGGTTACACTCCCCCTGCAGCCACAGGTCCGTAGTTTGGGAGTCCTCTTGGATTCATCACTTAAGCTTGAGGCTCAGGCGTCGGCGGTGTCTCTGGACTTCTTCATTCACAATTGACCCATATTTATCAACTATGCCATATCAGTTCATGGTGCAAAGACATTTAACATCCATGCTATTTACTTATCTTGCACTTGTAGGGTAGACTGAAAACAAAATAATTCAGCCAGTCCATGCTTCTGTGCTTTTTGTGCCAGACCAGGCATATTATTTGTTCATTCACTAAGTCATCCAAAAACAACCTGAAAAGGATCTGTGTAGTGATTGGGTAGATTCATTTGTGAGAATGTTACAACACACTTTAAAACTTCTTTGGGGATGTAGAGGGTACTGTATTCTGAAATGTAAAATTTCACCCCACTTGTGTGTTCTGTATTCCACCGTTTCAACATTCAGTGGAATTATCTGACTCATATGGACCAACCAACGGGATGTCAAACGGGCAAGTTTGGCCAAGGAGCAACTCACTGTTGCGGTCAGAGAAATTAACATGTAAGTCTTGTGTGAATAGTAATTGTTATGTGTCATTCTGTTAAGCAAGATAATTTTATTACAAGCACCTTTTATTAATGGTTCTGTATCAGAACAGTCAAGCCATAACAGAGCTACTTTTAATTACAAACAACTCTTTACCTGTCGTATATTAACCGCACTAGCTTTTAAGGGTGGAGTGCAATTTATTGAGCATTATTTAGGAGTATATGAGCTGGCTTTGGGGTGGGGTGGTAATGAGGAGGTTTGCGAAGGCTGCAGATGCCTGCGGTGATGAAGCTAAAATGCACCTGGGAAACTCTCTCAGTTTGGATAAGAAAAGTATCCAGTTTTCCACACTGACCTGTTGGGTACATCATATTTTTGAGAACAATGTTGTGAGCAAGAAAGGGAAAAATTGGTTGTAGAATAATACGATTGGTCACTGTGGGAATTTTGATGCTAGCTTTGATGGATCGTTTGTCTAATCCACGAGAGCCTTTGTTATCTGGATGTTTGGAGGAGTGAAACAGAAGAATTCGGATAATATCATATTGAATGACATAGAAACAAGCAAGCCCAGCCCAGAAGATAGCTCTTGTGGTGTTCGTTGCTGAGATCTGAATGCTGATCTACATTCTTGATTGCTCCCAAACCTGTTCTGCATAATACTCCTCTTTTTTATGTTAAGGTTGGTGGTT
The DNA here is from genome assembly GCF_025583915.1 of Anolis sagrei ordinatus. Classification (NCBI taxonomy): domain Eukaryota; kingdom Metazoa; phylum Chordata; class Lepidosauria; order Squamata; family Anolidae; genus Anolis; species Anolis sagrei. The sequence continues at coordinate 36,009,370 of NW_026847993.1, forward strand.
GCTAGAAATGCAAATAGGCAGAAATGGGAAGGGTCCTGAGACAATTGCACTATCTTCCAATATCTGAGGGCGCTTCCAGACAGCACTAAATCACGGGTTTTAAACAGGGAATTCAGAAGAGGTCCACATACATATCTGCTGGTCCCGGGATTTCTGCTTCTATTGTCCAGAGTTGATGCTTTGCTGCAACATTTAGAGGCTCCCAAGATGGCTGCCATGAGACTTCCACTGGAAAACACAAGATGCGGATGCACGGATATGCAGAGGTCTGGATATGCGGATCAATGCAAAAGTTCCATTCTTTGTCTTGGCCAGAGAAACTGTACAAAGAAACACATTTCAATATATTGTCGAAGGCTTTCATGGCCAGAATCACTGGGTTGTTGTAGGTTTTTTCGACCTATATGGCCATGTTCTAGAAGCATTCTCTCCTGACATTTCGCCTGCATCTATGGCAAGCATCCTCAGAGGTAGTGAGGTCTGTTGGAACTAGGAAAAAGGGGGTTTATATATCTGTGGAATGACCAGGGTGGGACAAAGGACTCTTGTCTGTTGGAGCTAGGTGTGAATGTTTCAACTGACTACCTTGATTACCATTTGATTGCCTGGCAGTGCCTGGAGCAATCTTTTGTTGAGAGGTGATTAGATGTTTTTGTTTGTTTCCTCTCTGTTGTTGTGCTGTTCTAATTGTGCTGTTTCATGAAGTTTCTGGCACACAAACAAAGGTTTTGCCTTCTACTCAAGTGTCACCTTCTTTTTAGTAACCAACCAATCAGAAACAAACATCTAAAACCCGGGAACAAACCTAGATTAAAAAAAATCCCATGATTTCTGATTGCAGGGACATACAGACATTCAAAGATGCAGATATTAAGCTCAAAACTGCAATATTCCTGCACCTTTAAATCTCGCCGTTTTTGCCTTTTGTAGCGATTGCTTCCATGTTTGTAGGGAATGACATCTGACCATCCTTCTGTTTACTGTTGGGATAAAGGTACTATCTGGATGGACCCTGAGAGTAATTCATGGTGCTGTTTTTGACCTGGGATGTCTGAAAAACCTTCTACTCCTATAAACTTGCATTGACATTGAGATATTTTCTAGAGACCACTCCTCCCATGTTGAAAGAGAAGTTTGATGTTTATATGAACTGGGGTCTTCTTTATCACAGCCCTTTGATTTTGGGCCAACACTGTGAAGTCACCACAAGTCAACAGGAGACTTGAAGGCACATACACACAACCACTGTGGCAAGTAACTCCCTGCCTTGTGTTTGTACTTGTGGACTGGAGCTTCCTTCGAACTCCGAGTGAACCTTGAAGAACCTGATTCGCTGCTTACCCGCAAGGAAGGGCACAGCTGGGATCTGTTCCCTGAAATGTATTGCCATCCCAAGCCTCCGGGTTTCAGCCTCCTTCCCACCTGGGATCTTTTCCCATGTCAAAACAAGGCGAGTGTTGCCCGCATGATTTCAACATGTTTTTCTGTAGCCAGGTATAGAAGTTTTTTTTGGCATGTGTGTGTGTGTAATGCCAAGAAACATGAGTTGTGGTATTATGAAACCACTAAAGAGCATTTGCTCATACAAATTACTCATTTTAAGAGTTTACTAATTAAATAGAAACATGCCGAAGCGTTGGATCCTGGAATAACATTCTTGGAAACATAGTTCACGCTGCTCCAACATGAAAGTTGAATGCTCCTGCTCCAAACCCACACCTGTTGTTGTTGCTGTCCCCTTCCTCTTCTCTCTCCTCTTCTTCCTCCTTTTCCCATTTCCTTCTCCTCTTCTTCATCTTTTTTCCTCCTCTCCTCTTTTTCTTCCTCCTCCTTTTCCTCCTCCACTTCATCTTCTACTATTTGTTCATCTCCTCCTCTTATTCTCTCCCCTCCTTTTCCTCCTGTCTCCCTCCTCCCCTTCAATCATCAACTTCTCCTTTTCTTCCTCCTTCGTCCCTTCTTCCTCTCCTTTTCCTCCTCCTCCTCTTCTCTTTTCACCTCTCCTTCTTCTCCTCAACACCTTGGGAATGTGTGTGCACATGTGAGCATGTATGTGTATATGTGTCTCACAGCAATAATAATAATAATAATAATAAAGTTCTGTTGCCGCTGGATCTGAAATGAAGCGCCTTTAAGAGAGGATGTGCGGCTTAAATCCAGTTGGAAGCCAGGGGGCCCAAAAAGAAGCCTTTAGGAAAATTTCCCCCATTAAACAGTCTTTAGGAGGCTTGAGCTTAAATATAACAGTCTTTTATTGACGAACAAACAGGAAATGTAAAATTTGCTTGGTAAAGAAACCAGTTCTTTCAAGCTTGTCCACAGGGAACAGGCACTATCTTCAATAACTTTGTTCAAAGGGAAATTCCCCTTTTAGCTCCTCCCAGGCTACTGTGAACCTAAACCTGACTGATTTGAATCCACTACCGGCTGAACTGCGTCTCAGAACCGAGCAGACGTACCAGCAGGCCTGTAGTCACTTAGCTGGAGATCTTGATGATTAGAGCTGTTATTCCCTCCGGAATTCCTCAGGGCTGTAAGGCTGTTTCCCCGGAACCTTTGGGAATCTTTAGAGGCTCTTAAGACTGTTCTCCCCCGGGAAGTCTTAAGGGATGAAGCCTTTGTACAGGAGGACGTCTGTACACATCCTCTGCATTGACTTCCTTTGCTGAGACTAACTGAAAAATGGCCCCTTCCCTCCAAAAAACCCAGAGAGGGGTGGGACCAGGGATCCTAACTATAATTGACAGGTGGCTTGCCCTATGAATGCAGCCAAAGGAAGCCACCTATCTGCAAAGTCCCTGCAACTTAGGACTATAAACAAATACCCAGTGCAAAACACAAATTTGGGGTTTCTAGAAACAAGTCATGCCAGACAATAATAATAATAATAATAATAATAATAATAATAATAATAATAATAATAACAATAACAATTTATGTATATTCTGCTCTATCTCCCCAAAGGGACTCAGGGTGGACTCCAAACATAAAAGGCAAACATTCAGTGCCCGAATACAACAACAATACATCCATACTAACAAAATTTATACAAGCTGTTTTCAAAGGGAGTCCTGACGTTCAAAGGGAGCACAGCCAAGGTGTGGTCAACCCAGCGCAGGGTGTGTGGCATATATTAGCTTAGTCAATTTGTTGAGAACGCAGAGGGATAATTAATACTGCAAAGCGGAATGTTAAGTGCTCCAGCAGCACTCTAATGCTTGGACTGTAATTCCCAATCCAAGAAGCAGAAAACATTTGCAACGTTACACCTGGCCACACCTGAGAATACACAGGTTGAAGAAGTAAACACAGAAGCGGGGAATGTGTATCGCTCACTAAGAGGCGTTGGAATGTGTTGCATGTAGGTGTGCTTTTAAAATATCACAAAATGTGTGGCGCATTCAAATACATCTGTTAGCTTTCTTTCAGCATCCCCCATTTTATTTTATTTTTTGGACCAGAGGGTTTACCCCACTGCTTTCATTTCTTGTCCCATTCTACAAGGCTTTTATGTGCGAGGATTTATTGTTTTTAGCTGGTTTGGTCACAGCAGCAGACCTGTGGGATTCAGCTGCTGGGAGATATAAAATCAATAACATAGTTGAGAGGACAGCAATGTGGGAAAGGGATTGCTGAAAGGTTAGACTATTTGTCCATCTAGTCCAGTATTGTTTACTCTGACTGGCAGTTGCTCTCTGGGGTCTCTGGCAAAGAAAGGTATTTAAACTCATCTGCTACCTGACCTTCTAACTGGAGATGACAAGAAATTGAAGTTGGGATTTCCTGCTCCCAAATCACTATGCTATAGTACTGAGCTATTTTTGTGCAAGGCATATCTATCTATCTATCTATCTATCTATCTATCTATCTATCTATCTATCTATCTATCTATCTAATCTCTCCATCCTCGTATTCTTATTGGGACTAAAATTCCAGGATTATGCACTGGAAGCTTTTGGGAACTGTAATTTTGGATAACTGCTCCAAGCTTGGAACCTATTGGTATAAAGCAGTGTTTCTCAACCTGGGGGTCGGGACCCCTGGGGGAGTCGCGAGGGGGTGTCAGAGGGGTCCCTGAAGACCATCAGAATATGCAATATTTTCTGTTGGTCATGGGGGTTCTGTGTGGGAAGTTTGGCCTAATTCTATCATTGGTGGGGTTCAGAATGCTCTTTGATTGTAGGTGAACTATAAATCCCAGCAACTACAACTCCAAAATGTCTATGTCTATTTTCCTCAAACTCCACCAGAGTCCACATTTGGACATATTGAGTGTTCGTGCCAAGTTTGGTCCACATTGATTATTGTTTGAGTCCACATGCTCTCTGGATTTAGGTGAACTACAACTCCCAAACTCAAGGTCAATGCCCACCAAGCCGTCCTAGCATTTTCTGTTGGTCATGGGATTTCTGTGTGGCCAGGTCTAATCCAATTCCATCGTTGGTGGTGTTCAGAAAGCTCTCTGATTGTAGGCTAACTATAAATCCCAGCAACTACAACTCCCAAATGACAAAATCAATCCCCCCTCCAACCCCACCAGTATTCAAATTTGGGCGTATTTGTGCCCAATTGGGTCCAGTGAATGAAAATCCATCCTGCATATCAGATATTTACATGACAATTCATAACAGTAGCGAAATTACAGTTATGAAGAAGCAATAAAAATAATGCTATGGTTGGGGGTCACCACAACATAAGGAACTGGATTAAGGGGTCACGACATTAGGTAGGTTGAGAACCACTGGTATAAAGACTTGATGTTCTTGGAAATCCATGTATTTGATAGGGACAGTGCCAATTTCCAGCTATTTTTAAATGCCCCATTTCCCTCTCACTTTCCCTCTTTGTCCTAAGCTTGCTCAAATGGCTGCAAACTGCATTCAAAATACAAACTTAACTCAACTTGTGTGTTCTTTTGCCATCTTAACCCCACCAAATATGGTGAAATGGTTTGAGTGTTGGACTAGGATCCTGGAAACTAGGGTTCGAAGCCCCACTTGGTCATCAAAACCCATTTGGTGATTCTTATTTATTTATTTACAATATTTATTTATTTACAGTATTTATATTCCATCCTTCTCACCCCGCAGGGGACTCAAGGAGGATTACAATGTACATATACATGGCAAACATTCAATGCCATAGACACACAACATATATAGACAGACTCTCAGAGGCTATTTAACATTCCAGCTTTTCATGAGGGTATTCTAACCACCAGGGGAACTGTTGCTTCACTGTCCATTTGTGACACTGATGAAGTACTTCCTCATTCTTTGCATGTTTGCTGGAGATTTTTATGGCTTTGTAAATTGGTTAAATTAGCCTCCCCGCAGAAGCAGTACCTAAATTTCCTACTTGATAGATGCAACTATCTTTTGGGCTGCAAAGGTCGACAGCAAGCTATACAAATTGGTCGGAAGCTCACTCTGACCTGGGCTGGCTTCGAACTTATGACCTTTTGGTCAGTAGTGATCTTAATGCAGCTGACTCCTAGCCAGCTGTGCCACGGTCCCAGTAATACTTGTTAGGGTCACAGTCCCGGTGACTCTAACAAGTATTACCCTCTTAGTCCCAGTAAATTCCATGATAGGTTTACCATAAATTGGAAATGACTTAAAGGGGTGCAATGACTGCAGGATGGCAAGAATAGGGATGGGAAAAGAGATTGAGAGAGATTCCAGCTCTGAGCGAATTCTAGATTCAAACAAGTCCCTTTGCACTGTCCTGTTTGCATTGTGACATGTCTTCCTGTCGCAAATGTGGGATGTTTTGAATGTCGGAGCCATTGGCCTCCCTCAGCTAATAAGAGGAGAACCACTTGAGGTTACGCAGTGAGGTGCTAATTGACATTAACACTCAAGCCAGGAAATGCTGACACAATTTAAAATTAGCACCCTGTCAATAGTCTGCTGACCCATGTTAAACCAGTGCTTTGTCAAACCCTTTGGAATTAGATTTTAATGCTGAAACAGAGGGCCTTTTGCTCCAGCTCTGGCTTAAATTTAATAGTCTGTGAAAGAAAATGGAGGTCGCGTAATGAAAAATGGTTACTGTTATTGTTTGGCCGATTGGAATCCATACCTGTGGGTCTCTTGGGCATTTCGTCAGGCAGACAGAGCTCAACAGGCTTCCTAGTATATAGTGGAAATCCCTTTAACACTGAATGTGATGAACATTTCAAAATACAAGGAATCACGGATGAAACTAGCTTCTCTGATATTGGTTGTAAATAGGGTTATGTTTGAAAATTTAAGATAACTCAAGGCAACTTGTCTACATGGGCATTATAACTTGGTTTAACCTGAGATCGCTCCTGTCTATCCCCACAGCATTCCATCACTTCCAGTAAGTATTGCAGGTTGAACTGGGTTGAAATGTGGACTTATCATACAGAAGATTTTCAAATGGTTTGGGGATGTTCCTGGGAGGTTGTGTTACTGTAGCCTTAGGCTACACTCTGATATCTGTTTGAATACAGTGAGATTTGGTTTTGCATACAGGAATGTGGCATGCATTCTTGTATGTAGTTTGAATGTTGACTAGGACTTTGGGAAAACAGGGTTAGAACTTCTCAGCCATGGAAACCCACTGGGTGACCTTGGGCAAAGCACGTTCTCTTGGAGGAAGGAAAGGGCAAATTTCTCCAAACAAATCCTTCCATGAACAATGAGTAGCAGAGTCACCTGAAGGTCATCATATATCAGAATGACTTGAAGGCACATAGAAACAATTACATATGAACAGACTTGTACTAATAGTATGGAGGTACATTTACGAGGGTTGAATGAAAAGTAATGCCTCCATCTTCGTCACTCCTCAACAGATGGCAGTACTGGTATGCGGCAGGTAATGGCTTGTTCAGTATACTCTCCTCTACAGTTCCATTTTAGCAGGAAGCCTTAGCATTGAATGGTTGTGATATCAAAGTGTGAAGTATGGAACCCTGTGCAGATGGTCAATCAATGCGACTTAAGCAACATGCAGTCGTTGAATTCTTGACAGCAAAAGGTGTCACCCCAAAGAAAATTCATCAGAGAATGCAAGCTGTTTATGGTGATTGTGTTTATGTGAGTACTGTGCGAGTAAGTTTAAAGATGTTGAGGTGGGAACATCCGACTTGTGTGACAAACAAAGAGTTGGATGTCCTGTGACAGCAACCACCGAGTTTCACAAGCGAAAGGTTGACAGATTGATTCATGACGATCGTCGTATCACTCAGAGAGAAATTTCAAGCATAATCGACATTTCACAAGAACGTGTGGGTCACATTATTGCTTTGCTTGGCTATCAGAAGATCTGTGCACGATGGGTACCCAGGATGCAGACGCCTGAAATGAAAGCGCACAGACTTGAAACTTCAGAGACTGGATCTCACCACCATACGGCATCCTCCATACAGTCCATATTTAGCCCCGTCTGACTTCCATCTGTTCCCAATAATGAAAGACGATCTGCGGGGACATCATTATGCTTCTGATGAAGACGTTGAGAGAACTGTGAGACGCTGGTTGCGGAAACAGTGTCAACTTCTTCCATGATGGCTTCAGAAAACTTGTTCACTGTTGGCAGAAATGTATCCAATTGTCTGGTGATTTTGTGGAAAAGTGAATAATGGTAGCTAAAGAGCACATTCTAAGGATTATTTCTGCTTTTGTTTTATTGAAATATTCCCATACAAACACAGGTAACGAAGGTGGAGGCATTACTTTTCATTCAACCCTCGTAACTAAGTGATATTGAGACCTTATAGGACGCCCTTCCAAGAAATCAATTAAGCTTTGCAAATGGTTGCAAGTTGGTGATCTCCTAGCTGAGCCGGCAATTTGCACTCAGCTCTTTCCATGGCCCCACCCCAGCCATTCCACAGATATATAAACCCATTGTCCTAATTCCAACAGACCTCTACCTCTGAGGATGCTTGCCATAGATGCAGGCGAAACGTCAGGAGAAATTCCTCTAGAACATGGCTCTATAGCCCGAAAAAACCCACAAGAACCTAGTCTTTCCATTTATTTACCTGGAACTGAGTCCAATAATTGTAGTAAATTTGCACCCCTATCTCCCACCTAGATTTGATCCATGAAAAGTGGAGAAGTGGAGCCAAATGTTAGCATCTGGCAACATAACCCTTGGGCCACTCAACTATGTTTTCTTCCAGCTTGAAGCTTTCCCCCTGTTGTTTCTTCTTCTCTCTATTAGGAGCAGACTTCTCCAAAAGGCAAAGGTGTGTGACAAACTCTAAAAGACTGTGAAATTGTACGAAGCTAAAGAAGGGACGTTCCATAGCATTATTCACCACTTTCTGTACTGGTTTCTCATGTTTGAAAAAGGAAAAAAAAAAGGAGCCCTTTGAATGATCTTACGCTATTATACTGTGCTACAGAGTTAATAGCTGGCCTTGTGGGACTGCTGTTCTGAGCCAAAGGAGCAGGATAATGAAAATTGTAAATTAAAAATAAATTTCAGCTTTTGGCCTTTTCCATTGAAACCTATTAGCAGAGTGGAAGACTCGGAGCAAAAATAATCAGTGGTAAATGAAGCCTGAGTTCAGCTCGGCTGTTTTTTGAGCCTCCCGCTTCGAGGAAGAATGGTGACATGGAGAGAACGTACATTCTTGCAAAATGGACAGCATCCTTAAGAAGAAAGAGAAAATAGGGGTGGGGGTTGTGCTACAACTGTGACTCATTGGGTATTCTTGGCCTACAAATTCCATCAGCCCTGGCCAATATGGCAAATAAGGAGGATTATGGGAGCTGAAATCCAAAATATAATCCTTTCTACAGTGCCTTTTCTGGTTTCCAAAAAGCCAGAGTACCAGAACTTGGAAGCATTACTTTATGGACTAAGGTTGTATTCACACTGCAGAATTATGGCTACCAGTATTAAAAAACTCTAAAATCACAACAGCAAAACAGCAGAGAGGAAACAACCAGGCACATCTTAACACCTCTCAACAAAACATTCCCCCAGGCTCAGCCAGGCCTTCAAATGCTAATGAAGGTGGTCAGTTGAAACATTCCCACCTAGCCCCAGCAGAGAAGAGCTCTTTGCCCCACCCTAGTCATTCCACAGATATATAAACCCATTTTCCTAATTCCAACAGACCTCACTACCGCTGAGGATGCTTGCCATAGATGCAGGCGAAACATCAGGAGAAAATGCCTCTAGAACATGGCCATATAGCCCGAAAAAACCCACAAGAACCTAGTGATTCCAGCCATGAAAGCCTTCGACAATACATAGAATTATTGCTGTTTGGTACTGTATTAACTATCATGGCTTAATGCTATGGAATTCTGGTTTTTGTAGTTATCAACACATAACATACCTACAAAGTTATCATACATACAAATTTCCACGGACAAAACTGGGACATGTGCAGAAAAGCTATGAATGAGGATGAAAAGGCGACCTCGGAGAGGTTTCAGCAGTTGCTTTTGCTTAACCCTCAGTTTGAAGTAATTGAAGTTAGTTGAAGAAGAAGGAGACAAGTGGGAGGAGAACCTGGGGCATTTTAAAAATTAGAATATAGGTTGACAGAGAATCAGTTGGGACTGTCCATGCTAAATCTGCACAAATTGTAGGATCCAAGCAAACCTGAAGTGATTTCTGATTCCAGGATGGTGAGAAGGATATGGATTCCTACACTGGCAGTCCCCAAGTTATAAACAAGATAGGTTCTGTAGGTTTGTTCTTAAATTGATTTGTATGTAATTCAGAACAGGAACATTTTAAAGCAGTGGTTCTTAACCTTTGGGTCACCAGGTGTTTTGACTTACAAACGGTTCGGCCCTGCCTATCTTCGCGATCGCATCTCCATCTATGAACCGGCACAAACTCTAAGATCCTCCGGGGAGGCCGTCCTCTCATTCCCACCTCTGTTACAATGAATAGTGGCTGTTTATGCAGTTTTAATAATGCTGTATCTATTTGCTTTTACTTGGTTTTTAATTATGCAGGTATGAGTCTATACATTATGTAGTATTTTAAAGGTGCATCTTGCCATTGATATATGTAGCATTTTAATGATTTATAGGATTTTATTGTGTATTTTATATTGTATTTAATAATCTGGTGTTCATGTATTTATTTATTTGCTTGCCTTGTATGTGAAAGACCTATGGTCTAAGCATCGAATAAACTACTAGGCATGGATAGAGTCGCTTGGCTAACAGTTGATGGGGACAAGAAAGAAGGCCTTCTCGGTGGTGCCTCCCTTCCCCCCGCCTCTGGAATGCCCTTCCAAGGGAAATAAGAAAGGTCCCATCAGACCTGTAGCGAGGGGGTGGTTTTAGGGGTTCAACCCCCCTCCCCGAAATGTTTCAGATTTTTTTTTAAAAAAACCTGGTTTGCTCATGAATTTTAACTGGTTAACCAAATCCCCATTCTAAGTCTATGAGATGTAAAAAATTAAGAGTCCCTCCAAAACTGTAAGCACTATCTCAAGCAAATATTGACAATTTATTCACACTGTCATTACTTGCAGCAATAGCCGATGTAGTGAAGCAACCAAGTTGGGTGTGTGTGTGTTGAATGCTCTCATTAAGGAGGCCAGACTTGGTGGAGGTGGTTGACAGGGGTGGAGCTGCGGGCTATGGAAGGTTGCTCTGCCCCCTGCTGTGCTCTTTGCTTCAGCGTGAGCTAGGAGGCAGGCTTCATCCGCACCCCCCCCCCCAAATTTTCAACCCTCCCCGAAATTTTCACCCCCCCCCCAAATTGTCAACCCTCCCCGAAATTTTTTTCTGGCTATGGCCCTGGGTCCCATCCCTCCCCTCTTTTCATAAGAGTTTGAAGACTTGGTGGTTTCAACAAATCTTTGAGAGTGTCCAGTGCTAGCTTAGCCCAGACCAGTGATGGGCAACCTTTTGAGCTTGGTGTGTCAAAATTTGCCAAAAACCTGAGCATAACTTGGGTGGGGTGTCAACTTTGAGAAAAAAACCATAATTTTGCAATATTTATAGTATAAATAAGAAAAATGTATATTCCATGCTGAGTTATGGAGTGAACAATGGTCAAACATGCAGATGTTAAATTTGTGGAGCCTTTTACAAATTTAAGGATGGAATTAGATTGGCTCTTATAAGGTGCACTTCTCTGTATGTGGCCGCATGTGGCTGCATGTCATCAAAAATAGCCATGTGTGTCAGTGGTGACATGCGTGTCATAGGTTCACCATCACAGGCCCAGACACTGTCCGGACACAACCTAGCCTCCTATATATTACCCTGGTCATTCTTCTAATAGGCCTCTGGAAATAACCTGTTCCTGCTTTTGTCATTTATCTATTACAGTACTGTACTCAAATGCCGGTCCCATCTTATTTCAATTTGTATCAGTCTTGACCCAGCCTTTTTAACTGTCCTGACCCACTCCTTTTCCATGCCCTAATAAATAGACATGAAGAGCAGGCAGGATTTTTTAAAATATTGATGTGTTGTTGGGTAATTCCATGCTTATGTTGCTGTTACTGTTACTTTTTGTTCATGTTGTGACTCTGTATGTTTTGATGTTGTTGCTTGGAAACTGCCCTGAGTCCCCTCGGGGAGATAGAGCAATATACAAATAAAGTTATTATTATTATTATTATTATTATTATTATTATTATTATTATTATTATTTACCTCCCAGAAATCCCAGAAAGTTTACCAGTTGTTACGACTACTGAGAGTTGAAGGCCAAAACATCTGGGGACCCACAGGTTGAGAACCACTGTTTTAAAGTGTATATCACTTTGGATAGCATAGAGAAGGGTTACTTAATATGCGTGTGAAGTTTGTTTTGCCATCTGTGCCCCTGTTTAGAAGATATCCCTTCACTTTCTGTCCCTGTGATAACTGGATTTTGAAAGAAAAATTGGCTTCTTGTAGAAACAAGGATTGGTGATAAAGCTTCAGTGGAGACCCCTTTTTCTCATGATAATAGCTCTTCCAGGAGTGGATTTCCTTTCTGATGGGTAGATTTTTATCACTTCTTGCTGTCCCACCCCTGTTCTTAACTATGAGTCATTTGTAAGCCGTATGTTTGTAAGTCAGGGACTGCCTGTATAAAAATGGTTTGCAGCTTAATAGAAATGAGAAATTTAGTGGAAAGCACTGTAAGCTGTACTAATATGAGAATAAGAAGTCAGATCTGTTATGTTTTCCTTCCAGCAAAGACTGTTCCTTCCAGCCAGCCTCCCACCTTTCAAGCCGAAAGGGGCTCAAGAGCTCAAACATCACATTATTTGAAGAGCAAATCCCATAGAAAGAGAGGGTGATTTTTCCTTTTGGAGGGGTTAATTCAATCAACAAGGAAAGTGCAAGGAAAGAGAAAAAAAGAACAAGTGAGATGAAGAACCCCTGGGAGGAAGCGTTTACTAGGCTCTCACAAAAAGTGTTGCCCAAAATAGAGACAGAGCACATAGACTGGTCACATCCCGCCTTGACTACTGCAACGCTCTCTACGTGGGGCTGCCCTTAAAGACGGCCCGGAAGCTTCAGCTAGTCCAGCGCGCGGCAGCCATGTTACTAACAGGAGCGGGACGCAGGGAGCATACAACGCCCTTGCTGTTCCAGCTCCACTGGCTGCCGATTTGCTACCGGGCCCAATTTAAGGTGCTGGTGTTATCCTACAAAGCCCTAAACGGTTCCGGCCCAAAATACCTTTCGGACCGCATCTTGGCCTATGAGCCCATGAGGACCTTGAGATCGTCTGGGGAGGCCCTTCTCTCGATCCCGCCTGCTTCACAGGCACGTCTGGCAGGGACGAGAGAAAGGGCCTTCTCGGTGGTGGCCCCCCGGCTGTGGAACGACCTCCCTGCTGACATCAGACAGGCGCCCTCCCTTCTGTCCTTCCGTAAGAGCCTGAAGACCTGGCTATTTGAGAAGGCATTCAACTGAGCGCTATGGCAACTGGTAATTGACAACTGGAACGGAATACGGATTACGATATTGGTTATGATTCTATGATGTGACGGAGCAGATTATTTAGTGTAACTAGATTATAGTGTATTATTGTTGTATTGATTTCCTGTTTTGCCCTTTTGTAAACTGTTTTTATATGTTGTGCACCGCCGCGAGTCGCCCTAGGGCTGAGAGCGGCGGTCAATAAATGCAGTAAATAAATAAATAAATAAATAAATAGACAATAACATCTTGGAGACACCTAAAGTAATGATGATCCAAGTTGATGCCAAGGGGAGGCGGGGGAGTGGAGCAAAGTGGGTCCAGCAACTATTTCTTGATCTTAGAAGTTCCTTTTCTTCTGAGTGATCTGAAGCGCGAATGGGTTTATCTGTCCTCACAAACATCCAGCTGAACTCACAAGAAGGGCATTAAAATTTGGGAGACAATTTACAACAACCATTACAGCAAGCTTTATTTCAAGACAGGAACTCCAGCCAGGTAACACATTAACATGAATATGTTTTGAAATGTACAAAAAGTCAACATTGATACCAAATTTCACTATTTACTGTATTTATTTATTTATTTAGTGTATCAGAAGTGAACCAAGGGGACAGTTAGAATGTATTGTCACAGGCACGATTGGTGGGGACGAGAGACAGGGCCTTCTTGGTGATTGCTCCCCAGCTATGGAACTCCCTTCCTGGTGAGATCAGGTCGGCCCCCTCCCTCCTGTCCTTGAGAAGGATGGTCAAATTAAGGACACAAGAAGGAAAAGGTAAATCCACTCGGAAGATATGAAGGAAGTCAACGAGAGAGACATTTTCCATCTGTCTCCAACTTTTACCTGCTTTTAACCCTTTTTTTCTTTTCTTTTTTTTTCTTACTTGCTCTTCCCTTTCCCCTCTCTTCTCTTTTTCTCCTTTCTCTTCTCATTCAATCTCCTCTCTCTCTCTTCCTCTCTCCACACCTCTATCCCTCTTTCACCCTCCCTTTCTCTCTCTTTTCCTTTTTTTTCTTTTAACACACTTTGTATTACAAAGAAAATTCTCAATAAAGATATTTTTTAAAAAAACTTGGCTGTGGGAGCAAGCTTTCAGGACAGGCAATGAAATGGCAGTGGGAAAGATGACAGGGCCAATTGAA